>JANEHU010000015.1:0-474268 GCA_027563435.1 Nasonovia ribisnigri | reverse complement strand
TGTTTTATACAACATATATTTGCTCCGGTATCTATAACTATTGGAATTTCTTTTTGGTTTAATTGTGCATATATGTGTAGAGTGTTCGGGTTATTAGAGATTTTTAATATGTTATTTTTATTTGGGAGTTTGGCTGACTCAAAAGGTGATTCGTTATCAGCCCTACAGTTTAACCTCAGTTCAAGTTTTTTGAATCGAAATTTATTTTGAAACATGTTTTTGCTGTATGGCCTATTTTTTCACATAATTGACACTTAATAATATTTCCGTCTTTGTAATAACAGTCCTTAGTATCATGATTTTTTAAATTGCATATTGAACATTGTTTTTTATTTTCATTTGTTTTTTTACAATTTATTGCTGTATGTCCTGGTGTGTTACATAGTTGGCATTTAATGTAACCGTAATTTGGTTTTTTAAAACAGTTGTTTGTGTTATGATTATTTAAACCACATATATCACATTTTTTGTTTGTATGATTGATATTATTTTGTTTTTGTTTTTCCGACATAAATAGTGATTTTTGAATTATTTGTTTTAGTTCTTTAATTTTATTACTTATTTTATTTTCTTCCACAATTGGATTATCAATTTGATTTAATTGATTTTGTATTATATCGTTTTTAAATTGTGATGGGGTTTGAACTGTGTGACCTGTGATCATAAATTCTATCATTTCGTATTTTCTTACGTTTTCTTTTAATTCATTTAAATTTTTGTTACCTAGAATACCGATATATCTAGCAATATTTGGTCTAAGCCCCTTCATGATATTACGAACGATTTCCTCTTGTGACATATTTTTATCTATTCTCCTACACAGAGATTCCGCTTCATTAATGTATGCGACCGTAGGTTCATCTTCTAACTGTTTTCTTTTTTCTAAAATTAGTCTAATCATTTCGGTTTGAACGATTGGTTCAAATTCTTTGCGTAAATTTTCCTCAAGGTTCACCCATTTAATATCGGAAATTTCGTCTTGTATATTATCAAAAAAAATTAATGCAGGTCCCTCAAGAAATGCTGCGATGAATAATGTTTTGTCTTCGTCTGACCAACCGTTTATTAAAGCGGCTCTATTTTATTGTTTTAAAAATGAATCTATATTGTCTGATATTGAACCCGAAAATTTATTTGGTTTAAAATACGGTCTTTTATTGTTGTCATTCATTTCTATTTTTTTGTTATTATTTATAGGATTGCCGAAAAATGTTAGAGAGTTTATTGTCAAAAAGTCGCTTTCTAAGGATTCTCCTTTTAAATAATTTAATAATCTATTTTTCAATTCAACTACTGTACCAGTTGATATTAAGTTTCTTCTACTAAGTTCTAAAATTAGTCCGTCTTTATTTAATTTATGAACCCAGGATGTTTTAACCTCAGAGAAATTTATTTCGGGAAAAATTAAGTTATTAAATTTAGTTGTGTTATTAGGCATAAAAGTGATGTTTTATAATGAAATTCGATTTAATAGTGAATGAAAGTATAAGACGTACCTATAATGATTATTGATTAATGTTAGAATAAATTTATGTTTATTAATATATTTTATTAATTTGTTTATCATTAAATATAAAAATATATAATTATTTTATTTTATTTTTTTTTTGATTAACAAGACATATAATTTTATTTGACTTGTTTCTTAGCAAGTTATTTTATAAAATTGTGAATATTTGTTTATTAGCGAATATTATATAATTTTTTTATTATTTTATTTAACTTGTTTGTAATTAAGTGATATTATAATATTTAGTTGTATATTTTATTATTCTTTATTTAAACCTGTTAATTAGCTAGTCATTTTATTATAAAATTATATTTATTAATTAAGAAGGTAGCTTTTATTATTTTAATTAATTTGTTTATTAACAGATTATTTTATTTATTTATTAGCAAATGTAGCTTTTTAATATTTAATTTAACTTGTTTATTAGCAAGTGATTTTATTATAAAATTATATTTATTTATTAGCAAATGTAGCTTTTATTATATTAATTAATTTGTTTATTAACAGATTATTTTATTATTTTATTATATTTATTTATTAGCAAATGTAGCTTTTTATTATTTCATTTAACTTGCTTATTAGCAAGTGATTTTATTATAAAAAAATTATATTTATTTATTAGCAAATGTAGCTTTATTATTTTAATTAATTTGTTTATTAACAGATTATTTTATTATAAAATTATATTTATTTATTAGCAAATGTAGCTTTTTATTATTTCATTTAACTTGCTTATTAGCAAGTGATTTTATTATAAAATTATATTTATTTATTAGCAAATGTAGCTTTTTATTATTTAATTTAATTTAATTTATTAATATTGTTGTTATTATTTTTATTTGCTGCAGTCCGTTAATTTAAAGAAATTTTGTTAATATTCGGTTAAGTTAAGAAAAGAGAGAAGAGAAAAAAAAAACTCTCAGTTTACGAAAACTGAACTTGTGTTGGGCGCCACTTTGTAATGAGTTAAAAATATGAAGTGAAGTTATTACATGAAAAGGTATTTTAATTATTATTATTTGTTGGATATTCTTAACTCATCACTTTATAAAATATATTATTGCGGGGGATAGGTACGAGAGTTTTTTTTTCTTTCTAGATAAATAAATATATTGAAATATTTGTTGTGAATAATGTTTACTTACCTTTTGAAGTACCCACTGGCGAAAACTGTGTCTCGTATGATTCGATGTACTAATGAAGTTTACTGACCAGAATGGGGAGAGGTATATTAAAATATTGTAATTGGATAAGTCGGCAAAAATAGTTAAAGTAAAACGAATTTATTTCCATAAAAAAAATACACACATA
This sequence comes from Nasonovia ribisnigri, assembly GCA_027563435.1. Lineage (NCBI taxonomy): Eukaryota > Metazoa > Arthropoda > Insecta > Hemiptera > Aphididae > Nasonovia > Nasonovia ribisnigri. Next base: position 471,447 of record JANEHU010000015.1, on the reverse strand, counting down.
TATGTAATTTACAGTATAATATTTGGTGGGCTGCTGGATGACTGAGCGCCGTTTTGTGTGTCGTGTGGACTTATATAGACTATGGTAATAGATGCCACCTTTGATCCAATTGAACTATAGATTGCGGCATTACTCTTTCATGTGTGTGTGTGGGATTATTATTATAATATGATAAAGATAACTATAGTGAAATAATTACATATTTGATAATTTTTATGAGTAAAACTAATTGTTAGTGTACTAGGTATAATGTATTATTTAATTTATTATTTTAAATCTAAAATATAGTCTAAATATAATCATAAAATATGGTGATATACATAATGTGTATATCATTACAAATTCATAGTAAATAACAATAGTAACATTAACATTACAAAAGTCGTGTTTTAAAAAAAAAGTAAAATTATAATAGATAATATTACTCTGCATGATATTGCTCAAAACAATTACTTATTTTATGTAAGCATAAATGACGGTCACACTTTTACAGTAATAATGTGTTCTTCTTGTACACTTTTCGTTTTTACACTTAGTAGCATTTTTGAGATTATCAAAACCGGGTATGTGGTGTAATCCATCAAAACGATATTCTTTAGTTGGTTGTACAGCATCTACTTTGTTTTTCTTCAACGGTGGTCCTGGAATCGGTAGCTGCTCTCGCTGCTCTCCTGATGGACGTCCTCTTCTTTTGGGAGTGATGGGTTTTCCGACTAAAATTAAATTTTCAGCTAATTCCATTCGAAAATCCAATAAATCCATTATTTTTTTCTTTGGTACTTTCAAAATGTCAGCTTCTTTTTTATATTGGATTCAACAATTAGAAATCGCTATATCGAATGCATGCAATCATTCTCAGAGTCCATTTTCTAGATCGTATAAATATACGATAGTAACTTATAAGTTGATCTAATTTATCAACACCACCCATCGATTTATTATATAACCTCACTATTTCGGGCCTTTCAATATCAACAAACCGTTTTTCTTTTTTATCCCAACGAGTTACACGGCCTACTTCTCCAGATGCTATGAAATTTGATCCTAAATTGACTGCTTTGTTGTCGAACCATTTTACAATGCCAATATTACAACCAGGTACATCTGTTGTTACCTCTAATGTGGTTCCTCTGCCCAGCTTACGCATTTCTTTGTCACTCAACAATGGTGGGTTAGCAAACCAATTTGTTCGAATTGTCCCAGCAGCATATATTTGAAGTTGTTGTAATCTTTCAAATAAGCCAAATGAAGAAAAAAAATTATCAAAAAATAAAAAATGTCGATTGGCTTCACGTTTTGCGTAAGATACAACACAACAGTAGCTCCAGAACCAATGGTTTTTATTAAGTCTTGGTCACATTCATAATACCCTTGAAACAGCAAAATATTATAAATCGTTCCACTTTCGCCACATAATAGAAAAACTTTTACCCCCCATTTAATAGGTTTTCCTTCATATATTGTTTAATAGATAGTTACCCTTTGAAGGGAACCATCTGCTCATCGACACACAAATTTCTTTCCATTGGTAGACTGTTACATTTTTTTTAGAGAACAGTATACAACGGCCTGACTTTTATAAATTTGTCTTTGTTTCCATTAGGAATTTCGTTATTGTCGACGAATTTTTTCACTTATTACATTTTGTTTTTTCCCCAATTCCAAGTATAATTTATTTATTTCAACCGACGCGGCACTTATACCAGTTATTCCTGTTTTTACGACGGTTGTTTGATTTCTCAACACATGAATCATTCGTTCATTAGTATTTTCTATTTTACCTATTTGCTCGACTGTCTCCCTAGCACAATCGTCATCACATACCCCGAATAATGTTTTCATCGCGGATCCCATGAAATTCATTAGTCCCCGATTTTTCCTAATTGGACCTGTAGTGGTCTGCCCCGTAGTTTCCGTTTCATATCTACCTATTGATTCGTACATTTTTTCTCTATGAATTGAAATTTCTTTAAACATAGTTTTTAGAATATTATCGAATCTCGAACAAATTTCATACGCTGACAATTTGTCTTTACATCGGTTAGTCATTACACCTATCTCATTGTATAACTTATCGTGTCTATCATCATAGTTTTTTAACGGTAAATACGTAATCAGCTGCCAATTCGCACCTGTTAACCTGACTATTATGTTGTTTTCATAATACATCATTGTTTGATTTTTAAATTCTTCCACCGTATATGGAAGTTGTCCTTGAACGATTGTTATTAAAATAAACCTAAAATATATATATACATATTAATATTGGTTTCCAATAATTTTTCTCTATGACACGTAACCCAGGTATTCTCCTCTTGGTTCCGGTCCTTTCAAATACGCTATTCGACTGTTACAGTCCATTAAAAACCTCATCCATTTATCTTTCTTAGGCCATGTCCAGGCTCTGTCCCTGGTTTCACTGAAATTTTTTATCGCAGAGCCCGCCATACGCTCGAATAATTCTAATTGTTCTATAGTTTCGCTTCCAGTGAGATTCGGAGGTTGCTCGTTCCAATAGAATATAGTCGCAACACCCACCGGTCTCCTCCTGGTTGCTCTACAGCACACAATAGAATTTTACACGTTGTTATTTTCATAGCATAAGCTTGTTTCGTTGTTTTTTTTTTTTTCCCTACATTCAGCCCTATATTAATTTTAATCTATAAAAATTTTTATATATATTTTTCTCTTTTTGCTTAATATAACCTAATTTTAAATTACCCAATTCCTTTAGTTAACTTAGTCTAAAAAATTTTTTTTTTTAAATTACTTATTTAATAATAAAAATTTTTCCCTTTTATTCTACTTCCTGTAATGCCACATTTTCGTGATCATCTTCTTCTGGATTTATATTTCTATGACTAGTTCGATCTCCGCACTTGTATTGGTATATTATATATATTAGTACGATATTTATTATTAATATTGCTATACCCATTGCTATTATTATTTCATAGTGTAATTTGGTTACGTTATTTTCCTCAACTTTTATTATGGTGTGGTTAGCTACTGTACTAAACCTTTGTCCGTAGTTTTCTGGTGAATGTAATTTTGGCATCTTCCGAAGAATTTCTAATCGTTTTTTCCAACGAACGTTTTCTCTTGCTTTTCTTTCCTCATCGGTTTCGGGTTCCGGTAAACTTGTGTTACCTCGGGACTTAACCATTTTAACTAAAATGTCATACGGATTTATTGTTGGTACGACTTCTTCCAACGTCGTGTTTGTTGTTATAATTAGTTTTATGCCGTCCCTTGGCCTAAATTCCTGCCTTGTTTCGCTACTCTTTTTGTCTATTTGTTTTGATTTTTCAATAATTATCGGTCCAGTACTTCCTCCACTATTATTACTCTTTATGTTAATTGTACAGCATTTTTGTAAATAGAATGTCCTTGGTGCGTTAAGTACACCCTCCAAGTTTATTATCGGACTCATTGATAATTCACATTTTATTTGTACCGCATTCACATTATTCTTTTTATACTCAAAATCTGGTATGTAGAACTCGTCGTCAAATTCACCTGTGACATTGGCGAGTTCCCTAATTCCTTTGCACTTACATTCCAATATTTTTTCTGAAGCACTGTCGTCACATTTTCCAAGTCCTTGTATTAGCATTATAACCAAACACCTATAATTTTTTATTTATATTCTTTTTTTTTTTTTTTATTGTTTCCATATTCCGTTTATAGCATTAAGCGAACCTCAACCACTATATCTAGTAGGAACCGTGTTATCCTCTATACCAACTATATCTATATATACACTTATAATTATTTTTTTTTTTTTACTATAAATTTTTTTCTTCATTTTATAATTCCGTGTCATTTCCCCTACCATAGTGTTCAAAATCACAGGACACTACTGTTACTAAATATCTATACCTATTCCTTTCTATTAATTTATAATAATGTGCTATACTAATTATTATTATTATCATTATAAATATTATGATTCCTAGTACCACACTCAAGACATATATATAGGTTTTCTCAGTCACACACGACGTTTTTCCGCTCGAACCTTTTGTATCATTCAATATATTGACATATCTGGTTAAATTATTTTTACTTGGTGTATTCTCTTTATAATTCCCTTCCGTTGTATATTCATTCAAAAGTTCGGTGTTACGGGTATTGGTAGTTTCAATTTTTACGTTCACTTTTATCTCTTCTGTTGTCATTTGTTCAGATATTATAGTTGTATTAAAATGCTCCTGCTCGCTGTTTACTATGGTAACTAATGTTTCATTATGCATATCTGTTGCCACTATCTCAGTTTTGTCTGTATGATTTGCTAATTCAATCAAGTTGTATGCTCTCATTTTTTCTGTGGAGCTTTCATAGATTATATTTAGTTCGGTTTCACTTTTGTTAGCTATTAATTCGCTCCCTTTATCCGTTGTTAATTGTATTCTCGTTTCGCCCTTAATGTTAACTGTGGTTAATTTCTCATCGATAGATTTATTACTATGTTTAGTTATTTCAATTTGTTCTTCACACTTCCTACTCTCATTTTTCTCCATAGGACTCCTATTCAGCGTCCTAATCATGGGTTCAAATGTTAGAAAATATGTTTTCATTTTAAGTTTTATAGTTTCGAACATTTCTCTATTATTTGCATCATATATTTTTACCGTACAGATTTCATCTACTAAATACACTATCTCTTTATTAAGTAGCCGTTGTCTTTCACCCTCTGTTTCTATGCTTTTACACACCAGTCGCAACGAACTCACATTACAGTATTTGTTATTAGAATACGGTATGTTAATCTCGTCGTTACGATAACTCCATACATCCTCTACCGATACACTTCCTGTGTGTTCGTCTCCCGTATACTTAAACATAATTTTGGTTTCCGAAATTCGATCATCTGAAATTTCCTCTTGTCCGTGTGCTGCCATCAACCATATTAATCTACAATATTATTTTTATTACTCCATATTACTTTTAACAGTACCCCCTAATTATTCACTTATTCGAGTATATTCTATTTCCTTATTATTTATATATTTTTATTTATATATAATTTACATCTCGTTTTATTATTATATTTTTTTCTCACATTTCACTTTTTCACCAATAATATAATACTCCTTCTGGCTCTGGTATATACTCCATGTATTCAACCAGATCTCTGCAACATGATCTACTAAAGTTGGTATCGTCGTCCAACATGTCAATCAACAATTTTTCTATACTTCGTGTAATAACCTGTATCTCCGGTTCTGGAAATGGTACACTCATCACTCTATTCGCTACCTGTATGTGCTCATATAGACATTTCGGAAAATTAACTTTATCGAAAGTTATTTCATCGTGATCCCCCGCGTTGATTGCTTTTTCCAATTCCAAAGCAAAATTGAGTTCCCTAGCCCTAAAATTAAATTAAAATATGTCAATCTTTAATTACTAAAAAAAAATTATTCCTTATGTTTTCCTTCCCCCTTGGAATGTTTATTTAAATTTTATATTATAGAAAAAAAATATTTTATTTCTTATTTTTAGTTTTCATTATCATTATCAATATCGTCCCTATTTTCAACAATGTTAACGTCTTCATTATTGTCATCTTTATCATAATATTTCTTTACATCGTTCCTGTGAACCGTCACATGCTTACGATTCCGTAATATAATTATATTTTCTGAATCTAAAATATCCAAAATCTCGTATGGTCCCCTCCAAAGTGGACTCAACTTATTCCTTTGTGCGTGGTCTTTAAGTAATATTAAATCTTTAATTTTTAATTCCTCAGTATGCTCTTTTTTGTCATAATAATTCTTTGATTTTACTTTTCTTTTAACAAGTCTTTCCCTAGCGATCTTATGTGCCTCCTGGAGTTTTTGTTTTAAATCATAGAGGTAATCATCATAATTATACCTAGGTTCTGGATTAGCCTTCAATTTAACCGGAATATCTAATTCTTTTCCGTACAGTAACGCATATGGTTGATAAACCGTAGCCGTGTGCTCCGTTGAATTATATACGAAAAACGCGTAAGGTAGTAATTGATCCCAATTATTTAATCCCTTATCTACGTAGTGTCTTAGATATTCGGCCAAAGTTCGGTGGCTTCTCTCAAGACTTCCATTACTTTGTGGATGGTATCCTGAAGTTTTAATTTTATTAATTTTCAACAATTTACATACTTCCGTAAAAGTTTTACTAAGGAAATCCGTACCCTGATCCGTTAAAATTGTATCAGGTATACCATGAATACACACGAAACTCGTAACTAATGCCTCTGCAACTGTATTAGCAGTATGATTAGGCAATGCTTTACCCAAACTAAACTTTGTTAGATCACATTGAATGGTAAGAATATAAGTATTCCCCATGTCAGTAGTGATTAACGGACCTACAATATCCAAAAATATTTTTTCGAACGGTTTTGTACTCGTTGTTGTAATTACCATAGGGCTACGAATATGTTTATTAGTGTTTTTGTTCTTTTGACACGATGTACAATTCCTAATATAATCATTTACTTATTTTTTTCATATTTGGCCAGTTAAACTGTCGTTTTACTTTTCTCTAACGTTCACTCCACCATCCCCCCTATTTTCCAGTCATGGAATTGTCTAAAAATAACCAATTTTTCTTCTCTACTGAACTCTAATCTTGTACAAATAATTATTTCTATATCTGTGTTACGAAATACGTAACGTATCATAGATCGAGTTCTGGCCCAATCTAGTCCGTCTTCACGTCCTAATTGATTCATTGCTAATTTAGTTAAAGAATGTTTCTCACAGAAATATTTAAGATTTAATAATGCCAAATGCATGTTTTTGTATGTTGCTAATTGCTTTTGTCTTGTTTTCGTTATTAAAAATATTATAGATCTATCTTCGTGTTTAAATCTGACAATGTCGCCTACGTCTTTGTTAGATTCTAACGTTTCGTCCTTTCCAAACCGTTGTTTTAATTCGTAATTAATTCCTGATCTAAAATTATAATGTTTCTCTATCTCAGATACTATATTATATTCCACCGGCGAATCTATTAACTCGCCGTGTACTTCCTTTACGTTTTTATTCGTTATTAACATTGTTTCTGATTTTTCAATAAAATTCGAGTAACTTTCGTTTTTAGTTTCGCTAATACTGTACATTCGACTTAATGCGTCTACATTTGCATTTTGTACGCCGGGTTTATATCTAATTGCATACGTATATTGTTCAAGTTCAATACGCCATCTGGCTAATTTAGATAATGGATCTTTTAAATTAAATAACCAAGATAACGGTCTATGATCTGTAAGTATTATAAACTTCCTACCATATAAATAAGGTCGAAATGTTTTTACGCCGAATATAATCGCTAAGCATTCCAACTCTGTAGTTGAATAGTTAAGCTCCGATCTATTTAATGTTCTTGAACTATAAGCTACCGGAAGATCAGATCCGATTTGACCTTGCGATAGGATAGCTCCCAGCGCTTTTCCGCTTGCGTCTGTGGTTAAAATAAATTCTTTCGTAAAATCTGGGTATTGTAAAATTGGTTCCGAACAAAGAATTTCCTTTAATTTGTCGAAAGCTTGCTGACAATTTTCATTCCAGTTAAATTTTATATCCTTCCTTAATAAATTCGTCATTGGATTTGCTATCGCACTATAATTATTTATGAACTTCCTATAGTATCCACTAAGTCCCAAAAAACTTTTTATTTGCTTAACATTCTTAGGTACCGGAGAACTCATTACTGCGGTAACCTTTGCTGGGTCTGGACAAAGTCGAGCTTCCGTAACTATATGTCCTAAAAATAACACTTGTCGTTTAAGAAACTCGCGCTTGTCTGGTTCTATTTTTAAATTATGAATACGTAAACGCTCGAATACATTAATCAATTTATTATTATGATCGCTTAAATTTTTAGCATAAACTATTATGTCATCCAAATATACTAAACATTTGATTCCAATTAATCCCGATAAAACGTTTGCCATCATTTTCTGAAAAGTTGACGGTGCAGAACTCAAACCCATAACCAGTCTCTTAAAATGATAATGTCCCTGTCTCGTTGAAAAAGCTGTAAGTTCCCGAGATTCTTTTGCTAACGGTACCTGATGGTACCCCGCCCGTAAATCCAGTAAACTAAACAGGTGACATTGACCTAACTGATCCAATATTTCCGTAATATTCGGTAACGGATGAAATTCGTTTAGTGTTACATAATTAAGCGCTCTAAAATCTATCACTATTCTGAACTTTTGTTTTCCCGAAGCATCAGCTTTCTTTTTAACTAACAAAAGTGGTGCATTGAAGGGACTCATAGATTTCTCTATAACGTCGTCCTTTTGCATTTGTTCTATCTGTCGTTCAATTTCGCCGTGTTGCGAGTATGGTAATCGATAAGGTTTTTTATAAATCGGAATTAAATCCTTAGGTACTTTAATTACATGCTCTGCTGCTGTAGTACTAGTAAGGTAATCCCCTTCTAAATGAAAAATATCCGAATATTGTTCACAAATTTTTATTATTGATTTGCGTTCCTCCGCATTCAAATGATCGCTTCTAATTAAACCTTTTATTTTGTTAACGCGGTCAATGCTATTATTATTTAAATTCGGAATCTCATTAATCTCCGTGTCAATGTCATGTTCATATATTTTATGAATCTGACCTACTTTAACGCTCTGTGCTACTTCCGATATATTCATCACTATTATTTTTATTTTACCGTCCCTGACTGTATTATAAATGTTAGCGCAATATACATCCGGTGATAATTCCTGTTTATTTATTAAAATATTTTTACTATGCATGTTCTTATCTGCAATCTCTATATTTACTATCGTTTCCGTTCTCGGTTGCAACGTAAAACAAATATCATTTTCTTTTATTCCATTAATCGTATCGTTTATTACTGCCTATCAACCACGTAAAAATCTGTTTTAAATTCGTTATTATTTATTATTAATTTAATTGTGGTTCGTCCTATTGTAGGTACGATTTTTTCATTAATGCCTTTAAATAAATTTTTTCTTGTTCATTTATTTTAGTTTCACTTATTAATCTGTTTATTTTAATTAAATTCAAATCGCTGCCCGTATCTACTAATAATTTTATTGTTTCTGTATTAAAGCTTGGTGATGATAGTGTTATATGATTTTGGTCAATTATTGTTGTGATGTGTAAACATCGCTTTGCGATTCTTGCGGGTCGAAAATGTCGTGCACTAACCTGACCGCTGGGCTGGCGCACATCCGAGTTTATCGCCAGATTTGCGTTATTACGTTCATTACGTTGCTTTGTAAAACAATTCGATATTTCATGACCAAGTTTATTACAGTAACTGCAATGTAACGATCTATCACTATTAGAATTATTATTTAAATTCACACGTGTATTATTATTCGATCCATTATTATTATTTATCGGTTGCCTACTTCCGCTTTGTCCTATTATTCTTACCAGATTGCCAACAATCTCGGGCAAAATGATTTTGTTTCCCACAATTGTAACATCCGGTGCCACTTGCATTGCGATTAGAATTATTATTTCTCTGATTACTAATATTATAATCTTGTCTACCATATCCGCTATTATATCCGCCGCGATTATTACTAAAATTATTATAACCACTATTTTGTTGATTAAAATTATTATTTCCACCGTTTCGATTTCTATACATGTTATTTCCGTTATTCCCCTGATTTTTATTATAATTATTATTTTGACGTCTTATATTTCCATTGCTTTCATTATTCATTCCCTCTCTATTAAATTTCTGTAACTCTACGTTATCCTGTAATTTGTCTATTTTCGCCTTAGAATCATGCTCAAGTTCCTCATCACGAGCCATCTGCATAGCTGCTTCCAAGGTTTCTGGATCCCTAGCTTTTAATCTCAATTGCAAATGCTCTGGTAACCCGTTAATAAATACTACCATCGCGATCTTTTTATTTTGTCGCTTTACCCCTTTCGCTTCGCCGTCGTCCAGTTCAGCTGTACTGGCCTTACATAATTTATAATACATTTCTTCGATTCTACTAGCAAATTTCGTTACACTTTCCCCAGGAGCCATTCTCGCACAACTTAACCCTATTGTTAGTGCTCTCTCCGAAACTCTATGTTCAAATGCTCCCTGTAAAATAGATTTTATACTTTCCCAAGTATCTGTTTCCCTATATTTGCATGCTTCTAAAGCATTATCTGCCAATTTTGAATTTATTATTTTTAATAGTAACGGTCTATCCGCAGATGTTACTTCTTTAATTGCTATTTCACAAGTGTTAATAAATTCCGCCACATTTTTCGAACCAACGCTTATTGGTATTATGCTACTCCATTTATCAATGTCCATTTAAATTTTTCTTTCTATCTTTTCTACGCTCTTTTTAATTGTTGATTCCAACTGTACGTGTTTTACAGTAGGATCAGATCGTAAACCTGCCCTCTTAGATTCTTTATTATCAGGTTCAAGTGTTTTATTTAGTAACTCTTTCTCCCTTAGTTCTTCCAAATATTTTAGTTTACTAGATTCTGGCGAATTTTCACACGATTCGTCAGTATTTAAATCAATTAACGCGTCAGTTTTTATTTCTTCTTTTTTATCGTTTACCTGTACCCCTTTATCCCGTGTACTATTTTCACCTACTGATTCATTCGCAGAACTACCTGAATCGTTATTCATAAATATAATTTCCTCATTAAAATATATTTAACTTAAATTAAAATATTTTTTTCCTTATTCCAAAAAAAATCTCTTATGTATTTACTACCAGTAATACACTTTTTATTTATCCTTACAATTATTTATTCCTTACGACAAAAAAAATATCTATATTCCTATATTCTTTCATAAATTAAATAATAAATTTTATTTATTATTTACGTATATTATTCCGCGTCGTATTTACGTAACACAAGCTCGCACTACAGCGACACCTTTATTCCCCTATTACAACCATTATTCCGTGATTGAATATTATGTATTATTTTCGGTTAGCTACTCTCAAAATTCTTTACAATAATTATCACTTATATTAACACCTTTATAACTTTTTCTATTTATTTTAATTAATCACTTTTAACCAATATACTTATTCTATTTATAATAATAGTTATTTAATTTCTTATAACCAATTATTTACGTATTATTTTATTTTATAAAATATACTTATTCTAGGCATGCCCTAACTTTATTTTCACTCTGGAATCCCAAGTTCCGTATATAATCTCAAATTTCTTTCAATATAAACTCATATAATTTTTACCATAAACATCAATATGTTTCTAAATATTCTGTGTGCACACCTCTCAATAAATTCCACAATAATCTTTATTTTGTAATTTAGGACCTATCTGTCCATAAATTCAATTAAACAACACGTAAGGACTTACTCTTTGCCTATATCAATTTTATCTCAATTATTTTATTCAACACTATAATATTCCATATACCTATTATATTCAACATAATTATTTTCTCATAACTTTTATTCATCAATTTAATTCTCAATAACTTTTATTCATCAATTTAATTCTCAATAACTTTTATTCATCAACTTAATTCTCAATAACTTTTATTTCCACATATAATTCTCAATTATTTTTATTCAACACATTTATTTCTCAAATGTTTTTATTCAACACATAAGGCTTACCACTTTGCCTTAACACAAAAAAATTCTTTACTCAATATTCTCAATAACCAATTATTTATTCACTTAAATCTCACAATATTTTATTCTCAATATATATCGTAATTCATATATTTATCAACTTTATTCTTCCTTTATTATTCCATCAACAATTTATTTCCTTTATAACCTCTTTTTTCTATTCATTTATCCTTCACAATTATTTAAAATAAATCCCTTTTATTTAATTCTTTCTTATAACTTCATTTATTTATTCTCAATTATTTTTCAAACATATATTCCTTTTTATTCACTTTTATTCAATCAATTATTATATTTATTTTTTTTTGTGTTATTTTTATACGTCTATAAAAATAATATTCCTTCACCAAAAAAAAAAAATACAGTATTTCATTTAACGTTAGTATCCTTAATCTAACGGAAACGTGACCCCAAGCTACAATTCTTTATATTTATCATCAATTTTGTCAAACTTACGCAGTTGCTGCTTCTGCTACCCAATGTCTACTCATGTTTGCTTTAGTTGTTCGTGCCTCGCTGAGTCGCTCTCGTAGATTCTTTTTATGCCCCGGAGTCGTTGAAAAGGTGATCAATCCTCCCAACAGTGATCCTTGATGGACTGCCTCCGCGGAATCCTCAACTTGACCTGGATTCCTGTGTAGGTCCTCGTTCCCGACTGCGCCAGATGTAGTAAGCCCCAGCCAGTTCCCTGTACTTGAACTTGACTGTGCCACAATGTAGTAGCCAACTCACGAGGTTACCAGATGAAATGGTCAAAGACTTGACTCAAGTGTAAAATAATCGTAGACAGATTGTGTTGCTACTAAATGTTATTTATTTATTCAAACACTGAACGTTTATTCGTAAAATATTAAATGTAACAAAAATATTTTAAGTACAACTGATGATTAATGGAAATATTTCTAAGTCCAGTTTAATCGTAAAGTAGAGTGACGAGAAGGTGCTCAGAGTAGCTTGGTCAGATCACCTCTAAAAAACAGGCTGTTTCGGGGTCCCTTATATATCCCGTTGGTCTCACGATTTAAGATATACAGGTTGCACAACGACCTATGTTAAATAGCGTCCCACAGTGACGGTAAAAATGACACTATAAAACAGCTGTCAAGAATAGAGCATTAGCGCTCCCGGTGTCGAAATAAGCAAAACGATCACGATTAAAGATTATGTATTTAGAAATTTTGCCTCGCTTTTTTTTGTCATTTGATTCAGCTTCTGATTTTATATTTTCTGCTTTATTCACATGTCATTTTTTTGTACTTAATATTGGAAGGTACAATCAAAATGTCTTGTTGTGTTCCATTTTTTAAAAGTAAAGAAGAAAGTACTTTTGGTGTACCCAAAGATGTAGAGAAGTTAAATTTGTGGAAGGTAAGTTTAGGTACAGATTTAAAACCATCCTCAAGAGTTTGTTCAAATCATTTTCATCATAAAGATGTTATAAAAACTTGGGAATCAGGACAAGGTTGCAGTAAGTATACAGTAAATAAATATATTTGTTACAAATAGTAATTATGTTTTATAATTAGATAGACTTCGGGCGTTTGTCATCCCGCCGCCTGCGGCGGAAAGACTGTGTGGGCGGTGGTGCTCTTTGTCGATTCACCTCGGGCGATGCTGGGTTTTTCGATCCGTCCTGCGGCGGGAACGCGGGGTCGTCGGGTATCGTCGCGTTGGCAGCACTGGTCTGGCGGTAATTTTTGAACGCGGAAGAGTGTCGAGTCGTAAGTCACGGCCGCTGAAAATCGACCTGCGATTCAAGTCGATCGTACGACAAAGCCAGCCAGGAGGGCAATCCAAAGACGTGTATGTCCGGTTCTTGAGTGTGTGTGTTGAAATCGGAAATTCTGATTCTGAGTTTGAGTGTCTAGCTATCAGTCATCTCGGGAGAAAGTCGATTCCCGAACGGACAATCCGCTTGCGCCGGATCGGATACAGTGGGAGTGTAAGTCGCTCGTATGCAAGTAGATAGTCAGGTAGGCCTTGCACCGGGCGTGTATATCCGGTTCTTGAGTGTGTGTGTTGAAATCGGAAATTCGGATTCTGAGTTTGAGTGTCTAGCTATCAGTCATCTCGGGAGAAAGTCGATACCCGAACGGAAAATCCGCTTGCGCCGGATCGGATGCAGTGGGAGTCTAACTTGATCGTACGACAAAGCCAGCCAGGTGGGCAATCCCAAGACGTGTATGTCCGGTTCTTGAGTGTGTGTGTTGAAATCGGAAATTCTGATTCTGAGTTTGAGTGTCTATACTCTATTCCATTTAAGAGTGAACCACTCGGCCGACCAAAACTCGTTTTGTTCGCGCATCCCCACCACAAGACGGGCGCCGCCGCGAACGTTGGTGTGGGCCGTCACGAAACTGCAGCTACATACGTAGTGAGCTGTATAAACACACTATCACTTGTTTGATTCCACTCGCGCGCACATGTTCTCTTTTGTATTTACCACCGTCATTTATTTGTTTACCTATCATTTTCCGTAGTGAATTATTATTTTTTGTTCATATATTTTTTATTAAATAATTACCATGGACCAAGAACAAGCTGTAGGCAATTCTCCAGTAAAAAAAAATCCACCAGGAAAGGTAAGAAAATTTTTTCCAATGAATGTTAAAATGAATGATTTTCTTAACAATATTACCAAATATATCAATTTCATGTGGTAATAATGGAAAAAGATCCAAAATCTAAATCTAATTTTTTTTTTTTTAATATGCTGGTTTTGTCATAATAATTTTTGTTACAATTTCAGCGAGTAGATTCTGGCAAGAGACAAATTATAATAAATGCGTACAAGTCAAAAATGAATTCCGATCCAACAAAGTCTTTAAGAACTATCCGGCAAGAACTTTCTAAAGATTTGGGCATTGGAGTAACGACAATTTCGACCACAATCACGGAATACAACAGCACTAAAAAAGTAATATCTCCATGCAAAAAACGTGTTAGGACATCCTTTCGCGATACATTTGAAGAGTTTGAGAGAAATGTGGTTCGTAGGCATGTCCATAGTTTCTGGTTCAAACGTGAAATTCCAACGGTCGACAAAATTTTTCAAGTAGTTTCCGATGACGAATCTTTACCTATTATTTCAAGGAGAAATTTATTTAGGCTTTTGAAAGAAATGGATTTCAAGTGCAGCAAACGTAGTCGAAATAGTGCACTGACTGAAAAAACCGAAATTGTGTGTTGGCGTAGACGGTTTCTTGAACAATTGCGTGAATACCGGAATGAGGGTCGACATTTATATTACCTGGACGAGACCTGGGTGAATGCTGGTGAGTGTACTAACAAAACATGGATCGATACAACAATTAAATCACCTCGAGATGCATTCCTACAAGGCCTGACAACTGGTGCCGTAAATCCTTCAGGAAAAGGTAAACGCCTTATTGTCCTGAATATAGGTTCGGAAGATGGCTTTGTCCCCGGCGCATTGTTATGCTTTGAATCGAAAAAAAACACTCGTGATTACCATGATGAAATGAATGGGGAGACATTTTACGAATGGATGGAGGGTGTAATGCCTCGTTTAAAAGAGAACTGTGTGATCATCATGGACAATGCGTCATATCATTCTGTGAAGCTTGATAAAGCACCTACGTCACAAACCAGGAAAGGTGATATAATAAAATGGTTGGAGGATAAAGGCGAGGTTATAGACAGACCTATATGTATACCACAACTTCTTGAAATCGTGAAAAGGATCAAGCCCCAGCACCAGAAATACGTAATTGACGAATTGGCAAAAAAACATAACCGTAATATACTAAGACTACCTCCATATCACTGTGAACTTAATCCAATAGAGTTGGCTTGGTCATCCGTTAAAAATTACGTACGGATGAACAATAAAACCTATAAATTACACGATGTCAAAAATTTACTAATTGAGGGCATCGAACGTGTGGATGCAGACATGTGGAAAAATTTTATTAGTCACACGAAGAAAGAAGAGGATAAATTTTGGGAAATCGACTTCATCGTAGATGACATATTGTCTGCAGAGTTGGAGTCAGTAACTTTGACAATCGGAGATACATCATCAGACGACTCCCTCGACACTGATTCTGACTAATTTTTTTTTGTATCATATTATATAGACATATGTGTATTTTAATTTTTTTTATTTGTATCATATTATATTGACGTGTGTATTTTAATTTTTTTTATTTGTATCATATTATATTGACGTGTGTATTTAAAAAAAAAATTGTATTTGTATTATACCTATTATATTAAATTTATTATTTAAGCAATAAAACAATTTAATTTATAATAATTAATGTTTATGTGTTTGTATATAATACAGTTTGATTTATGATGAAAATTCAAAATACGTGTTGTATAATAATTAATTACGAAAACAGCTATGTTTTTATGACTCCCTGTATGCACGGCGGTCGACAACTAACGACGACCGGCGATGATTGTCGACCAATGACAGAACGCCTAGCCGTCGCCAGGGGGGTCAGACAATGATCGGCGGCTCAGTCTGCGTGCGCGAAAGCGGTTCACTCTTAAATGGAATAGAGTATAGCTATCAGTCGTCTCGGGAGAAAGTCGATTCCCGAACGGACAATCCGCTCGCGGCGGATCGGATGCAGTGGAAGTCTAAGTCGCTCGTATGCAATTAGATAGTCAAGTGAGACGTTTAAAACTTTTAGAATCGGCAGTTATCATTCAAACCGAACGCGGCGACGGCTTAAAAGAATTAATATTAATATAATAAAATAAATAATTCGCGAAAAAAAAATCGATAAAAAAGAATTTCGAATTAACACGGCCGCCGCAAATTTACACAAATCCGCCACTGCGGTCGGTATCGAATGCTCCACCGTCGGGTAACCTGCCTAACGCCCTAATCCTACCAAATTTATATAAACTGTAACATATCAAGTACCTACTACATAGTATGTTATATATTTATTACTATCTAACCACAGAATCAAGCCCTTGTCTGACTTAGATGCGTTGACAAATAGCTGTGGATGTCAATTATATATAGTTATTTATCAATCGTCTATTAATTAACTTGATTTTATGCTCACGATGAATAAAACCTATCTACCTATAGTATAGTCATAGTATAAACCTAGTTCATCAAATAGTATAGCAATATCATTATAAAATTTTACTGCCAGAATTTAATTAAATACATGAAGATCTATTAGTTTATAATAAAGTATTATAGTATTATATAGAATCTGCAGCAATTTTGTATCATACATAAAATTTAAATTACCAAATTACATTACCTCAAACAATCATCTCACCTAAAAACTTTTAAACAGTATAGGTGTAGATAATAAAATCAAGTGTTACCTAATTTATTATTTATAATAAATAGTTTGTTCCATATAATACTCTACCTATATAATAAGTTATATCAAATAGTATATAGTCACATATTATTATTATACAATTTAATTTTCAGACTTTAATTAAATAAAGGTACATAAAGTTCTATTTTGTTTATTAATATTGTATTATTTAGAATTTGTAGTAGTATTTGTATGCTACACTAAATTTATATGTATTAATTATGTAACATTAATATCAAAAACATAATAACCGAAAATTAACCATTATTTTTATAGTATAAGATATAAAAACAACAAACAAATGAATATTTAAAAATATAAGTCGAGTGTTTTTTTTTAAATCATAGTACTTAATCAATACTTTATTTGTATAAATAAAAACTTTTAGAATCGTCAATTTGCGGCGACGGCTAAAAAGAATTAATTTAATATATTAAAAAAAAAAAATCGATAAAAAAGAATTTCGAATTTACACAAATCCGCCAGCGCCGCGGCCGGTATCGAACGCTCCACCGCCGGGTATCCTGCCTAACGCCCTAATCCTACCTACCTAGCCACTGAGATGTGATTCGGAGTGAAATAAATGCCTCTTAAGGCGTCTCGCCGCCACCGAGGATAATCGCGAACGCTACGCCGTCGTCCGACGTGGACTCCCGGGTCGGGCGGTCTACTGTTTTCCGACGCCTTCTAACGAAGAAAAAGCGATTTACGGGAAAAAAATCGGAATTTCTACACATAAATACATATTATAAATAAATAGTTTGTTCCATATAAATATATAATACTCTACCTATATGAGTTATATCAAATAGTATATAGACACATATTATCATTATACAATTTAATTTTCAGACTTTAATTATAGGTACATAATTAATATTATTTAGAATCTGTAGCAGTATTTGAATGCTACACTAAATTTATATAAAATGTAATATATCAAGTACCTACTACATAGTATGTTATATATTTATTACTATTTAACCACATAATCGAGCCCTTGTCTGACTTAGATGTGTTGACCAATAGCTGTGGATATCAATTATATATAGTTATTTATCAATTGTCTATAAATTAACTTTATTTTATGCTCACGATGAATAAAACCTATCTACCTATAGTATAGTCATAGTATAAACCTAGTTCATCAAATATTATAGCAATATCATTATAAAATTTTACTGCCAGAATTTAATTAAATACATGAAGATCTATTAGTTTATAATAAAGTATTATAGTATATATAGAATCTGCAGCAATTTTGTATCAAACATAAAATTTAAATTACCAAATTACATTACCTCAAACAATCATCTCACCTAAAAACTTTTAAACAGTATAGGTGTAGATAATAAAATCAAGTGTTACCTAATTTATTATTTATAATATAAATAATTTGTTCCATATAATACTCTACCTATATAATAAGTTATATCAAATAGTACATAGTCACATATTATTATTATACAATTTAATTTTCAGACTTTAATTAAATATAGGTACATAAAGTTCTATTTTGTTTGTTAATATTGTATTATTTAGAATCTGGAGCAGTATTTGTATGCTACACTAAATTTATACCTATAAACTGTAATATATCAAGTACCTACTACGTAGTATGTTATATATTTATTACTATCTAACCACATAATTGAGCCCTTGTCTGACTTAGATGCGTTGACAAATAGCTGTGGATATCAATTATATATAGTTATTTATCAATTCTCTATAAATTAACTTGATTTTATGCTCACGATGAATAAAACTTATCTACCTATAGTATAGTCATAGTATAAACCTAGTTCATCAAATATTATAGCAATATCATTATAAAATTTTACTGCCAGAATTTAATTAAATACATGAAGATCTATTAGTTTATAATAAAGTATTATAGTATTATATAGAATCTGCAGCAATTTTGTATCATACATAAAATTTAAATTACCAAATTACATTACCTCAAACAATCATCTCACCTAAAAACTTTTAAACAGTATTGGTGTAGATAATAAAATCAAGTGTTACCTAATTTATTATTTATAATATAAATAGTTTGTTCCATATAATACTCTACCTATATAATAAGTTATATCAAATAGTATATAGTCACATATTATCATTATACAATTAAATTTACAGACTTTAATTAAATATAGGTACCTACATAAAGTTCTATTTTGTTTATTTAGAATTTGTAGTAGTATTTGTATGCTACACTAAATTTATATGTATTAATTATGTAACATTAATATCAAAAACATAATAACCGAAAATTAACCATTATTTTTACAGTATAAGATATAAAAACAACAAACAAATGAATATTTAAAAATATAAGTCGAGTGTTTTTTTTCAAATCATAGTAACAATACTTTATTTGTATAAATAAAAACTTTTAGAATCGTCAATTCGCGGCGACGGCTAAAACGAATTAATTTAATATATTAAAAAAAAAAAATCGAAAAAAAAAGGATTTTGAATTAACATGGCCACCGCAAATTTCCACGATCCGGGGCCGGCATCGAACGCTCCACCGCCGGGTAACTTGCCTACCGCCCTAATCCTACCTACCTACCTATCGAGTTGAGAACTGGTGTGAAATCTCTGCCTCTTAAGGCGTCTCGCCGCCGAGGCGAATCGCGAACGCTACGCCGTCGTCCGCACCGCGGTCTACCGGATCGGGCGGTCTGCCGCGTCGGACGGCGGATGACGTCCTCGGCCGCGTTCTCCCGGAGAGAACGCGATTTACGGGAAAAAAATCCAATATATATACATATACATAAATATAGTAGTAATATAGTAATGACGACGCCGCGGTCTACTGTCGTCGGTTTTACTCGCCCGCGGCACTCGCCGGGATCGAAGTGGGGCGGCGCGCCGACGGTAAATTTAGCGGGGATTCCGAATACGGGGCGAGCGGGGATATGAGACGTTTGAAAGTGGGTTAAAACTCGACTTTACGAAAAAAAAACGGCCAAACGGCGCGCTTCGGCGGCGGGCGGTTCGCGCGCGATCTCCGCCGAGTAAGGGTCGAGACGAATAAAGCGCGGCCCGGGGCGGCGTGTAAATCTCCCGGGGAACGCGAATAAGGTCCGAGCGGGGCCGCGCGTCGCCCCGAAGGGGGGTAAAACTCGACTTTTCGAAAAAAAAAGTCGAATTTCTCTCGAAAACTCGTAAAATTGATAAGGCGTCGGTGATAACGCGGCGACGGTTACGCCGGATATTGTGTGTATATATATATATATAATATGTATTCATTATTTAACAGTTTAATATTATAATATAGTTAACTATGAATTATAAAATGTATAATAACATTTTCAGGTATGTTTAAAAAGAGCAAGACTCCGTGAAGGAGCAATTCCTGAAAATATAACATTAGGTTTAGGTGTGAATAATTCATTTATAGATGTAGCGACACAAGAATGGAATGGGTACATAGCAAAGCGATTAGTATCAAGAACAAAATGTCAAACGTGTATTGAAGGTATAAAAAATATGAATTCTGCAATAGGCCCTGAAGCTGATATGGTTCAAATGAAAAGCCGAGGATTTCTTACACATCCAGACCGCAATTTATATAAGATTTAAAAAAAATTAGAAATATGTTTTTCAAAACATGTGAATTCTAATGATGTTTTTGAAGATACATGTAATGACTTTTTTTCAGATAATTCAGGAATCCATTTTCCGTGTAAGGCACACAAGGCTGACATACTCACCAACATATTTTCATATTACATAACAATGCGAATGAGACATTTATTTCAAACAAAAAAAATAAAAAAATTAATAAAACAAAAAAAAAACTATCAAAATTAGTTAGTACATAAATTTGTATTATATAATTAAAATTATAAATATTAATATATTGTACTATTAATGCAAATAAATAATTATATATGGATTATAATTTATACTTATTATACTATTTATTCTATTATACTTGGACTTAAATACTTGATTTTATGTAAAAGAATAAGAAAAAGACAATTTAAAATAAAACTAATTTCCTTAGACAATAATAACAATTTTCCCTACATGTGGCGACACTGAAATACAATTTTCCCCGCATGGAGCGTTGGGAGTTAATTTTTTTGAAGTATCAGTTCTTGAGTCACAATATTTGTCTTCGTTGTGCTACCTGTATATCTTAAATCGTGGTTGGTCTCCCCCCAGCAGGTCGATTCTGTAAGTCGATAAGATCTGTTATCGACAATTTTCGGTTCGTTAAGCTAACGAAACGACAACTATCGAAAAGTTATCAAAAAAGTGATTCTGTAACAATTTTGTAACGAATTTTATCGTTAAAGTATCGAAAATATTCGATATCGTATCGGATGGTTAAGATTGGCCGTTAAGCTTATCGAATCATAAAATATGTTATATTATCATTATCAATTATCACATCTTTCACACTTTCACAGTTTCACACATTTAATTTATCTGTAGACTAGTCGTGTAATTGCCAATTGGGTACATCGTTAAAATACAAATAAAATACTTATAAATATTTATACCTGCTCTTGTCTATTGTTATTTTTTGCATATTTAGTTTTAAAAGTTGCTTATACAATAATATTATGGCTGAATATTATCTTGGTTGGGAATTGTTAGAGTTGGAAGAAAGGGTTAGGATGTTAGAGAGAAGAGTAGAGAGAAAAGTACTCAGAGATACTCAAAATCCATATGATCTACCAATAAATGAATTCATGAACACATTCCGAGTTAGTCCAGAACTTTCTATGGACTTAACAAACAGCATTCGTGATTCACTTAAACATGAACGTAGTTCAGGACTTCCAGTTGAAATTCAAGTAATTATACAATTTTAGATATATTTTAACCTAAACATTGTTATATACAATTATAAATGTGTTACATTTTTACACTTGTTTATTTTTAATTAGATACTAATGTACCTATTGGATTATTACAAAATTAATTAGTCCATAAAATATACACTGTTTTTGTTATTTGTACAATATTTTTGTTTTGTTTTTCACACTTAAGTATTAGTAGTGGTGAACTTCTATGCAAAAGGTAGTTACCTACCAACGAGCTACAGGAGATATTTTTATTGCAAATGTTAGTCAGTCCTCGGTCAGCAGATGCATACATAGTGCAACCAATGCTATAAATCAAAAACTATTGAGGCGTTGGGTTCGTTTTCCAATAACAGCAATTGAAAGGGACAAGGCTCGAGAAAAGTTTTCAAATGCCCCACAAGCGTTTGAAGGTGCTATTGGTGCTATTGACTGCACACATATAAATATTCTTGCCCCAAAGAATCATGAAGAAGCATACGTGAATCATCATGGGAACCATTCTCTTAATGTTCAAGCGGTATGTACAGAATAATATTAATTCTGAAACACAAATAATTTTTGAAATTTTAATTTTAGGTAGTTGATCCAGAGTTAAAAATATTAAATATTAACGCCAGATTCCCAGGTGCAAGAAATGATTCGTACATATGGAGTGTTTCTCCTATACGGAGGGCTATGGAATTTCGTTACAATGGGGGTGAAAGATACACATGGTTAATTGGTACTAATAATATTAAATAATAAATAACACTAACTATTGAATTATATGAGTTTTAATAGTGTTCATGATTATTTCAAGGTGATGCTGGTTATCCTCTTGAGCCTTGGCTTTTAACACCACTAACACGTTATCCAGAAGGGACACGACAGTATCAATATACAAAAAAACACTGCAAAGCCAGAAACATCGTAGAAAGATTTTTCGGTGTTTTCAAAAGTATGTGGAGATGCCTCTCATATCAACGTGTATTGATGTATGCACCTGTAACTGCTGGAAAAATTGTGAATGCATGCGCAGTTATACATAACATGCGTCTTCATTATCGTCTTCCTATTCTGCCTTTCGAAGATTGTATTGAACAAGATCCAGTTGGAGGAAATAATAGAATTAACAAAAATAATGAAATTGAGGTTAGAAGAGGACCAAGGGTGGTTGCAATGAGAATACAGAAACAGTTAATGGCAAACTGGTTCCCTAATTATGTTGATGGTGATCAATAATGTTCAATTTTTTGTATTAATAACCAATCAAAATACCACAACATTTTTGAAAATAACATAACTACTAAATATTTACATAATAGTAACATAATAAATGCATTTAATAAAATAAAATAAAATAAATCAACTTCTGAAGCAAACAAAATAATAATAATACAGTTATATATATATATATATCTGTTAACAAAGGAACTACATTTTTTCGACTAACAGTTTCATAACAGACACCATATTCTCCTCGTTTTTTAATCTCCGTTCATCATTTTCAGCCATTTTATTCATAGCACTTGCCAACTGAGAAATAGATAGACTTATATTCTGAAAAAGTACCAAAATAATCATAATAATTAAAAGAATATCTACATACAAATACATTTAATATTTACATCCATATGTTGTGCATTTCTTTCAGCTAATTTAGTGAATGTGTCTCTTGCATCTCCCAATTGGGTTCTTAATTTTTTTTTAGCTAAATCAAAATATTATAATACTAAAATTAAAGTAAAAAACGTAGGTACCACCGTGCTGTACTGTAGGTGTCTGGAGGAATCACTATATATGTGTTAGATTTGAATTTAATTATATAAAATCATTGTGTACAAAAAATTATGTTAAACTAGAAAATCTGAATTTTTCAACTACCCCAAAAGTTGATGTGAAAAAAAATTGAATTCTCAGTATCCTACTTCACTCGGTATGTAAAATTGCTCTCTTTAAAAGTATAAACATTTACCCTTATTGTTTTGAGTTTGAACCAGTTTTCTTTTATGATAGTTTGTTTTCAAAGTTGACACAGAAGTTTCAGGTTGATAACTTGAAATCTGAGCTGAATTTGGAATTGCAATCGTAGATTCATCTTGCTCATCATATTCAATAAAGTTTTCCTTGGCAGTTTGATTTAAATGATCAAAAACAACTAACAAAAACAAACAATTACATTTTTAACTAATTGTATTTAGTTACATAGTAGGGGAGAGTGTTGTGCCTTGGACCGTAGGACCTTGGTCTTATACTTATTAGTTATTTCTGCCTTTATAAGTGGTAAAGAATTAATTCGCAAAAGAAAATACAGTCACTAGTTCTATGACATTGAAATATATACAGTTAGAACAAAAAACCACTGATGAATTTATAGTAAAACAATTTAATTTCACCTATCAAAATAACTATGTTTGGTTTTTTTAAATCTTCAACATTTAAATTTGTGATAGAAGTTCTTAAGGTAAGTGCCATTTTATTTTAAATATTTTGTAGAATTAAATGGTGTTAATTCATACAAAAAAGTTTTATTAAGGTCCAAAAAAAAATACATTCTTTCCAAATTGGTAGGTATGCATGCACTAAATAATTTGTTTGAAAAAAAAATACTCATGTATAGATTTATTATATCTACAATATTTGTAATACGCATCAACGTGAAATATTAACAATAACAGCAGTTAAGGGACATTTAATGAAAATAGTCCCAAGGTACAAAACTTCCCTAATTAATAATTATTTTTAAAGTGATTACTTTCATTATCAACATGAGGTCTAATTGGTATAGGCTCGGTTTCTAATATGGAATGATCACCTGCAGCTAAACGTTCTACATCGTCACACTACCATAAAAAATTTACATTATAATGAACCCATGTACTTTTTTTGTGAAATATCACTATTTCAACAATTATAATTCATATTTTAATACTTGATCGTCTGGAAATGAATCAGGACAAGTTGTGCCTTCTACATATTCATAACCCATTAGACCGAGAACTTTGTTCTCCCTGTCAGTCAACTCCGGAATGTTTATAGCCTTATTCCCAGTCAGTCTTTTGGCATTCCGGAGAGAAGAATGTTGTTTAGACACTTTAGTCTTCAGGTCCCTCCATGACTATTATATAACAAAACCATTTAAAAACACATTGTATAATTTATACAATACAGCATAAAAATTATGGACACAATCTTATGATTTATATTTTTCTATAAGAGAAACACTTACAAGTTACAAGTTACTATCATTCAATTGAATACTAACCTCTTTCCACGATTTCACATCCTTCTCCTTAACCCCCTGGTTTCGCAAATTATTTAAATTCACAACTAAATCATCCTATGAACCTCTCAAGTCATCTCTTCCATGGACGGAATTAAATTTTCCTGTGGCTACATGTGGATGCTGGACCATGTAGTCAACTAAAAAAGATAGTTGTCTTTCATTCCTTCTTCCCTGCCTTGATTTTTTGCAGTTCTGAACTTGGCTACTGTGTGACAATGAATATATTCAATACTTATGAACAATGCAAATTAATACATTAAACAAATAACTAAACAATTATTTACCTGCTTTGGGTATTTGTGGTATCCATTTGTTAATATTGTTAATAAATATTTACAATTTATTTAAGTTATTTTAAGTTAAATCAGTTAATGATAACGAAACTCAAGGTGATAATGATAAAACCAGATGTTTAGAACTTGAGGTTCTCATTGGCTACAGTTTACAATCTCCCGTTGTATAATTATTTCATATCGAAAATTCGATAACCTTTTATGTATCAATATTTGTCGATAAAGAGTTTTATAGAATCGCAACTTTGATAACGATTTTCGATAAATTTAGTGATACTCATTAACGAATTCTTATCGATATTATTCGATACATTATTATCGACTTATAGAATCGACATACTGTCGGGAAAAAACGCGGTATCCAACCCCTCGCAACACGAATCATACGGCGCTCAACAGTGCTCTTTTTTAATGTATATTTATACCGATTTTATTATAACAAATTATTTTTGAGCAGCGACCCATCGGGAAAGTTCCCAGTATCCCG
The DNA here is from genome assembly GCA_027563435.1 of Nasonovia ribisnigri. NCBI lineage: Eukaryota > Metazoa > Arthropoda > Insecta > Hemiptera > Aphididae > Nasonovia > Nasonovia ribisnigri. The sequence goes on along the minus strand of JANEHU010000015.1, from coordinate 445,617 downwards.
CCGGCCCAGTCCGCGTTTCCCGTGTATTATAGGTAGTGATAATGATTATTATTTATTACTTATGACTAGAGCGCGGATATTTAGGTTTCTACAAAGGCGTAGCGTGATGATTTTTTTTGGGGGGGCTATAGCCTTTTTTTTTGTGGTATCAACGACGCTGCCGCAACTACTTGCGAATTACTTTGTATAAGGACTATAATGGTACAGAACATATTATATTCTACAAATATAACTATAGAAAAATATAAAGGAACAAAATATAAAAAGGACTAAAGAAGCACATTATTAAGTAAAATATAAATAAATAATATACCATACATCATATTATTATCAAATAAATATTTTGTATTTGAATTAAATATTTAAAAAAAAAACATTTTAAATAGGAAATTATTACTAATTACTATATTATAAGGTTTAAACGTCTGCTTTTTGTGCAAATATATTAAGAATCTCGTCAGATGTGATATTATTAGCTAAGTCCCTTTCAATATGAAGTAACGATAGATTTGAAAAACTATCGTCAGACATTGAATTTCGTAGCTATGTTTTAATTCGCCGCATTACCGAAAACGATCTTTCGCAAGAAGCAGAACTTACTGGAATTGTAAGTGCTACTTGCAAAAGCTTATACGAATTTCGAAAAAAATTTTTGTTGATTTCTGATGCAATAGCATCTATGTCAAAATCATCTTTATTAATACAATTCTTCATAATTAGCATTAGAAATGTGGACGATTTATCCATCAAAGAGATCGTGGGAAAAAATTTATTTTGCATATTAAAGTATATTTTGGATTTGGACATTAGAGAATATTTGGCCTATTTTACATATTTTAGAATATATTCTATTATTATTTCTAAAACATCATGTATATTGTTAATTTCTCGATTTGTGATTTTTTCTAGCAACAATATTTTCTAGGAAAACATAAAAAAAACTTCTACGTATATTATTATTTATTAATTATACACACGCGGCGTAGGTGAGCGGCACAAGCCATGCGGCTTTCCTTTGATGTACACCGCCTACTAGTCCGATCGGAAATTTTGCCAAGCAGCATCAAAAAAAGCTGCGGAAAATGTATTTATTTATTCATACTCATGCCGCACGACAAAAGCTGCCTGGACGCACCTAAGAGTAATAACAAAGGCATGAAATGTTGAATAAGAAGCCACCCATTGACGTATTTGTTTAGGGGACAACGTCGCCACACACTGACACACCAATATAATAAAAATAATATTTGGTAAATTTTAAGTGCCGATAACGATGGGCTCTATAAATAGTTTTATTTTTTATACCACAGCAATTATAGTCAAATAATATATTTTAGATTGGGTTATTTGGAAGGCCGGACTGTTGTCCGCGCCGAAACGGTACGGTATGTATAATGCACAGTGCACACAATGGCTGTGCACATAAATTGTACATGTCAAATGTCAAAACACGCAACTCCCGTTGTAATTGAACTGTATTCAGCGAATTGGTTTGGACTTTTGGAGTTTGGACGTCGCTGTTGCCCGTCGGCATTATAGTTTATTTTTACTCTCACTCGTTTCTTATATTCAGATTATCAGCTAATAATATTCGTCGATTAATATCGTAAATTCAAAAAAAAAAAAATAATAATTGTGTTTTTGTTTTCTATCGAAATTGACAACATTTGTAAACATTAATTATTTAATACAATCTGTAATTTATATTGTATGATATTGGTTATATTTTTTTAGAATGTGCACTACTTCATCAAAAACCCACGAACTCCATTAAATTGCAGCCAGACTCAGTTGCAAAACCGTTTGGTGGGAGGGGGGGGGTTAGCCAATGAAAACAAATAAGAACTTAATAATAAATATAATATAGAGAACTGCCCACGTTCGCCACTAGGCGAAGTACGTACATGATGCATGTGATTGGTGGGGGTGTGTAGGACGGCTCACTGCTAATACGGGCCAACGGTCTAACTCTTGGTGGCGACAATCGCGATCGCCCTTCATTAACTTTTCTGCGTTTATACAGAGCACTAGCCGTATACATTAATAGTCTCAATCAACAATGTAAGTACATTTTAATATTTATATTAACAATTAAAATATTATACTCTTAATATTTGAACAAATATCTATAATATATTTAAAATATAATAATATGTCAATATCCTATAATATAATTACCAATACATTATATTAATTTACATTTATTTTGTTTAACATACTATTAAAACATATGTTGTGTAAAATAGCATATTATTCAATCTTGACAATTTATTATTTTTTTACACCTACTAATTTTAATTAATTAAATATAAACAATTATTAGACATTTAAACTGAAAAAATAGGTATACGATTACGGATTAGATAAAATTATATAGTTGAATCACAGTAGATAACTGCCTACTGGCCGAACATGGTTCTTAATTAGTTAAATATATACAAATGATTAATTAAAAAAATTACTCAGGAAACACCATTTTATTGATCTAATGTAAAAAATAATTCTCGCTCTCCTTAATTAATTATACATCTTGTTATATTTGGACACTCGCGTTAGATCAGTACCTATCTTGTTGGAAAAACTATAAATAACCGTGGTTTAGTGGTTGTATTTATTTATTCTATAATATAAACGGATAACGGACACGTCTTGTCGCATCTTTATTCATAATTGATTTATTTTAAACATATTTTCATATTTGTGTCCTTTTAGTTAAGAGGGCGCAACAGTCGGCAACACCCGCATGTGTTGTCTCCGTCTTACAAACGCGGAACATACAACATTTACGCTCAGAAATTCAAGTTTTATGCCGTTAGCTTAAAAATTAGAGTGAATCGACTTATCATGATATTTGATGGTAAGAACATGATCTGTGTTTTGTTGGAAGTTTTTTTTGCGATGATTCAGTTTTTAAGTGAGTTATGAGCATTTTTAATTTACATTTATAATACACGCATAACTCACTTAAAAAATGAATTATCGTAAAAAAACTTCCAACAAAACACAGATAATGTTCTTACCATCAAATATCATGATAGGTCGATTCACTCTAATTTTTAAGCTAACGGCATAAAACTTGAATTTCTGAGCGTAAATTTTGTATGTTCCGCGTTTGTAAGACGGAGACAACAAATGCGGGTGTTGCGCCCTCTTAAGCACAATGTACAGAATAGTCATTATTATTTATTATTGTAGTGCAGCCCTAATTTATTAATTTTCTAAAACATAATATTAATGACAATTCTGTACCATTTATGAATGGTGAATAAGAGTGACCATTTATTGCCGAATTATATTTTTATACAACATGCCATATAATCTTAAAACCTCATTTGAACTTTATACCTATATTAATTGAATGTCCCTATAATATAGATGTCGATAAATGTTTATTTCAACACCGATGGCAGCGGCGGTGGTAGTGGTGTTGGTGGCGGCGGCGGCGGTGGTGGCTGGAACGGCGGCGGTGGTGGTGGCTGGAACGGCGGCGGTGGTGGTGGCTGGAACCACGGCAGGCCGTGGGACGTCGGCACCAGCAGGCCGTGGGACGGCGACGGCGGCACCGGCAGGCCGTGGGACGGCGGCATCGGCTGCAGTCAATACGAATTTGTCGGTGGTCGCGGCGGTCGTGGTGGACGTGGTCGCGGCCGCGGCCGTGACGGCGGCAACGGTGGCTCCGCCGAACGTGGCATCGCCCGCGGCGGTCGTGGTGGACGTGGTCGTGGTGGCGTGGCTGGTGGTGGTGACGCCGCTTCACGTCCCAACAAACGTCGTAAGTACATTTATTATTTAATTAAATTTCAGAGAGATAATATTTGGTCGATTCACTCTAATTTTTAAGCTAACGGCATAAAACTTGAATTTCTGAGCGTAAATTTTGTATGTTCCGCGTTTGTAAGACGGAGACAACACATGCGGGTGTTGCGCCCTCTTAAGCACAACGTACAGAATAGTCATTATTATTTATTATTGTAGTGCAGCTCTAATTTATTAATTTTCTAAAACATAATATTAATGACAATTCTGTACCATTTATGAATGGTGAATAAGAGTGGCCATTTATTGCCGAATTATATTTTTATACAACATGCCATATAATCTTAAAACCTCATTTGAACTTTATACCTATATTAATTGAATGTCCCTATAATATAGATGTCGATAAATATTTATTTCAACACCGATGGCGGCGGCGGTGGTGGTGGCTGGAACGGCGGCGGCGGTGGTGGTGGCTGGAACCACGGCCGGCCGTGGGACGGCGACGGCACCGGCAGTCCTTCCGACGGCAGCACCGGCAGGCCGTGGGACGGCGGCACCGGCTGCAGTCAATACGAATTTGTCGGTGGTCGCGGCGGTCGTGGTGGACGTGGTCGCGGCCGCGGCCGTGACGGCGGCTCCGCCGAACGTGGCATCGCCCGCGGCGGTCGTGGTGGACGTGGTCGTGGTGGCGTGGCTGGTGGTGGTGACGCCCCTTCACGTGCCAACAGACGTCGTAAGTACATTTATTATTTAATTAAATTTCAGAGAGATAATATTTGGTCGATTCACTCTAATTTTTAAGCTAACGGCATAAAACTTGAATTTCTGAGCGTAAATTTTGTATGTTCCGCGTTTGTAAGACGGAGACAACACATGCGGGTGTTGCGCCCTCTTAAGCACAATGTACAGAATAGTCATTATTATTTATTATTGTAGTGCAGCCCTAATTTATTAATTTTATAAAACATAATATTAATGACAATTCTGTACCATTTATGAATGGTGAATAAGAGTGGCCATTTATTGCCGAATTATATTTTTATACAACATGCCATATAATCTTAAAACCTCATTTGAACTTTATACCTATATTAATTGAATGTCCCTATAATATAGATGTCGATAAATGTTTATTTCAACACCGATGGCGGCGGCGGCGGTGGTGGTGTTGGTGGCGGCGGCGGCGGTGGTGGTGTTGGTGGCGGCGGCGGCGGTGGTGGTGGCTGGAACCACGGCAGGCCGTGGGACGTCGGCACCGGCAGTCCTTCCGACGGCGGCACCGGCAGGCCGTGGGACGGCGGCACCGGCTGCAGTCAATACCAATTTGTCGGTGGTCGCGGCGGTCTTGGTGGACGTGGTCGCGGCCGCGGCCGTGACGGCCGCAACGGTGGCTCCGCCGAACGTGGTATCGCCCGCGGCGGTCGTGGTGGACGTGGTCGTGGTGGCGTGGCTGGTGGTGGTGACGCCCTTTCACGTGCCAACAGACGTCGTAAGTACATTTATTATTTAATTAAATTTCAGAGAGATAATATTTGGTCGATTCACTCTAATTTTTAAGCTAACGGCATAAAACTTGAATTTCTGAGCGTAAATTTTGTATGTTCCGCGTTTGTAAGACGGAGACAACACATGCGGGTGTTGCGCCCTCTTAAGCACAATGTACAGAATAGTCATTATTATTTATTATTGTAGTGCAGCCCTAATTTATTAATTTTATAAAACATAATATTAATGACAATTCTGTACCATTTATGAATGGTGAATAAGAGTGGCCATTTATTGCCGAATTATATTTTTATACAACATGCCGTGGGACGGCGACGGCACCTGCAGTCCTTCCGACGGCGGCACCGGCAGGCCGTGGGACGGTGGCACCGGCTGCAGTCAATACGAATTTGTCGGTGGTCGCGACGGTCGTGGTGGACGTGGTCGCGGCCGCGGCCGTGACGGCGGCAACGGCGGCTCCGCCGAACGTGGCATCGCCCGCGGCGGTCGTGGTGGACGTGGTCGTGGTGGCGTGGCTGGTGGTGGTGACGCCCCTTCACGTGCCAACAGACGTCGTAAGTACATTTATTATTTAATTAAATTTCAGAGAGATAATATTTGGTCGATTCACTCTAATTTTTAAGCTAACGGCATAAAACTTGAATTTCTGAGCGTAAATTTTGTATGTTCCGCGTTTGTAAGACGGAGACAACACATGCGGGTGTTGCGCCCTCTTAAGCACAATGTACAGAATAGTCATTATTATTTATTATTGTAGTGCAGCCCTAATTTATTAATTTTATAAAACATAATATTAATGACAATTCTGTACCATTTATGAATGGTGAATAAGAGTGGCCATTTATTGCAGAATTATATTTTTATACAACATGCCATATAATCTTAAAACCTCATTTGAACTTTATACCTATATTAATTGAATGTCCCTATAATATAGATGTCGATAAATGTTTATTTCAACACCGATGGCGGCGGAGGTGGTGGTGGCTGGAACGGCGGCGGTGGTGGTGGCTGGAACCACGGCAGGCCGTGGGACGTCGGCACCAGCAGGCCATGGGACGGCGACGGCTCCGGCAGTCCTTCCGACGGCGGCACCGGCTGCAGTCAATACCAATTTGTCGGTGGTCGCGGCGGTCGTGGTGGACGTGGTCGCGGCCGCGGCCGTGACGGCGGCAACGGCGGCTCCGCCGAACGTGGCATCGCCCGCGGCGGTCGTGGTGGACGTGGTCGTGGTGGCGTGGCTGGTGGTGGTGACGCCCCTTCACGTGCCAACAGACGTCGTAAGTACATTTATTATTTAATTAAATTTCAGAGAGATAATATTTGGTCGATTCACTCTAATTTTTAAGCTAACGGCATAAAACTTGAATTTCTGAGCGTAAATTTTGTATGTTCCGCGTTTGTAAGACGGAGACAACACATGCGGGTGTTGCGCCCTCTTAAGCACAATGTACAGAATAGTCATTATTATTTATTATTGTAGTGCAGCCCTAATTTATTAATTTTCTAAAACATAATATTAATGACAATTCTGTACCATTTATGAATGGTGAATAAGAGTGGCCATTTATTGCCGAATTATATTTTTATACAACATGCCATATAATCTTAAAACCTCATTTGAACTTTATACCTATATTAATTGAATGTCCCTATAATATAGATGTCGATAAATGTTTATTTCAACACCGATGGCGGCGGCGGTGGTGGTGGCTGGAACGGCGGCGGTGGTGGTGGCTGGAACCACGGCAGGCCGTGGGACGGCGACGGCTCCGGCAGTCCTTCCGACGGCGGCACCGGCTGCAGTCAATACCAATTTGTCGGTGGTCGCGGCGGTCGTGGTGGACGTGGTCGCGGCCGCGGCCGTGACGGCGGCAACGGCGGCTCCGCCGAACGTGGCATCGCCCGCGGCGGTCGTGGTGGACGTGGTCGTGGTGGCGTGGCTGGTGGTGGTGACGCCCCTTCACGTGCCAACAGACGTCGTAAGTACATTTATTATTTAATTAAATTTCAGAGAGATAATATTTGGTCGATTCACTCTAATTTTTAAGCTAACGGCATAAAACTTGAATTTCTGAGCGTAAATTTTGTATGTTCCGCGTTTGTAAGACGGAGACAACACATGCGGGTGTTGCGCCCTCTTAAGCACAATGTACAGAATAGTCATTATTATTTATTATTGTAGTGCAGCCCTAATTTATTAATTTTATAAAACATAATATTAATGACAATTCTGTACCATTTATGAATGGTGAATAAGAGTGGCCATTTATTGCCGAATTATATTTTTATACAACATGCCATATAATCTTAAAACCTCATTTGAACTTTATACCTATATTAATTGAATGTCCCTATAATATAGATGTCGATAAATGTTTATTTCAACACCGATGGCGGCGGCGGTGGTGGTGGCTGGAACGGCGGCGGTGGTGGTGGCTGGAACGGCGGCGGTGGTGGTGGCTGGAACCACGGCAGGCCGTGGGACGTCGGCACCGGCAGGCCGTGGGACGGCGACGGCACCTGCAGTCCTTCCAACGGCGGCACCGGCAGGCCGTGGGACGGCGGCACCGGCTGCAGTCAATACGAATTTGTCGGTGGTCGCGGCGGTCGTGGTGGACGTGGTCGCGGCCGCGGCCGTGACGGCGGCTCCGCCGAACGTGGCATCGCCCGCGGCGGTCGTGGTGGACGTGGTCGTGGTGGCGTGGCTGGTGGTGGTGACGCCCCTTCACGTGCCAACTGACGTCGTAAGTACATTTATTATTTAATTAAATTTCAGAGAGATAATATTTGGTCGATTCACTCTAATTTTTAAGCTAACGGCATAAAACTTGAATTTCTGAGCGTAAATTTTGTATGTTCCGCGTTTGTAAGACGGAGACAACACATGCGGGTGTTGCGCCCTCTTAAGCACAATGTACAGAATAGTCATTATTATTTATTATTGTAGTGCAGCCCTAATTTATTAATTTTATAAAACATAATATTAATGACAATTCTGTACCATTTATGAATGGTGAATAAGAGTGGCCATTTATTGCCGAATTATATTTTTATACAACATGCCATATAATCTTAAAACCTCATTTGAACTTTATACTTATATTAATTGAATGTCCCTATAATATAGATGTCGATAAATATTTATTTCAACACCGATGGCGGCGGCGGTGGTGGTGGCTGGAACCACGGCAGGCCGTGGGACGTCGGCACCAGCAGGCCGTGGGACGGCAACGGCTCCGGCAGTCCTTCCGACGGCGGCGCCGGCAGCAGTCAATACCAATTTGTCGGTGGTCGCGGCGGTCGTGGTGGACGTGGTCGTGGTGGCGTGGCTGGTGGTGGTGACGCCCCTTCACGTGCCAACAGACGTCGTAAGTACATTTATTATTTAATTAAATTTCAGAGAGATAATATTTGGTCGATTCACTCTAATTTTTAAGCTAACGGCATAAAACTTGAATTTCTGAGCGTAAATTTTGTATGTTCCGCGTTTGTAAGACGGAGACAACACATGCGGGTGTTGCGCCCTCTTAAGCACAATGTACAGAATAGTCATTATTATTTATTATTGTAGTGCAGCCCTAATTTATTAATTTTATAAAACATAATATTAATGACAATTCTGTACCATTTATGAATGGTGAATAAGAGTGGCCATTTATTGCCGAATTATATTTTTATACAACATGCCATATAATCTTAAAACCTCATTTGAACTTTATACCTATATTAATTGAATGTCCCTATAATATAGATGTCGATAAATGTTTATTTCAACACCGATGGCGGCGGCGGTGGTGGTGGCTGGAACGGCGGCGGTGGTGGTGGCTGGAACCACGGCAGGCCGTGGGACGGCGACGGCTCCGGCAGTCCTTCCGACGGCGGCACCGGCTGCAGTCAATACCAATTTGTCGGTGGTCGCGGCGGTCGTGGTGGACGTGGTCGCGGCCGCGGCCGTGACGGCGGCAACGGCGGCTCCGCCGAACGTGGCATCGCCCGCGGCGGTCGTGGTGGACGTGGTCGTGGTGGCGTGGCTGGTGGTGGTGACGCCCCTTCACGTGCCAACAGACGTCGTAAGTACATTTATTATTTAATTAAATTTCAGAGAGATAATATTTGGTCGATTCACTCTAATTTTTAAGCTAACGGCATAAAACTTGAATTTCTGAGCGTAAATTTTGTATGTTCCGCGTTTGTAAGACGGAGACAACACATGCGGGTGTTGCGCCCTCTTAAGCACAATGTACAGAATAGTCATTATTATTTATAATTGTAGTGCAGCCCTAATTTATTAATTTTATAAAACATAATATTAATGACAATTCTGTACCATTTATGAATGGTGAATAAGAGTGGCCATTTATTGCCGAATTATATTTTTATACAACATGCCATATAATCTTAAAACCTCATTTGAACTTTATACCTATATTAATTGAATGTCCCTATAATATAGATGTCGATAAATGTTTATTTCAACACCGATGGCGGCGGCGGTGGTAGTGGTGTTGGTGGCGGCGGCGGCGGTGGTGGCTGGAACAGCGGCGGCGGCGGTGGTGGTGGTTGGAACGGCAGGCCGTGGGACGTCGGCACCGGCAAGCCGTGGGACGGCGACGGCACCGGCAGTCCTTCCGACGGCGGCACCGGCTGCAGTCAATACGAATTTGTCGGTGGTCGCGGTCGCGGTCGCGGCCGTGACGGCGGCAACGGCGGCACCGCCGAACGTGGCATCGCCCGCGGCGGTCGTGGTGGACGTGGTCGTGGTGGCGGTCGTGGCGGCGGCAACGGCGGCACCGCCGAACGTGGCATCGCCCGCGGCGGTCGTGGTGGACGTGGTCGTGGTGGCGGTCGTGGCGGCGGCAACGGCGGCACCGCCGAACGTGGCATCGGCCGCGGCGGTCGTGGTGGACGTGGTCGTGGTGGCGTGGCTGGTGGTGGTGACGCCCCTTCACGTCCCAACAGACGTCGTAAGTACATTTATTATTTAATTAAATTTCAGAGAGATAATATTTAGTAAGATATCCATGTCAGTCGTCAGAGAAGGTCTTCACCCTATTTTCATGAAATTCCAATATTTTAAGATGACGCCACACCCGAATGTTTTGTTTCAGTTTTTTTTTTTTAGATTCTGAGACGATGAATGTATTGATTTTACAATGTTGTAAATGAAACGTTTTTTCCACCGAACGCTTTATATATTCTTCTATTTTGATGTGTCGCCACTCACTTACCATACCGCGTTATAAGATGTTTCACATAAATAATAAATATAAAATAAAAATGTATAGAAGTATTTTTAATTGAATTGAAAATAAATTATTTCGTTTTCTCTGTACCTAGATTATTATTGATGTCTACAAAATCTAAAACCTATAAAGTAATATTATTTTAGTAATTTGAACGACGGCCGTCGATTCGGTGACATGTAATAATGTTATCGCAATATCGCCTGCTGTTCATATATCACTGAAATTAAAAACCACTTGGGTTTTGTAAACTATTTACATATACTTAAGAAGCCCGGTGGTTCTTGGAATTTATATTTTCGGGTAGACAATTTTCCTGGCTTTTCGAATATATATGTTAAGTCCGTCGACTCCTTCCGGAACACGGTCAAAAAAAATAAAAACCACGGGCGCGTATACGTTACGCCTCGTACGCGAAACAGTCACCTGGGTCTCTCGTGGGTTATGTACTATTACTTAAGAAGCCCGGTGGTTCTTGGAATTTATATTTTCGGGTAGACAATTTTCCTGGCTTTCCGAATATATATGTTAAGTCCGTCGACTCCTTCCGGAACACGGTCAAAAAAAATAAAAACCACGGGCGCGTCTACGTCAAGCGTCATACCGGCATTGTTCACCTGGCGCTTTCATGAGCTAAGTTCTGCTACTTAAGAAGCCCGGTGGTTCTTGGAATTTATATTTTCGGGTAGACAATTTTCCTGGCTTTCCGAATATATATGTTAAGTCCGTCGACTCCTTCCGGAACACGGTCAAAAAAAATAAAAACCACGGGCGCGTCTACGTCAAGCGTCATACCGGCATTGTTCACCTGGCGCTTTCATGAGCTAAGTACTGCTACTTAAGAAGCCCGGTGGTTCTTGGAATTTATATTTTCGGGTAGACAATTTTCCTGGCTTTTCGAATATATATGTTAAGTCCGTCGACTCTTTCCGGAACACGGTCAAAAAAAATAAAAACCACGGGCGCGTATATGTTACGCCTCGTACGCGAAACAGTTACCTGGGTCTCTCGTGGGTTATGTATTACTACTTAAGAAGCCCGGTGGTTTTTGGAATTTATATTTTCGGGTAGACAATTTTCCTGGCTTTCCGAATATATATGTTAAGTCCGTCGACTCTTTCCGGAACATGGTCAAAAAAAATAAAAACCACGGGCGCGTATACGTTACGCTTTGTACGGCTGTCGACCTGTCGTGTATAATCCTATGTCCTGGGCTCTGGGATGCCATTTTATAATACTTATGAGGGTTTGATAAAGAGACAACAAAATATTTTGTGACAAATCATTTGCTGCTATCTCGTGGTTAGAAATGGAAGTAGACCATACAAACGTCAATATAATTGCTGGGCGCCTAGAAAATACCGTAATGCAACCGAGAATACAAGTGTTCTTATCACTAGCTACCCGAAAAAATTAGTCACCTATCCTTGGTCACCCAACTTCACACTCGTTAACCCAGTGGACGCATATTTTTCAAAAGATAAAATTACTAAAAAATCCAAGTGTTTGGTTGACAATTGTAAAACTACATTAAGTGGATTACACTCCGGTAATATGGAGACTCATTTAAGGACTAATCATAAAAAAGAATACGAAGAGTTACAGGCGAAAAAAAGTAAAGGAGATAAAGATAAACGAATGTCATCAGAAATTAATTGTATAGATCAATGAAAAAGAAAAGTATGCTACCTACATTCCTATAATAAACTTGATTTAAATTTAAACTGTGTATAAAAATTAAAATTAAATTTATACGTTATATAATAATTCAGGTTATCGTACAGACAGATTTAAATGCAGTGTTTACTATAACTAAGGAATCAGTATTAGTTAAAGTTGATTTTAATACTTTATTAAACGCATGTATAGAACTAACCACAGTAAATGGTAGACTATTTTCAATGTTAGAAGATTCTGGATTTCAGACTATTTTAAATCCTATTCTAAAAGCTTTAGGAGGAAATCAAAGTATTAATCGCCATAATATAATACAACATATTTCTGAAACTGCCAATTCTATAAGAAATGATATAATTTGTTTAACCAAAAATAAACTTATTAGTTTGAAAATTGATGGTGTAACTAGAAAAGAACGATCAATTCTAGGAATTAATGTTCAACTTATGGTAGATGATAAACTTGTGGTGAAAACTCTAGCGATGGTTGAATTGTTTGAAAAACATACTGCAGAAAATCTTAAAAATGTGGTAGCTACCTATACATTTATAATTATTATTTATTATAATTAATACATTTATATTTTATAATATTGAATTTAAAATTAAAAATCTTGTTTATTTAATTTAAAATTAGTCAAATTAATAAATTAGGTAATTATGTTCTAAATAGGTACTTAAAAAATTAATTTTTTAATTTTTTTCTATGTTTCTCAGGTTTTTAAAGTCATTAATAAATTTAGTATAAAAAAACATCAAATACTTTCTATTACTTCAGACAATGCTAGGAATATGGTGAAAATGATTGACTTAATATCTTCTTCACATAATAATGATAATATAGATTATGATGAATTTGGCTTAAATGACGATGATTTATTAGTTGAAGATGCAGTTGAAAACGAATCATTTGAATTGCTTTTAGAGACAGCTATTCAACCATCAATTTTAACCAGAATGATACGCTGTTCAGCTCATACTCTGCAACTATGTGTTATAGATGGTCTTAAATCTACTAACATTCAAAAATTAATTTGGAAAGCTAGAAAAGTAATATATTTCACATTTAGTAATTTAGATAATTTTATAAAACTCTTATAATATTATAGGTTATAAAACATCTCCGTACACCAAATATAGCAACATTAGTTAAAGTTCTTAAATTAAAAAAGGCTATTCTTGATATAGAACCTAGATGGGATACTACCTACCTAATGTTAGAACGTTTGTTGGAGTTAATGCCATTTTGTATAGACCATGAAAATACAAATGCATTGTTAAAACTAAGTGTAAATGAATGGACATCAATTGAAAATTTAGTAAACAACTTAATATTTTTTTTAAATAAAAAATAACCAATTAATTAATTTTTAATTTCTTGTAGGTAAAGTCACTTACACCAGTTAGAGAAGCTTCATTGTCACTACAAAGACAAGATATCACATTGGGTGATTTTTACTGTACTTGGTTACAAACTCAAAATAAACTTAAAAATATTGATTCTACTGTTTCTAATTCTATTTATCAAATAATGATGGTTAGACAAAAACTGTTGCTAAAAAATGAATTATTCTCTGCTGGTAACTATAAAGATCTTAGAGTATACTATAGTATATTATAATATTATAATTATATTATTATCCTAATATTTCAAATCATATATTTATTGTGTTTAATTTTCATTATTACTATAGCTATTTATTTAGATCCGAGATTTCAAGTTCTTTTGGATTATTCTGATAAAAATATAGCAAAAGAGCATTTAACAAAAATATATGATTTAATGATTTCAATGAATACTGCCAACGATGATAACCTAACCCTACCAGGTTTAAATAATTCTGAAGCAGAAGAATTAAATAATTCTGCAGGAAATGATGAACCTGTAATAGAAGATGATTTTGAATTATTCATTCTCAATAATAATGAAACAGCAGTGCCCTTAGGATCAAACAGTTTCCCTACTCAAGCACCAATTCAACTTTTATTAGAAGCGTTTGACAATATATCTAGGGAACATTATAAAACAAATATTGTTCAGTACTGGAAACAACAACAAAAATCTATGCCTGAACTATACAGATTAGCCCAAGTTCTATTAGCTGTTCCAGCAACACAAGTAATTAGTTTAAAACTTTAAAATAATTTATAACTATAATTTTTTAAATAATAATTAAATAATTTTAATATTCTTCAGGTCAGTGTAGAAAGAAGCTTTTCCTCATTAAAATTCATTTTGTCCGATTTACGTACAAATATGACCGAAACTATTTTAGAAGATATACCTAATGATTATAAGAGGCAATAAGCAATTTAAAAAATGATTTTTTTTTAATATATTATTTAATAATTATATATAGGTACTATATGATTATTATAATTTATATCAACTATTGAGTAGGTACTTAACTTTTGTAGTTTTGTAATATTAACTAACATTGTTCCTTTAATGTTGTTCCTAAATGTTTGTTATAAACTGAATAAAAAAAAAATGTAATTTGTTATGTTTACAAAATGTATGATGGATATTATGAATGATTTATTAAATATTATTTAATTAAATAGAATATTATATTTAAATGAAAGTATGAAACAGTCATTCTTAGTTATAACTTATAAGTTAATATTTATTAAATAAAAAACAGCTTGTTTTATTTTATTTTTATCAGTGTTTATCTTTATTTTGTACTTAGTAGGTACTTACTATTTACTAGTATTTAGTATTTTTTACTATTTATTATTTTTGCTCAATGTGTAAGTGCAAATTTTTTATTTTTATTCTTAGATGTATTTAATATTTTACAATTACCAATATGTTCATTTTCTGAGTTCTGGATTATTTTTATTATTTACTCTAAAAATCTGAAATAGTGTTTCCCTTTAGTCTTTAAGACTTAAGTCTTTACTTTTGGCCTTTGGGTTTTTAATCTTTATTCTTTACCAATGCACTTTTAAAATTTAAAAATATTTTAATTTTAAATCAGAAATTTTAAATTTTCTAAATTTTATATAAATTATAATTTTGATTTAAAATTTAAATATTAAAGATATTTAAATTTGAATTTGAATTTTTAACCTTTAACTTTTAAGTGCATTTCTATATTGAGCGTTACTAATTTACTATTATAACTTAAAAGTTAAAAGCTAAAAGTTACGAGTTATAAGCTATAAGAATATATTATATTAGATATATATAAAAAAAAAATTACCAAAAACGTTAATTAGAAACAATAAGAAATTAACGTTTTTAAAAACGTTAATCAAAAACGTAATAACCAAAAACGTTTAAAAACGTTAAACAAAAAAGATATTTTTTAAATCGATAAACAAAAACGAAAACGACCAGGATGTGTCCTTCCATAAAACGTGATTGATGTACCCATGTATTTCATTTTTAACAAATTGCATTCTTAAAATTTTAATAAGCTAGTATTAACTAAAAAGACAACAATATTAATTTATTAGAAAGTATAATATACGAATAGAGAAGAATGAGTCGAGAACAACGATTTTACCATTTTAGACTTGAGTCTCAACACTCTCAACACTAGAGCAATTTATAACCTAACTTTCTATTATTGTTATTATTATTATTTCAAATATGTTACGAATTACTGTTTTGCAAAATGTCATATTATCAGTTATGTTTCAACAGTCGACAATCAACATTGTGTTATATTTTGTGACTTGTGAGCTTGTGTTGATTTTTAAAATGTCCCCAAAAAAGTTTCGTGCCAAAAAAAGGCCTGTTGGGAAACGTAAACTTTTAAATAATTTAAAAAAGAAGAAATCGTAAGTAATTTTTATTATTTTCTAATTGGACTTCATTTGAAACATTATTATTAAAATTACTAATTTTATAAAATGTACACAATTTGATGTGCTCATGTAAGATAAAATATTTTGTATTCTATAAATGTATTGATTTTACAATGATGTGTGTTTTTTTTGTGTCTGTGTACACCATAACTTGTTGAAATAACAGTCTTATTACAGTGGTGGTTGATTAATTTTAATAATAATAAAGTATAAAACTAAAAAAAACACATTACAAAAATGAATTTACAAGATATACTCACAATAAAAATTAAAATAATAATAGGATAATATATCACCATAGATGATCTGGAAGAATTCACTAATTCACAAGCTAAACAAAAAAACAAAAACATTAATTATGTATAATGTGAATACCTTAATAAATGGATCTTTCTTCCTCGTAGATACTGTGTCCAGTTTAATAACAGCTTTTAAGGTTGCTGGACACTGCATTTTTGGACAAGCCTTTTTGGTTTGCTAATGCACAAGGCTTCTGAAAAGCACTGTGTTGACAAACAAACTTTTTACTGAAAAATATTCAAATTATTTTAGTTGGGATTCCTATGACATAAATAGTTTATTGTTGAGTAAATACAATATAAAATACTTACGAACTCATAATTCGCTGCTCATTTGGAATACTTGAACGAACGTTTCAATGTATATAATTAAGTACTAACTCAGCAACCCACACATTAATATCCTCCATAGATTTGGCATCACACCTTAAAATAATATTAACATTGTCTTCTTTGACAATTTCATGTTTAAATGATGCTGCATAAATCATATTTTTATTTTTTTTTATTAAATAAATCAAAAATATTCAAAATAATAATATAGTTTCAAAAAAAACATTTTAAAACATTGAATATTGATAATTGTGTAATGTTATCACAATGTAATACAGCCAATGAGAGCGCTCGATTTGCTGTGGGTCTCTAGCAATGTATGGTATGGTTATATGCGCACGGGGAAGTGCTACTACATATGCCGTTGACCCCGTCGCTCACTGATGTTTGGTTCTTTTTTTACAGGGAAAAAACAGTTATCACCAGGGTTTTATAATTCCCGCCGAGGGAAAGATGATGTCACTTTTACCACGGCACCTGTTCGCTCACCGCCAATCAGGTGTGAATAGGCCCATAGGGAAAAAAGGTATTTTCCCTATAGGCCCACTTCTATAAAATGTCACTTAGATAAAGTTATAAAAAAAAGTACTAAGAGTCACAATGCAGGTTCTTCTCAAGGAGGCGGGGTTATCACACTATTGTCAAAGACCACCATTAATTATATTGTTGAAGCTATCTGTCAAAAAATCAAATTTGTAATGTCTGAGGAAATTTTAAAGGCCGGTATGTATACTGTTCAACTAGATCAGA
Organism: Nasonovia ribisnigri; assembly: GCA_027563435.1. NCBI lineage: Eukaryota > Metazoa > Arthropoda > Insecta > Hemiptera > Aphididae > Nasonovia > Nasonovia ribisnigri. The sequence goes on along the minus strand of JANEHU010000015.1, from coordinate 428,229 downwards.
GGTTCCCAACCCGTGGTACTAGTGGTACGTGGAAAGCTCGTAGGTGGTACGCGAAGAAATTGTTTGGTATAATTTTTTATAAAATGTATAATATGTAAATGTAAAATGTTATATTATATTATATTATATATTTATTTATGTATACGTCGTAATGTCGTATGTGGATGGTTTTCCCATACGTCGTTATTGACGGATGACGGACCATTTTATAATGTAATATTATATTATTTCCGATAATATTTAATGTACCAGCGTCGCCACGTCGGGATGACTGACGATTACCGACAGCAGTACAGCACTAAAAAAAGTCAACTCAATTTGCGATAACGATTATTGGATAATATACGAACGAAATTTCAATGAGTTATTTTAGTGTGTCGTTATACGTCCAAATAAAACGATCTGTATTTTAGTAATGTTTTATTTTACGAAACTTTTATTTTAAATACAATTTGTACGTAAACATTTTTTTTTAAAAGATTTTTCTACTTTCATAAATATCTAATAAGAAAATATGTTAAGAAATGAATAAATAATACAAATATACGTTAAAAAAAAATTTGACCTTTGACTCCTAAATTAGTTTTAGAATTGAAGTGGTACGCGAACTGATTATACAATTATCTGGTGGTACTCGATGATAAAAAGGTTGGGAACCCCTGAACTAGATACAACTCAAGATATTTCTGTAGTTGACCAATGTTCTGTTATTATTCGCTATGTCAGTGGTACTACTATTCATGAAAGATTAGTTGATATTGTCAAATGTACTTCTAGTAAAGGAATTGATATGCTTGAATTAATTTTGAAGGTTTTCAATAGCTTGAATTTGGATTCCAAAAAATGTGTTGGTAATGCTACTGACGGAGCAGCAAATATGCAGGGGGAGTACCGTGGATTTTCTGCTCAGCTGAGTAATGTGGCAAATAATAAAATACATGTATGGTGTTATGCTCATGTTGTAAACCTCGTTATTGGTAATGTAACCAATAAAATTCTTCAGTCTATTAATTTGTTTGGAATACTCAATGGATGTGCTGTTTTTATTAAAGAATCTCATAAGCGTATGGATGTGTGGACTAATAAAGAAAAAAATAAACGAATATGTTCTATAGGAGAAACTAGATGGTGGTCTAAACATAGTGCATTATCTAAAGTGTTTGGTAATTTCAAGCATCCAGAACCTGGTTTATTTGTGGAACTTATAACTACATTAATTGAAATTAAAAATAACATTTCTATTACAGCTGATGCTCAGTATAAAGGGATAGGTTTGATAGAAGGATTTTGCAAGTATGAAACTATTTTAACAGCTCAAATTTATTTGTGGATTTCTCAAAAAACTACTTCACTTTCTAAGTATTTACAAGGTCATGGAGTAAATATGATGACATCTTTTCAAATGGTTCAGTCAACACTTGAAGAGCTTAAACTTGATACACGTGACTTCACAAGTGTCAAGGAAGCAGCAGACAATTTTGTTACTTGGGCAAATAATAAATTAGAAGTAGAAGATAGTGAAGTAGAAGTTTGTCATAGTTTTCCAGAAACATATTTAAGAAGCACCTTGTCACAAGACCTATTAGAAAGTTATATGCTCATGTCGATAGAAAAAGAATTGTTGGTCAAAATTGACTCCGATCAAATTATTGACGAAGTGGCTTCTAAAAGCAAGTCGTTAACAAAATTATTAATGTATTAAAAAATAAAAATATTATAATAAAATTGTAAATGATTAACTAAAGTTGTTTTAAATGATTTGAATAGTTTTTGTAACATTATATAATATATATATTGTAAGTAAAGTTGTTGTATAAGATATGTAGGTAATGCAAGCGAATTTTTTTTTTAGTTTGGGGGCCCTTAAAATATTTCCCTGTAACAAAAATACTACCTATCCACCCCTGCCGCCAATTGTCTCACGACACTTTTTCACTTGTTCCCCAACGCGGAAACAGCTGTTGATCAACTGTCAACGGAAAATCCGTTTTTTGACGAATGGATCTTCGCAGGAAAAAAACTCTGGATCCATGACATTTTTTGTAATATTTATTATACCACGATCTATCAATAATGGGTTACTAACATAGTCATTACAGGAATTTTTGATTCAGAGTTTAATATTTGGTTTGATTCACTTGCGCTACAGCGCGTGCATGAATGTGTTTACAAATGTTATAGTTTATTACATTATTCAAGCACTTGTAAGAATGTACACAAATATGGCACATATGACAGCGTAAAACATATAATTGAGGAGTTATCAATAGCGGTAAAGGGAATTACGGATACAATGATGGATAACCCAGGGTCCTCACAAAAAACTATATTGTCCATAGTGGAGTCAATGGAGGTTACGGATCACGACACGACAGTTGTAAAAAATAATAATAATAAAAATTAAATTAAAGTTACCAAGTCACAAAGAAGTCAAACTTAGGATCCTTTTCCATTAATAAGTAAGCCGGAACCTTCGAACTCTGTACGTACTCCGCAAGACGCGAGGAACGAAATAAATGAAAAACGAGATGACCGAAATTTAACTAACGGGAAATCCACCCGTGATAAAGCTAGAAATGTGCTCGCCAGAATAGGATTCTATGCAGCAAACACTGTAGCCTGACAAGACCTTAGAAAATCTATAGAAGCACCACGTATGCGCACAGTGCACAATAAGAGCGGAGTAGTTCTCTTCCCAGACAATGAGGAGACGCTAAGGGATTTGCAAAGGACGAGCAACCATAATGAAAGAGCTCCTTTCCAGCCTCGGCTTCTTATAAAAGCAGTAGATAGTCACTTCGATCTCGCTAAATTACCATGGGCCATCTGTCACCAGAACCTATTAGACCTTACCGAGAAAGATAAAACAAGCATCAAACCTCTTTTCAAGCTCGGCCCCACAGGCCCTAAACAAAACTGGGGGAAAATTTCTGTACAACGTAATTGGACAATTTGGCGGTGCCGTTTTGGTGTGAAACTAGTTTGGCGTATCCGTTTTGGCATAAATGTTTGAGATTATTTTAAAATAAATGTATTAAACTGAAACCAGCTATTACATTATAGCTCGGTTATCTACGTTTTTGGCGATATGTTTATTGCTTAGTAACGTTCGTCATTGTCGTAATGTCGTGTGGATAAGTTTATCATTAGTTGTTATCCTAAGACCTAGAACCACTCGCTAGGTACGTCATAAATATTAAATATTTTCTAAAATTAATATTGAGTTTTATATTTATTTAAATATTTATTTATAATGTCAGAATTACTTGAATCTACACACGAACAAGATGTCTTAGTGAATAACAGTTATATGTATTTATTTGATGCATTAAGTAGTGATGAAAAACGCCGTTTTTGGCGTTGCCGAAATAAAAATGAGCGTAAAGCTCGGGTGCACACGACAGTAGACGATATTCAAATAATAAAATCAATAAGCAAACACACTCATGATTCCGAAGCAGCAAAAATTGAAGGAAATGTAGCAGTTAACTGTATAAACGACGTATTGCTGAAACCACGGAATCGTATAATAAAACTACGAAGTCTAGAGTAGATGTGTCTATGCCTCAAATTGTCAAACATTATAATTCGCATATGGGTGGTGTTGACCTCGCTGATATGCTCATTGCAATTTATCACACGAACATGAAAACACATAAGTGGTACTTAAATATTTTTTCCCAAATGTTAGACGTGTGTGTCAATAATGCTTGGCTCCAATATCGTAAAGACTGCGTGGAACTAAAAGAAAAAAAGGTTATGCGCCTAAAAGAATTCAGAATAAATATTGCGATTGCTCTGTCCTCTAAAAATAAGCCAAAAGTTGGGAGAAAATCTAAAGAAATGTGTATACCAGAAAATATAAAGATAAAAAAGAAAATTGTACCACGACCGATAGATGATGTTAGACTTGACCGTTATGACCATATGCCTATTGTCGGAATAAAAGGAAGATGCAGAATGTGCAAGACTGGTCAAACAACATTTTCATGTGACAAGTGTGATTCGAGGCTGTGCATCACATCAACAAGAAATTGTTTTAAAATATTTCATAAACAAAAATAAGTTAAATACGTTAGTATTATAATATTATGTAGTTTATCATTTTGTTTATTATTTTCAGTTAAAAGTTATTTTATTTTGATTAATTTTGTTATTTTTTTAATTGTGTTATTATTACTTATAACTATACATATCAATTTTCCAGAGGACATGGAAAATTTGAATTTGAATTTTAAATTTATATATTGTTATTAATTTTACAAAAAAGTTTATAATATTAAGTCGAAACCGAAAGGATGAACTGAATAATTTTTAAACACAATAAAAAGTTCCTAGAGTGGTCTCAATCAACCGTTATTAATTATTAATTGAACCTATGAAAATATTTCAAATCTATTTTAAATAATAAAATAAGAAATAGATTATTTATAATACTGATTAAGATCAAAAAAACAATATATCTAAATTTAGAATAATTAAATTAGAAAAATCAAATTGAAATATTGATTTATTCGCTATATATGTATACATGTAAATAATAACCTTATCTTGGCAATGTATCCTTAAAGATACAGGAACTACAATATCGGTTTCTGGCAATGTATCTTTTAAGATACAATTGATAACTTTGAACTTTCAAGTCCAACATTTTTTTTGAAAACAATTTTGAATTCAGCGACCATAAATTAGTTTAAAAATATCTACTTTCAAATTTTCATTCTAATATTTTGATGCTTGCCAAGTTAAGGGTTAATACAGGAACTCTAATTGGTTCTCCATCATATGTCTGAGAAATACCAACAGTCTTTTTTCCTTGGATATAGGAAAAACATTTCTGTTCAGTACTTTTAAATTCTGTTTTTTTAATAATTTTTTTAGTTGCTTCTTTATAATCCATAGGTTAGAGTAGTCCTTATCAACAATTTTGATAGTAGTATACTTCTTAAAAACATTATAATATTCTTCAGGAGAAATTATATTTTCCATTTGTCTAAGGTCTTTCTCTATTCGACCGAATACTTGGTCCGGTGGCATATAGCTATGTCCACGAACTGGGAAATAATGTTTGATTTCTTTAATAATTTTGGCCTTAAAATTAACAAAATGTAATAATGCAATCATTACATACTGGTTTTTGTTTTGTGCCGAACAGGAATCAGAAAATAAATTGATAATAGTAGGAGGATTGTTTTGACTTTGTAACTTAGCATCAATCATTTCTAAAAAATCGATGAGCGCAGATGCAACTTCATTTGGACCTCTTCCACTTTGAGTTTCAAGCCATGGTACATGTAAGTATGTAACAACTATCAGGGTTTTGTTTTTCTGAGTTTAAAACAAATGTAAGATTGTAGAGTGATATACTTGCCTAGAATAAAACGTATCAGTAACACTTAGTTTTGGCAGAGACTGATTTTACATCATGTCAAAGCTGATATTTATAATTGATTTATTGTCTGTTAGTTTCATGAGTTTATGAAAAACCTTGCTACGCTGTTTATGGAAACTTAAATTTTCAATCAATTCAAATATAGTTTTTTCATCAATTGCATTTTTTATTTTTATTTCTTCCTCAGTACAAAAGCCTCAAACATCTTGACGGGGGTGACCAAATCCCAAATTGAAGTTATTAATAAAAATTGAATAAAACTTGCTAAAAGAAGAAACTGGTGCATTATTCATTATCATTTTATTTTTCCAAAGTGAAAACATTTTACTCACTGATAGTCCAGGTGGAAGATATGAACGACCTGTATCTGCCCTTGAATAATGGCTTTTCTTAGCTTTAAATAGTGTAATATGTTCAATTATAGATTCTGTTACTTTTTGATCTATTGGATTCTCACGTTTACCTCCACGTTTCTCTTTTGGGCTACATAAGTCAAGTTGAAAGTTTTTAGCAATTATATTCAAACGTTTACGGGATATAGAAGTTATCTAACTGAATACTGCAGCACACACAGGAATTTTCCCTTCTTTAGTTGGAATAAAATATTTTATTGTGTTTCGGTCTGTTGAATTATTTTTGGTTTCATTTATTTTTCTTCTATCTGTTCTTAAAGGTTTTTGTACAGTCATCATTGCTATTATGAATTTATCCTGGTCTATTTTAGATTCTAAAGACCATTGGTTTTCTTTAAAAATGTTTAAACATTCAGGATCAATCTCAGACACTTTACAAAATGGTTTATCTTTATGAATACAATTATTAATCATTAACCCAGATTTAATTATATTTCTGTTGTATTGATCAATTTTTCTTTTGTTTATTTTTTGCCTTTTTCTTCCCCCATTTACAACTTCATCAAGTATTTTTTGAAATATTGTATTATATTTTTTATTAAAGTTATATTTTATTAAGTACCTATAACTTATGAGTCTTAAATAATAATACTTTTTTTTATAATATTTACCACTTATCAAAAAAAAAAAAAAAAAAAAAAAAAATAGAAATCACCTTGAAACATGAATCTTAAAAATCAAAATGAATAACATAATAACTTTTTGTTTTCTTAAGTACATTAAAATAAAATACATATTATAACATTTCAAATAGTATATTACTTTTCCTAGTAACAATATGATAAACTAAAAACAAAAAAAACATAATATTTCAACTCTTAGTAATAATAAAAACTTATTAAAACATAATAGGTAATAACTTGTATTTATATTAACTAATAAATTATTGTATTATAAATATCCAATATTATTCAACACAAGGCTAATAAAAATGAAAATAAAAAAAGTATACAATTAATGTCCAAATATAAAGTATGAAAATATTAATGACTAGCTGAATAACCCGGCTTCGCCCGTGTACAGTTTTTTTGTGTAACCTACTATAACTTTTATTTTATCAGTTTTATATTTATTACAGGCTGCTTTTAGATAAGTTTATCCTAGGTTGCCCATGTATTGTAACAATCAGAAGTCAGCAAAAAATTACTTTATTTTAATATTTTGAAGACAAATTGTAAGATACAATTCTAATCGACGAAATGTTGAAATAAAATATATACCCAAAAAATGATAACTTTCTGTAATTGAAAAAATGTTTTACGTATTATTATAATTATTATTACTATTATTAGTATTATTCCTATTATTACTATTTTTACTTCTTATTATTATTGTAACATTATTATATACATTATGGTTTTTATAATAATCCACCAATATTTATATTGACATATTTTGTTCATCTCAATACCTCTTTATAAACAGTATTTTTGGTACTGCCTTTTGGTGCTAAAATAACCAAACTACTGGCAGAGCTAACTCTAGAACATGCGACATAGAACTGTCCATGTGAAAAACATTCTTCTCTTAAGTCAATCCCTGCCATGCTCAATGATTGTCCTTGAGACTTATTAATTGTCATAGCAAAGCAAACTTTGAGTGGGAATTGTATTCTTTTAAACTCAAAGGGATAATCAGTTGGAATTAACGTTATTCTCGGGATTAAAACTATATCTCCTCTAGCACACCCAGTGATAACTATAGCTTCTATTACATTTTTGTGCAGAGCTTTAACTTGCAATCTATTTCCATTACACAATTTAGGTGGGTTAAGATTTCTTAGTAACATTATAGGTGCTCCAATTTTAAGGATAAGTTTATGTGATGGATGACCAGAAGGATTCAGAGTATTAAGAAATTCTAAAGGGTAATGGACAGCATCATCCGATTGGATCACAGAATCAAAAGATTTATATTCAACAGCTTTTTCATTAAATGCCTTTAGTAGAATTTCATTGATTTCGGCTGCCTTGTCGTTCTTTGGAGTTAAGATGGCTCGCTCGCACAACCCATCGAATATGGGTTTAATCTTGATATTTATTATATCTGGGTAAATTCTGGAAGTTAGTTCTGATAAAGAGCTAACAACTGTACACAAATTTGAGGGAATAGTGATCTCACCTTCCAATGAAGGGAAATTTCCGTCTCCTATTTTAAGTAACATCTCAGCGAAAATCCCAGCAGATGTGTCACCTTTCACATGAACCCTCATATTTTTATGAAGTGCAACTTTCTGGATATGTGGCCACAAATACGAAGCTTTTAGACATGACTTTACTTCATCAGCCCTTGTACCCCTAGGTATAACGGGTAATGTTTGCCGAAAATCTCCTGCTAGCAGCACAGTGACTCCACCCATCAAACTATTATATCCTCTTATAACTTTTAATGTTCTATTGAGGGCTTCAAAGCCACCCTTTTGGGTCATTGTGCATTCATCCCAAACTATTAACTTACAGTCTTCAAGAACTTGTGCTATATTACTCTGTTTGGAAATATTGCACATAGGTGTCTCTACTCTCGTTAGGTTTAATGGTAATTTAAATACAGAATGAGCTGTTTTACCTCCTTCTAGCAATGTAGCAGCGATGCCTGAAGAAGCTACAGCCAAAGCTATTCCATGATCTTTTCGTACTCTGGCCAATAAAATATTTATGACAAATGTTTTACCAGTGCCTCCAGGTGCGTCTAAGAAAAATGTTTGGCCAGTGTTCTTTTCAATGCCCTCTAATATTTTGTTATATACATAGGACTGTTCATTATTTAGTAAATGTTCATTAAAATTTATATACTGTGCCAAAATATTTGAATCATAATTGATCCCTCGAAGGTAATCTTTATTTTGTAAGACTGCTTCACATCTTGATGGCTGAGGTAAACCATAATATTGCAAAGATGTACCTCCCAGAGATAGAACATTATCTTCAAGAGTAACTAAGCATTTATTGTATACTTCATTAATAATTGAATTCACATTCTCGGGTTGTATATCCAACTCCACTCGATGTCGAATATCTTCTGAAAGATTGTCCTTGTATTTTTCCCAAAGACTTAAAGCATCTGACAATTGACAAAGTATCAACATAATTGCAAAAAGTTCCCGTAATTTAAATGGAGAACTACAAAGCACAGCTTCTTCCATAGTTGTATCCCAGTGCCTTTCGTCTTCCAGTAAGCCTAGATCCTTACACGCTTTCTGATAAGTAGGTTGAATTGTGCCGTTAACAGTTTTAAATTTCAAAAAAGATGTAGGACCTCGGATTTCATGAAGTAAAAGGCGAAGATAGTAACCCTCGGTATTATTAGGGTGAATGGTATATACTCTACCCAGAGCTTGATCTCGTTTTATTCCCGGCCAACCATTTACGTTAATTCCACGTTTTATTCTCTCAGATCTATTATTTTTCCATACATAGTATGAGGGAACATCTACATAAAGAAGTGTTTTTGCAAAATCATCTGTTTTATATAAATCGAAAAATGCTAAAAGAGTAGTTTTTGGTGGATTGTTAATCATGTCTGTTAAACGACTGGAGTCATTAGGGTTGAAATAAACACGCTGGCCATTTTCTAAATGCACGGAAAGATGGAAGACTGTTGGAAATCTCTCGTGGATAGGAAAAGCCAGAATTCTCCATACAGCCTCAGAGCTGCTGATATATCGACCACTTTCATAAAGCTTGACTTCATCATTATCATTTTCAAAACCAAATGCTGCTTGATCACTTCCTTTTGTAATATATTTACAAATGTATTTTATAGGTTTTACAGAGTTACAGTACTCTACATTAATATGAGCACCAAATGTACGTGAAAGCACTGGATTATACGGTACTACCCAACGATTATCAAGTGTCTTACCATTTATTTCAACAGTAAAACCACCATTTTCTGGAGCTCTTCGCCTATACTTTGGATACCCGTCGTCTCCTGTCTGTGTTTCTTGAATGAAAGGTCTAGGATACTTCTTGCTACAGCTACCTGACTCCATACAGGGTGATCTATTGTTTGAATTACCGCAAGGCCCATGGATCATATTGGCTTTGATAATATCGTAAAGGAGAGAATCTTTATCAGGATCAGGTATTTCCGCACTAATGATACAGTCTAATTTATCTGGAGAAATGCGCTGTTTTAGCCATAACAAAATATGTATGTGTGGTAAACCACGTTTTTGCCATTCGACCGAATACATAAAACATTGCACTTCCCCAAACAAATTCTCTTTTGTTAACAATTTCATTAACGTCTTAACTTTTAAATGAAATATCCTAGCTATAATATCATGACGATCGTAGGACTTTTGTTCAGAAAGTAATGCATTTGAAACTTCTTTCCATCGAGGATTACATGTAAAAGTTATGAATAAATCAAGGCGACCGTAATGACGAACGTATGTCACGGCGTCCTGAGTTTTTTCATGCATATACCGTGGTGAGCCAGTAAAAGATGACGGAAGAACTACCATCTGACCAAGATGGGTAAGATCGGTATCTTGTCTCCCAATAGCATCTCTGAGATGTATGTAATTATCAGCTCTGAGTTGCATTTGATTGTTTTTAATAAAATTTAAGCGCTCTGCTTCAATTTTAGCGTACATATCAACTAAATATTAATTAAAAAGTGATCTAAAGTACAGTAAATGGTTGATTTCCGTTTGTCTAATCATGATGTGATAAGAATAAAATTGCGATGCAGAAACTGTTTTCTGAAGTGGTAATTTAGTTTTGGGATCAATCTGAGAGATATTAATGGAATAACCATCCTCCCCATGACAGACAAGTAACGGGTACTGGAGTGTATCGTATGAACGGTGCAATTCACTAATCCGTTGCAATTTGTTATCATGACTTTGTAACACAATATCTCGTTTTTCAAACTGTTGTCCAACTATGACCAATGATACTTCACTTGTTGTTGGTGCATTATAACGTCCTCTGTGAGCATTATCAGGTTTTCTATCAGCGTGTATTATAATTTCAAAGTTTTTACTATTTTGAGGTACTCTTTCGAGTGTGGTTTTCAAGTCCTTTATGTATGGGTTATTATGGTGCAACATCGCTTGTAATTGTTTTACCAGGCTTTGCTTTACATCAGCGAAGTGGCTACATCTTAATCGTGTTTCTCTCTCATCATCTCCAACGAAATAAATCTGTAGAAATTGAGGGTTTTGTTGAGGTAAAGCTTGCAAACTACCAATTAAATGATACACCTGACCTTTCAATTTGAATGTGGGCATAAATCCATCTTCGATAATTTGTTTCGCTCCAAAAGATGTCATTTGGAAGCAGTTATTGTATTTTTTAATACGGTCCATGAAATTTTTGTGATCAGGATGGAACCCCATAATCAAACTGTAAAGAGGTTCAGGAAGAGGTAAAAAAGACGGAAGTTGTACTTTACCGGCACTACAACATATTCCAGGCGCCTCTTCTTTGAATTTAAGAGCATCGCAGTATAAGCATTTATGACTCATAGTACCCAAAGATACAGTTTCATCCGTCTCATAAGCTATTTCCGATTCATATTTCATGCCGGAAAAAGCTTTTATTTTCCATGGAAGGATTCGCCTTTCTGATCGTCCTCCTGGATTATTTTGTTCATATCTATGAACTTGCACTCTATTTACTTCTGGATTTTTTTTTTTATACTTGGCTGCTGCTACTTTATGAACTTCTTTATTTTTGAGCTGATATTTAGTAGCAGATTGTATAAGCTGTTTTTTTCTGATATTATTTGTAAATCTCTTCCGTCGTTTTTTAGTATGCTTCCGAGAGCTGGGTATGTTATCAAACTCGTCAGATACAGAGTTAGTCAATTCATCTTCATATGGTAAATAAACATCAAAATGCCCATTAGATAGGTTTTGCATAGAACTAAAACGAAATCTCTTTACGGGGTTCCTTTCTGAACCAAATTTTTCATACAGTTCACCATTGAGGTACACCTCAATAAATACCAAAAATAATTGTCCGGCTGCCACCAGCTCACATAAACCTCCATAAGTATTAAATTTTAACATATCACTAAAGTAGTCAGCAGAACTACGATAATTATTTCCATCACTATCATGTGACATTATTGAATAATCTTCCCAATTATTTATCACATGGGTTACTATCTTTTTACGTACTTCTTGGGCCTTATCTTGAGTGTCATATAACCATAGGCGCAATTTCAGTTTTTATCTTGGAGGGGCTTAACATATTTAAATGAAACAGACCCGTGGGGGGCTTTGCCCTCCACACCCCCCCCATTCAAGTACCAATATGGCAATTTCATTTTTTTTTCACCCACTTTCCCACATTTAATATACATATTATAAATTATAATGCATCTATTAATAAAGCTAAAAATATTTAACCTTCGTTAGAAATTGCAAATGTATCTAATATTTTATCGTTGGACAATTCATTTGATAAATCTCGTTCTATATAAATTAATGACAAATTTGTAAATCTATCTTGATTCATAGATGTTCGAAGCCAATTTTTAATCTTTCTCATTGCTGAGAATGACCTTTCACCTTTAGTAGTAGAAGCACTGAGCAGACGAGCAGTACACCACGTTTATTACAAAAACAAAATAAAATTATTGTGAAATGTGAATGATAATTATTGTTGAATATTGAACATTTTAACATTTTTAACTAATAAACCGATAACTGATAAGCAATAGCGTTATGAGTGCTTATGATTTAATCTTAGAAATTAGGATTTAATGACTGGAGTTATTGGAAAACCAAAACATATTCCAAAAATAGACTAGGTACTATCAATTTATTGACTATAATATTCAATACGGGTCTCCAGAAGGGCGGGGCATACGGTATGTATACAACATACGTGAAATAAGAATGATAAACAAGCCGATCCCGAGCAACGTACTACGCCAAAGACACTATATAGACAGTAATTTTATTGTTTTCGTAATACGGCGGGTAAATAAGGTCTAACATCATGTTGTTGTATGGGTTTTAAAAATTTTTTTCAAACGACGATTACGGTATTATGTATATTAGATAATTAATGAAGGATTTAATACTTCAATTTAAATATAAATTTTTGGAGGGGCTAAGCCCCTCCAAGTCCCCCCTAATTGCGCCTACGCATATAACACAAAAGATATTGCCCTAAACAGGCAAGCTCCGTCACCAATAATTGGAATGATAGTGTGGGACATCATTGTGCCATTTATGTTCAATAATTCGACAATCATATTAATTATTTTTTTATTAATTTGTAAGTATGTAAATTTTATTTTAATACACTTCAATGTTTAGAAAGAACCGTAGATAAACTGGGGTGCGTATACGATGACGCATTAATATTCGTAATAATAAGTAGAAGACCTTGTCCTTGTGTTTGCGTAAATGCGTAGGATATTTTACGACTTAATTTTATTTAAATACACTTTGATACTTATAAAAAACCGTACATAAACTTTGTATGTGTAGGTACGTATATGAAGACGCTTATTATTCAAAAATAATAAGTAAAACACCTTGTGTATACGTAAACGTATAGGATATTTCACGACTTTGCAGCGTGTGCCGAATACGGCAATAATAAGTAAAACAGTTCGCAAGCCGTGAGTGTCGTCATACAAATGAAATCTAAACGCTACGCGTATGTGGTCAGTGGTGCGAGCGTACGACAGCATGCCATAGAGTACAGCATGCCTACCCCCACTACTACTCCTGTTGGGAAAGCCTGTGTGCGTCGTCGATTATTGCGGCAAGCGTTATAATAGAATCATAAATGACACGTCATGCCGCCATGTTAATTTAAAGTGGATAACACACTAGGCGATTCGAACGCGCGTCTCCGCGCGTTTCGAACGTCGCGATTAATCGCCCAAAATTAAACATATACTTCTATACGGGCTTATTCACACACGTAAATGAAACGCGCGTTCGGTCGCGTTCGAACGCGCCGAAACGTTCATGTTTAATTTTGAGCGTTCGATCGCGATCTTCAGCTAAAATTAAACAATATTTTTCCAATGCATTTTCAATGCATTTCTATTTTTGATAACACACGGGCGATTTGAACGCCGCGATCGACCCACGTTTATTTACGTTCATTCATAATTAATTGTGCCGTCAACCTAGAAGTAGTAACCGCCGCACAAATTATAACTAAAATCTCTAAAAAAATGTTTGACATTGAAGATTTTATTGTTGAGGTGTCGAATGAAGAGGCAATATGGAATATAGGTAAGTAATCATTTATACATTAAGTTATTACACAATAACATAATATTATAATTATTATTAAATAAAACATTTACAGAAAGCAAACTATATCACGACAAAAATGTCAAGCATGTTAGTTGGACAAAGGTGGCAAAAAAATTTTTCAAAGACTTTGAAGGTTATGATGAAACCGTCAAAATGAGTAAAAGTGAGCATTTTTTATTTTTTAACTACATTTATATATATTGTTTAAAATAAAATAAATATATTAATATTGTATTATTTAAAAAAAAAATGTAGGTACAATTTAGTTACATCACTAAAATGGTGAAATATTATATAAAGAACAATTTAAAAGAATAAACTTATTAGTTATTAATCAATACAAATATAATTATAAGGATATTTTAGGTATACAATATTTAATATAATATATAATATTTTAGTTACTTATGCATTACCATTTCCCGCACGCTAATTATCTATCACCTTGTTTTGCCAACTTAATGCATGATTCGGTTGATTAAAATAATTGACAAAATAGTCTCTGACGTCTTTTGCAACCGATGTAGAGTTCCCAACCCCTACTTTTTCATTTAAATCTTCCATATCACAAGTCTGTGTATCTTCAGGGCAATATCCATCTCTGCGTCGTATGAAATTGTGCAATACACAACACGCTTTGGTAATGGCAACTCCAAAGTCTGGTTCTACTAATAATGCCGTATGGAAAACCCTCCAATTGTTAGACAAAATACCGAACGTACATTCTATATTCTGTCTCGCCCTTGACAAACGATAATTAAATATACGCCGTTCATTGTTTAGGCTTCTTCCGGGGAAAGGGCGTAAAAGGTTTCTATGAAGAGCAAACGCTTCGTCGCTTACTATTACGTAGGGTTGAGGAATACCACCATCATCTTCTGGTAAACACTGAGGTTGGGGAAAATTTACTTTATTATTGTATAATTTTTTTCCAAAAGACGATTTCTTAAAAATGTTGCAATCACTCTCCTTGCCATATGACCCCACATCTATAATCGTGAAGCAATAGTTTGCATCACAGATTGCCATGAGTATTATGGAGAAGAAATTCTTATAATTGTAATATAAAGTACCACTGTTAGGGGGGCATTCTATTCGAATGTGTTTCCCGTCTACTGCCCCCACACAGTTAGGAAATTGAGTTTTACTATAAAACCCCTCTGCTATGTCTAACCAGTCTTGCATTGTCGGCACTATCATTTCTTTAGGCTGGAGAATTGTCCACAATAATTCACATGTCTCACGTACAATTTTTCCTATGGTGGACACGCCCATTAGGAAATCAAAATGGAGAGCAGAAAAATTAGTTCCAGTTATATACCTGAATAATTAAATACACATTGCTTTAAAAGTATATTTTAACTAACAGTAATATAGTATATTATTATTATTATAGATGTTTGATTCTTAATGCTCTACACTTATAAAACATTTTTAGTACCTCTTATCATCCGTCACCCGTTTCATGTATAGGTACATAGGCGGAAATCCATTGAAAAAGTTGGGGGGGGGGCTAAAATTTTTCTCATGAACCAGAACCGTGGGGGGCTTTTTTATATTTGAAATTTAATAATATAATATTTTATAATATATATAATAATTAGGGAACTGATTTGAATGCAAATTGCATTTTTTCTGAAACATTGCTTTCCAAATAAATTTGTATATATTAAATTATTAAAAATATATGTTACAAATGATTACATATATATAATTGTATTGTTCAATTACTATTTATTATTTTTATAGTATCAGAATTACAAAAGAAATGGAAATCTTTGAGGGATAGTTACCGTCGTAAATGTATCACCAAATCTGGGCAAGCAGCAACAACATCTAAGCCGTACATATATGCTAATATATTAGAATTTTTAAGACCAACCATGCAAAATCGAACGTAAGTAATATCAGAAAAAATAAATACATTTTTAACTACAAAATCATTTTTAAACTTTAAATTTGATAAATGTTGTCAAAATTCAAACTTTAAATGCTAGTAAAAAAAATTTTACGTATATATTTTTAATATTTTTCAGCTACTGTTGTAACAATAAACTAGGAGTCTTATATTAAATTTTAAACTTTTTGACCCAAAAAATCATTTTTATTTAACAAGTTGTTAAAATTAAATGTATGGTTTTTTTTTATAATAATTGATAATAAGTTATGAGTTATGACTATGACTTATATGAGTAATTGAAACAAGACACGAGAGCGCGAGGCGTCATTGCAGGGCACGTTTCATCGTAAAGTTCCTCGCTTCACACAACGATTTACCAACCTAAACATTTTATTTTTTGAAATTTAATTTACGTCTGTGGTTTTACGTGTTTAAGACAATACAAGTATCAGAATTTAAATCTAACGTTAAATTTTTTAAATATTAAAAGAGTTAAGATATATTTTGAATTTTTTTTTATATTTAAATCACCATGACGTTTAACAAATATAGCACTGTATATTTATATATGTTAGTATTAAACACAATCCAATTAACTAAATTATGAATTATATAAAATTATATTTTTATAGGACTGAAAGTAATGTACAGTCAAGCGATGACGAGGTATCTGTGGGTGAAGGTGGAGAGGCTGAAGATGTGGATTTAGTTGTTGGGAACAATATAACTGCAGAAGAGATTATGGACGATTCCGATACACAGGAGCCACAACAACCAAACAAAAAAATTAAAAAAAATCCAAAGAAGACTGCGACATCAAATTTTGGATCCTCTTTGTTAAAAATATTAGAAAACCGCCAAAAAATACCAGAAGACCCGGAAAAATCTTTTTTGATGTCATTACTACCTCAAATTAAATCGTTGGACGAAGACCAAAAAACTCGGCTGTATGTTGAATTTTTAAATGCCATACAACGAGTAAAAAACTGTTCTGTAACCCCTACTTATACTAATAATACACCAAATTATCAACCTTACTCCCCATTCCTCCCTCAGCTTCATTACACCACAAATCATAATCCTCAAAGTGTATCTTCATCTATTTCCCATCAAACACCGCTATCACACATGCCACAGTTTAATGTTACTCCTCATCAATATGCTTCCCAAAATGTGCCCAGAACTATGATAAACAACTCTACTATTACTTCTCCACAAAGTGGTTAATGATGAATCAAACTATTTTCCACAGTCGCCTCTTACTGAAATTCATTCTGCTCAAAAACAAAACTATTACCATAATTATTAAAAATGAAGTGTACTTGTATCTAGTACCTATTTAAGACTTAATTTAATAAATTAAAAAATAATAACGTCTACATTCTTAATTTTTATTTATAAATTATCTACCTCAGTGTCACGGTCAATAGCTCTTGCGGTGATATTGGCACACGCAAACCAGTATGCTGTTTTGACAGTTTCGGTCCAACCAGAGATATCTTAAATAACAATATAATTATTATACAAATATTATACTATTATATAGTATATTATAGATAGCGAAACACAAGGTATTCAAAAGTGGTATGTAATGTTAATAATGAGTATTTGTAACATAATATCATAAAACATTAAATTAATTTTAAAAACAATTTTTTATTTTTTGTTTTTACTTAATAATGATTTATTTATACTTACCAACTCATCAAACGAGGTTATCGACATACGATAATACTTCATGAACTCTTCTGGATAGCTACGCAGAGTCATAAATGTAACCTGAAACTGGCCATCTTCTGGTCTTTTCAGATTAAGTGGATGGACCCAATGTCGTCTTTTACTTTTATTTGATTTCTGTTTTTTACTTTCATGTTCCTCATATAATGCAAACATAACGCATGCAGCTTCTATATCGTCTAACACTTCCATAATAAAAAAAATTAAACGAAAACAACGAAAAGTTTAATACAAATTAACTGCAGTCATACACGGTGAACGGTAACAACAGTACTAACCTAGACTACAACAAAGTACAAATAATGGAATGGTTCAAATAACATTTGGCACGCTTTTTATTTTTGAAAAACGCTCACAAATCGTGCAGTGTGAAAGCGCAGCGCGATTTTAAAACGCTGACGAACGCGTCGACACGCTTCTTATGTGTAAGGAACGCGCGTTCGCGTCTTAAAATCGTGACGTTCGAAACGCGCGTTCGAATCGCCTAGTGTGTTATAACCTTAAAATCGAAATTAATAATATAATATGTTATCGATAAAGTTTTGAATATCCGAGACATATCTATATATCTGCTCGTCGATGGCGCGGCGGTTCGCGGTGTCAGCTGCGGTGACATGGAAGGGGAAATTTGGGCGGCCACGTCTAGCCACCGCGCGTCGACGGCTGCCGCACCGCGAACCCCTCACCCACCGTTAAAAATTAACTATTTTATGCTCTTTTTACCCATTAAAATGTGAATTTCGAAAAATCCTTTCTTAGTGTGCCTATACATAGTAATAAGTACATTTACTGAAAATTTCATATCCATAGCTTCAGCAGTTCCGGCTAGGCGATGAAGAATCACCCAGGACAAGTCCTTTTATGTATACAGATAATTACATAAAAAAATATATTTATTATTTTAGGCCGTCTCCGCTCAGAATCGTTTTTCGCATTCAACGTTTATCGCTGAATTCAAATTTAACGCATCCATCATAGTGATTTACTGAATGAAGATATATGCACTAATACACTCGACACCTATAATGTACTACAACAGAACGGTTACCTACTTTCGCACTTTTTTTTTACGTTTTCCATATTATTCTCTTGTCGTTTTGAGATCGAATTTCGTAAAGGTGTTGTATTATCGTGATCGAAATCATATACAAATACATACCTACAGTTATTCAAAATAATATCCAGTATTCAAGAAAATTGATCGTAAATTATTATTCGTCGATATAGTAAAAGAATATATGCAGTTACATTATTTTTAGATTGGGAGCGATAAATCTATTGATTCTAAAATAATCGTATGTGTTTTTAAAATTTTTTTTTTATATTATTATTTTTTTTTTTTTTTTATTGAGAATAAAGGTCTATTCACACTACGACGGAACGGTGACAGGACGGACCCGTGTCGGAATTTTATCCATTGGCGTCAACTGTTCACACTTAACGGAACGGATTTTATAACCACTGTATTACACTCTTTATTCTATAATTCAATTATACATATATATTATATATATATTATATAATATATATAATATATATTCCAGGGCTTACACAACGGGGATTAGGGGCAAGAGCCCCTGAATTTTTTTCGGGGTCAATTATCATAACCATTATGTAATATAAAATGACAAAATGTATAAATATGAATGTCATCAGAACTAAGAAGCTTTTATAGATTGATTTTATTGATTATCGTATGAAAATATGGAATGATGTGAAAAAGTGCAGTTCTAACTTATAGTGTTACTTTTTTTGGTAAAAAAGTGAAATGTTCATAGAATAGATAGGTATTATAGTTTATTAGTTTGTGATTTCGGTGGCATAGTCTGATTTATAATTAATACATAATACAAATAAATAATTAATTTCAAAACGGTTTGGTTGTTACATGTTATTTAGTTATTTTAATAGAACCTGGAAACGTTTTGATTCAGTAAATAATCAAAAACCATCAAATCAATAGCAAGTAACATTTTAAATTTTCATTTATTTTTTTTTATAAATGTCGATACAAATTCATTTGTTGGAAAAAAAACTTTGAAAATATAATTTAAAGCTCTTCCCTTAGTAAAAAAAACTATTACTATTTAATAGTTAACTACTGTAATAAGTAGTTTTTGAATAGTGAACTATTTAATAATGTATAGTTTACTATTACAACAAATAGTTTTTGAATAGTTAACTATTTAATAATGTATAGTTTACTATTACAACAAATAGTTTTTGAATAGTGATCTTTTAATAATGTATAGTTTACTATTGAACAAGTAGTTTTTGAATAGTGAACTATTTAATAATGTATAGTTTACTACTACAGCAAATAATTTTTGAATAGTTAACTATTTAATAATGTATAGTTTACTATTACAACAAATAGTTTTTGAATAGTGATCTTTTAATAATGTATAGTTTACTATTGAACAAGTAGTTTTTGAATAGTGAACTATTTAATAATGTATAGTTTACTACTACAGCAAATAGTTTTTGAATAGTGATCTTTTAATAATGTATAGTTTACTATTGAACAAGTAGTTTTTGAATAGTGAACTATTTAATAATGTATAGTTTACTACTACAGCAAATAATTTTTGAATAGTTAACTATTTAATAATGTATAGTTTACTATTACAACAAATAGTTTTTGAATAGTGATCTTTTAATAATGTATAGTTTACTATTGAACAAGTAGTTTTTGAATAGTGAACTATTTAATAATGTATAGTTTACTACTACAGCAAATAATTTTTGAATAGTTAACTATTTAATAATGTATAGTTTACTATTACAACAAATAGTTTTTGAATAGTGAAATTTAATAATGTATAGTTAACTGTTTCTTTAAGTAGTTTTTTAATAGTGAACTATTTGGTAACACAGGATTTACTATTACAACAAATAGTTTTTGAATAGTGAACCACCTACTTAATTATGTATAGTTTACTTTTACAACAAATGGTTTTTGAATAGTGAATTATTTGTTAATGTATAGTTAACTGTTTCTTTAAGTAGTTTTTAAATAGTGGAATATTTGATAACATAGGATTTACTGTAGTAAAAAATATTTTTCGGTTGGGTCACATAAACCTCACAATTGAAGAGGGTAGTATTTGTATAGCAGACGATTGGCCACTTATAATTTACCATATTGTTGTATATACTCTTACATAATAGCTTAAGGCGATTGGGTACCGGCCGTAATCAAGGAGTTGTAGGTAGGCAATTTCTAGTTTTTCAGTGTTATGCGTTGTCGTTGTGTGCGTAGTAAGTGAACATTAGTGTGAGTGTTGTTATCTTACACCCTCCCGTCATGCAGGCGCTGGTCGCGGCCCGAACTTCATTGATGACAATGTAAACAATATAATAACCGGTTTTTCGTTTTCCGTGGATTCTAATCGTCGCGATCGTGCGTCGCTTAATATTATATTATAGCCATGTAGGTTAACGGCCGTGGGGCAATAGGTAAAGTACACGGACGTATTTACGTTCATGTTACAATATAAAACAAATTTTCTTACAGGATCTATTTATTTACGATTATGAAAGCCTTTTTTTCTGAAATAAAATTAACCCCCAGTTCTTGAAATGTAAGTTTTTTCCAACCATTTGTTTGGAGCATATTATTATGACGGTATTAAAAACTTCAATTTTTCTTATAACACAAACTTTTAAAATATATAGATATGTACTTACCTAAAATGGTTTTATTAATTTAAATACTAGTAGATATCAAACAAAATAACTTTAAAATTACTCAAAAATTATAATATATAAAAACTTATAAGTAATTTACATCTGTTTAGGCAGAACGCGAATGATGGTTATAGATTCGATTATAATAATAATAATAATTAATAATAATTTATTTATTTTAATTAAGCATTTTATATTCGGTTGGCGGCGTTTCGATCTATTTACGAGGCTGCTTTTTGTGCAACTGACTAACGGACCGGCGGCGATCGTAGCCTACCTTATACATAATAAAGATAAGCCGACCGGTCCCTATCGCGAACAATTATTATAGTTACCTATATCTTACGATAATGAATCGTACCGAACACAGCCGCCCACCTTGAAACATTAATTTTCAACTTAAATTTATAAAATAGGGTAACAAATAATACAATAATCAACATAATTCATAATAGGACCTACTTATAATGATCAATAGGTATCTTAAACACTAATCATAAATATCATATAAACAATTCAAATTGACTAATAAACAAATTAACAAAATATAAAAATAATGAATGTAAATAAACTCGTGTCTTAACCGGGTGGCATTGCTAAGCAGCATTCCCCTCAAATGGCAAAGGACAAAGTAAACGCACCGCCCTTTTCCATACACCACTACTGGTTTGAACCGATGCTGCGCGGATCACACCGTCTGCACCAGGCTCGACCTTGACCACTCGTCCTAAGCGCCACTGCAAAGGAGGCAGGTTGGTGTCTCGAAGTATTACCACTGTCCCAATTCTTACTGACGGACCTTTCGCACCTGCCCATTTAACCCTTTCCTGAAGCTGATTCAGATACTCAGTACTCCAGCGATTCCACAGTGTTTGAGAGTATTTTGTCACTCTTCGCCACCTGTCCAACCGGTTATCAGGTGTGGCAGTCTCATCACGCTCGGGCACCGCAGTTATAGCGTCTCCGGTTAAAAAATGACCGGGCGTTAAAACAGTCAAATCGGTTGGATCGGAGGACATTGGTGTTATAGGACGGGAATTTAAGCAAGCCTCTACCCTAGTTAGTACCGTACTCATTTCCTCATATGTAAGCCTCGCCTCGCCTAACACTTTGTATAATAAACTCTTCATAGACTTTACCGCCGCCTCCCACAACCCGCCAAAATGCGGCGAGCGGGGCGGTATGCACTTCCATTCGACGCCTTTATCCGCGAGAGCTGTTACAATTTCGTTTTGGTGATCCACGGACTGAAAAAATTGAAATATTTCTTTGAGTTGCCTTTGTGCTCCAATAAAGTTTGTAGCGTTGTCTGAATATATGACTGAACTTCGGCCTCGACGGTCAAAAAATCGGTTTAAAGCTTGTAAAAATGTTTTCGTTGTTAAATCACTAATCAATTCAATGTGAACCGCCTTCGTTGCAAAGCAAACAAATATTCCGATGTACCCCTTTGAACATGCCGCCTTTCTTCGTAAACTCGTTTTTATCATTATCGGACCAGCAAAGTCGATACCACAACGCGAAAACGGCCGACTCGGTGTTACTCTATCACGCGGTAGGTCACCCATAATCGGCTGCACGATAACTGGTTTTAATCTAAAACATGTTACGCATTTATGCACAGTATCACGCGCAATATTACGCGCCTTCAACGGCCAATACCGCTGCCGAATCGAGGCTACGAGCGCTTGTGGACCGCTATGCAAAAGTTGTACGTGCTCACGGCGAAATAATAGCCGTGTGTACGGACTATCACTGGGTAGGACTATCGGGTTTCGCTGATGTATGTCCAGGTATATTGCATTTTTTAATCGACCGCCGACGCGTAGAAGTTTTTCTTTATCGTAATATGGTCGTAATCTAAACAGCTTGCTTGTTGTGGCTACTTGTGTACTTCCGCTTAAAGCCTTTATTTCGTTGCCGAAGTGTTCTAGCTGCACCATTCTTATCAATGCGAGATTTGCGTATTCTAATTCGAATGCTTGCAATGGGCCGAAAATCATTTTTTTCTTTCGCCAGCGTAAACAATACGCCGTTATACGTATGATTTTACTTAACGAAGATCGTTCGGATAACAGTGGATAATTGCAATTCGCTGTACAAGTTAAACTGCACGTTTCTGCCGTCGTGTTGTTATCTTTCGCTTCGGGTATATTTGTGTCTGCCGCAGTATACGCTTTCGATTCGACATTTGGCCACGCTGTACTCTCCTCGCTGAGCCACGTGGGGCCGTGCCACCAAATCGCATTTTCCTTTATACGTTTTGCCTCACAGCCACGTGATATAAGATCTGCCGGATTATCCAGCGTACTTACGTGTGACCATTCACTAAATAACGTCAAATCCTGCACCTCCCCGACCCTATGAGCTACAAAGGTCTTCCATCGGGTTGATGGTGATGATATCCATGCGAGTGTTACCTTCGAGTCGCTCCAGAATCGACGCTGACTTATAGGTAAATTTAATTTTGGGATTACTCGGCTTGCTAGCCGGGCTAATAGTAGTGCGGCACACAACTCCAAACGTGGTAGCGATATGACTTTCAATGGCGCCACCTTTGACTTTGCGCAAATTAAATTTACGACATTCTTTCCTACCAAATCAGTACTACGCAGATATAGGCAGGCTCCATACGCCTTTAAGGACGCATCTGCAAAGCCATGTACTTGAAATTCTATATTTATACCGTCGCATATTATTTTTCGTGGTATTGATATTTCGTTTAACTGTGACAGGCCGTCCCGACATTTAAGCCATTCGTTTTGAATGCTCTCCGGTAGTGGATCATCCCAACCAGCCTTTACCTGCCACAGGTTTTGCATTATTAACTTTGCATTTACTATTACTGGACCGAGCAGTCCTAACGGGTCAAATATGGTCGCGATTTCGGATAATATTTTTCGTTTTGTTGTTATTAGTTTATCATCTATTTGGCGTACGGTGTATAACAGCACATCATTATCTGAATTCCAATTTAGTCCTAATATCTTTGTTGACCTAGTATCGCCCACCGCCCGCACTCCGCCGCTGGTACATTGAACGTCTGCGATTAGGTCGCTATCATTAGACATCCATTTACGCAGTACCAAGCCCGCATTTTTCATAATTGTCGTAAGATTATCTCGTAATTTTAATGCTTCCGATTTATTCATGGCACCCCCTAAGTAATCGTCCATATAAAAATTTCTTACGATTGACAAACACGCATCGGGATAATTTTCGTATTCAGCCTCTGCCAAATTTTCCAAACACGCCGTTGCCAAATATGATGCGGGAACTGTGCCGTACGTTAACGTATTAAGTTGATAATTCTGTATCGGTTGCGTTGAATTTGCTCGCCATAATACGCGTTGATAACTTCGATGATTTTCTGTGACTAAAATCTGGCGATACATTTTTTCTATATCCGCCGATAAAACGTAATTATACGTCCTGAAACGCGCTAATATATATAACAACTCGTCTTGAATCGCAGGCCCCTTCATTAAAATGTCATTAAGACTAATGCCAGTATTGGTTTTACACGATGCGTCAAACACTACGCGTAATTTTGTAGTAGTACTATTTTCATTACGGACTGCGTGATGCGGTATATAATATGACTCTCCGGCGCTGCCGTTATCATCTTCACCGATAATCTCCATATGCCCAAGTTTTTCATATTCAGACATAAAATTACAATATTCCGTCTTTAATTTCGGATCCCTCTGGAAACGCCTTTCCAACGATAACAGCCGACGCTTCGCTATCTCGTACGAGTTTCCTAATTTAGGTTTATCTTTTTTGAATGGTAAGTGTACGACAAACCTGCCACTATCGTTTCGTTTGACATTTTTGTCAAAATCATTTTTACACGCCTTTTCTTCCAAAGTGTATACCTTTTTTTCTCCATACTCCTCGAGCCTCCAAAATGTCGCAATTATCCTTTCCAAATCTGTCTCCGGAGTCTCACCCGTCAGTAAACATATCGCACTGGACGAGTGTTCATATTCGTATTTTTCCGGAAGTCCTAACGGACCTGAAACCACCCATCCCAAGCACGTCTCTTGGAACACCGGTCCCTCCGCTATTGGTTTAAGTCGTCCAGATTGCATTAAATCGAAAAAGTGATTGGCCCCAATTAATAAATCTATTTTCTGTGGTTTTAAAAATGATGGATCAGCCAACTGTATATCGTTAGGAATTACGTAATTTCCTTTAAACACTCTTGACGGTATATTTGTCGTTATGCGTTTTACGACCAAATACGATGTAGATAATGTGAACGCGTTATAATTGGACATGATCGTTGTATTCACTGTCGACGACACTGTCTGCGCGCTATCTCCGATTCCCGATAAGCTATGATTAATACGTTTTTTCTTTAATCCTAGCACTTGAACCATTTCTTCAGTGATTAAATTACTCTGCGACCCAGAGTCTAGTAATACCCGTCCGGGTACCAAATTACCTATCTCGTCGCGCAATAATATTATCGCTGTCGCCAATAAAATACGATCGTCCAATATTACCGACGCGTGCGCACTTACGGACTTTGACTCTTCATCGCTCTTTCCTGCAATATTCAAACCAGCTGTTGTCGACTGAACCTGTATTTGTTCGTTTGTCGACGATTTATTTCCCACTCCAGACAAGTGCAACAGCGTGTTGTGCGGCTTTGCACATTTGAAACAAAATCGCGCGTTACATTTTCGACCGTCGTGTTTACGTAAACAAATTTTACATAACTCAAGCTCCGTTACGCGTTTTATTCTATCCGATATGTCTAAACTGCAAAATGTAGGGCACTTATAAATCGTATGTTCTGATCCACACACAAAACATTTTAACTTTGACGTAGACGCGAACGACTTCGACGCGCTTCCTTTTTCATAATATTTTTTCGCACTGTTTTCTATAGGCCGCTGCGCTCGAACACTTATGTTTTTTGCGACCTCTATGGCTTCTAAAACCTTGAATTTCGATTCCAAGAATTGAATAATCTCCGACACAGTTGGCACCTTATCATGTGACGATTTTGATTCCCACTCTCTCAATGTGGTTTTATCAATTTTTGTTGCGATTAAATGTATTAACAGTGGTCCCCAATCCCCGGGTCGTTCGCCTAGCGCCTCTAAAGCCCGCATGTGTCCACTGAGTGTGTCTGTAAATTGTCTTAGCTTACTCGCCGATTCGCCACTCATTGCTTCAAGGTCGTATATGGACTTTACGTGCGCTTGTACTAACACTCGTTTGTTATTGTACCGCTGGACAAGAGATTTCCAAGCTATCGCATAATTATTCGCCGTCGTCTCCAAACATTGTATAGACGCTAGTGCTTCGCCGGACAGTGATGCTCTCAAATGAAAAATTTTTTCTATATCACTTATGTCCGGATTTCTATCCACTAATACAGAAAATATATCATAGTATGACGCCCATTCATGATAATTTCCGTTAAATGTTGGCACATTTAACGCTGCTAATTTAACTGCCGGGGTTGCTTTTTTTTCATACGACGTTTCGCTTTTGCTTTTTTCGCGCTCCTCTGTGCCATTCGTCTGTGTAATTATTTTCTCCGCTGCCGCCACACTTTTAAAGTATAGGTCCTCAAATATTTCCCTATACTCATTCTGTGCATTTATGTCGACCTCTTCCTGCGCCTCTATCACAGATTGAAGTTGCTCATATTCTACCCACACCTCTTCAATTTTTTCTCGTCGTGCTTTTATCTCGACTGGGTCGACACCTGGAGATTGTAGGGTATTCCAAAAGCGTGTTATTGACGCTTTTAACTGCCCCCTTCGTATGTTCATTTTTTCAACTCCATCCATTTCGGAGTTATGCGTTACTATTATACAAAATGCGCAGACTATCGAGGGTAAGCAGGTACTATTTTTTTTTTTTTACAATTCGGGTAGAGACTATAGGTATTTATTTATTACTTTGGATAAAATGTATAACGCCCTTACCTTATAATATATAGACTGTTGTTCACTGGTATCCATACGCCACGGAACCACTCACTATACGCTTCGATTTATTTTGAGGTTAAACGCAACGATACCTCGTGTTACTTTTTTTTTTTTCGCAACCATCAATTTGATCGCACCTTTACGCGTTGAAAAAAAAAATTTTTTTTTTTTATTGATTCACAGATCACGGGCGAAGGACCAAATGTTTAGGCAGAACGCGAATGATGGTTATAGATTCGATTATAATAATAATAATAATTAATAATAATTTATTTATTTTAATTAAGCATTTTATATTCGGTTGGCGGCGTTTCGATCTATTTACGAGGCTGCTTTTTGTGCAACTGACTAACGGACCGGCGGCGATCGTAGCCTACCTTATACATAATAAAGATAAGCCGACCGGTCCCTATCGCGAACAATTATTATAGTTACCTATATCTTACGATAATGAATCGTACCGAACAACATCAATATTATTTTTTACACTGATAAAGTGTCATCGAGCATATTTCTAACAAAATATTAGTAAACAAAATATTATAAACCAGTCCTTAAAGGAAGTCCTCTGTCAAACCTGGAGTCAATTAATTCAGGAAGCAAGCACTCCATGTAAAATTTTGTTAAACGAGGCTCGATTTTCATATAAAATTCGTTATTTTTTGTAATTTTATCAACAACCATCCCTAGGATAAAATAATTAAATTGTAAATATTATTTTACTCAGTCCTGGTAAACTAAATCCCGGACAACGCCGGGTCAGGACAGTTAGTAATATTATAATTTATAATATGATCTAAAATAAATAATAATAATATAAAACTATATTATACCTTTAGGCGTCCATACAACAAAGTAACAATATTTTCTATCAGCTATGTGTAATTGTCCCTGTACTTGATAATAGTAATCATGAGAAGTTTTTAATTTTAACTCTCCATCAATAAAATTCATAAAGTTCAACTTTTTATTTTCAAAAGCTTCTTGAGGTGTAAAATCTTTTATTGACGCTGGACATTTAATTTCTACAATGGAATTATTGCCAATCAAACCGTCCGGGCTAGCTGCTAAAAATTTTGATTTTTTGTCAACAAACAGACCACATGATATAATGTTTACTCCTAGTTTCATTTCCAATGATTCTTTGGCTAACGGTTCATTTTGAATGCCATACCTAAATGAAATGAAATTAAATTAACCAGTCATTATTATAACCAAAATTAATTTTTAAAAGGTAAAAATTTAATATTTAATATACCTTGTAGCTGAATTTCCACGAAACAACTCATAGAGAATATATTTTACAGTATTTGAACGAGAAGTTGTGTCTCTGAGTTTTGCGACTTTGCCAAAATTAGAATCCGTGAGTCTTATTTTTCGTTCTCGTCGCCATTGATCGCTTTTTGATTGGTCCACTGTATTTCGTTCTAAAAGTTGTAACTGTGTAGATGAGAGTTTTAACTTATCTAAAAAACAGTCTTTTTTTGTTTCATATTCATCGTATGGCATATCAATTATTTCACTCTCAGTGTGAACGGCTCCATAGTCCTCATCTGGCCCTTGTGAAATGTTTCTTTTGGTTGAATTTCTGTTAACAATTTTAAACTATGAAGTTAATTACTATAGTTTATTATAGGTTTCATAACTATTACGTACTCCATATTTCCTTCCCTGTTCACGATATCAAAAAAAAAAAAAAAAGAAACCTAACTAAACATTTTAAGAATTAGTTAAACGAACCTTGCAGTCTGACCAAAAAGTAATCTCCGTTGGGTCGATTTATTTCGTGAATCGATATTTCTTTTTATAATTTTTTTTGTATACATTCCTGGGCTGTAATTAGTGGCTTTTTTATGGAGGTGTCTAATATAACTTGGTCCATAGTTATATGCTGTTACAGCAGTAGCACAGCGAGTCTGGTACGATCCTAAAAAGTAAAAACAATAAATTTAACACAAATAATTGTAAAAATGCATTTATTTAAAATTAAAAAAGTTGTTTATACCTCTTAACGAAAAGTTAACTCGTTTACCACCTGTATACTTAGCTACAATACTATTGTAATTTTCCACACAATTATTGTTTACAAAAAAAATTAAACTTTCACTATGGTGAGCAACAAGATTTTTCGCTGAAATTATATCTTGCCATAGACCACATTGTTCCATTTCAGGAATTAGATTTCTTTCACCTGGTTTGACTCCAGAACAAAAATAACTAAACATTAAAAAAATTTTATTTATAATTTTTAATTTATAAATCAATTTAAATTTGACTTTTAACAACCTAGCACATTTATCATGACAACCAAAAACATGATATGGCCCATTATCTATGTCTTCTTTTAAAAGTGCAACTTTATAATTTATAGGACAATCTATTTCCATACGATGTTTGATAGCGTTTGTTACAGCAGACCTAGCAACAAATATTGAATAAATAGTAGACAATAGACATTTTTTAAAATAACAAATTAAATAAAAAGTAAATTATGTGATTACCTCAGTTTTAATCGTTTTTCTTTTAAGTTGGTTCTTAGTAATCCTGGTACAACACTACCGCTTGAGCTTTTCCGTTTAGTCGCTATATCTACTAGTCTATTTAAATAATTTCGGAGTATGTGGTTGGCACATTCAATCTTTTTTACATCTAAGTTATTACCATAGGGTTTTGCTAACATTATTTTTTTCAGGACACTAGAATCTCCATCCCCAATAAGTTTGTGGTAAATTATATTGTGCATTGGAATACTCTGTCGAAAACCCTCTACTATTATATCAGCTTCCATCGCTGTACTAGTACCATTCCAATTTTTGTAACACAAATGTACAGGTGGGTCTCTATTATTTGCACAAGCTTTTTGACAAATACTGCAATATTTATTGCGAACTCCAATAAACAATACTTTTTTTGTTCGGTAACCTACAATACACGCCTAAACAAATTAACAATATTAAAGTAATAAAAAAATTATAAAAATATATAAAAATATTTTATAATATATACTTACAACACCAGATGCTGCGTTGTAATTACGTTTATAAGATCGTTTCGACCAGGCACCATCTGCCACAACAGTGATCATAGGAATACCATCAATATTTATGTCACCATTTTCAACAGCAAGTCTTGCTTCTTCCTTACCAGCCAGCTCTATAGATTCCCATGCTGTATTTTCGGTTTGTTTGGATAAAACCTGATGGAATTTTTGATAAGTCTTATTGCTCATACATGGCATATCTAATATGGACGAAAATTGTTCTAAGTTTGTAAATCCTTGACCAGTATTTACTGTTGCAGTAACAATTGCAGCGTTAATAGACAACGATGTTATTATGTTTGGAGGTTCGGAAAATATTACTTCTTTTTTTCTGCATAAGTTGCATTCAAAATGAAATTCAGAAAAAAAGCCTTTTTGTATTTCTGATTTGAAGACAAGATTTTGAATACTACAATCGAATAATTTGTGTTTAATTGATTGTAAACTATTCAAAAAGTATTCAACATTAATAATTCTTCGACCAGTAAGAACATTATTATTATTATTGTTATCTTCATCATCCAAATCATTGGGTAAAGACAATGTAAGATTGTAACCATCACAACTATCATCCATGATAGTTTCTGGTAATAACGGTAAAAAATCGTTTTCAAAACTATCATCAACAAGGTTTCTAAAAAAATGAGATTAAAAATTAGTTTTCAACCATTTAGATACCTAACTACATAGGTATTAATTAATTTTAAGTCAATAATGTGTATACAGACACAAAAATAAAAAGTAAAAAAGGGGGTCAAGTGGATGTCGCTCCGCTGTACAGTAGGCTACAAGTAGATCACTATACTATAATGGATGGTATTAAATTTGAATTCAATGATATAATATCATTGCGTATACGAAAAACGATTCTGAGCGGAGACGGTATGTCAGTCTAGGATATTTGAAATTATATTGATATTGTTATTTTATGGTAGCTGCTAAGTTGAATTAATATTATTCATATTATTAAATTATTAACCTAAAATTATCAGTGATGCTAGAAAAATATTATAATATATACTTTTACTCGTTAAAATTGATTTTAATATGTAATTTCGTCCAAATTTGAACTTAAAATGTCTGTAAAAAATTACTGTGTTTAAATATTTTTTAGATTTTTTGAATACAGTATGTACTATTTATTAGAATCTTTATTTTAAATTTTCAATCCTTAGTTATAAAAACTGACCATTTTATAGTTGTTTAATTACAATGATTGATAATTTTCGAGATTTTGATAAATTCGAACTTTAAATGATTATAAAAAAAATGTGTGCCTATGCATTTTTAATATTTTTCAATTGCTATTGTAATAATATATCAGGAGCCTTGTATTAAATTTTCATTATTTTTGGCCCAACAAATAAAATGTTATTGATATTAATAGAAAAAAAAACTAAAAAATTTTAAAATTGAAATCGTCCGTAAAATACTGAAAAAGTCAAAATATATTAAAAATTAGATGGTGTATAGAAATAGCTTATATAAACATTCAGTGAAATTTTCATGCATCAACAAATATTCGTTTTTGAATTACAACCAAATAAGAAAAAACGCTACATGAGAATCGAGTGAATAACCAATGTTGTAAAATTATGAACTTAAAACGCTCATAAAAATTTATTTTTACATGCTTTTAGATTTTTATTTTTGATAAAAATAGAAAAACTTATGTTAAATCTCGTGTTACATTTTAAAATATTAGATTTTAATAGAAACATTTTTATGAATATCTAACTCAAAATAATTTGCAAATTTTCGTCATTATTACGCATTTTGTCAAAATTTCAACTTTAAATGCTTAGAAAAAAAAATTGTGACTACAGATTTTTAATATTTTTCATCTACCTTTAAAACAATATATTAGGAGCCTTCTATTCAATTTTCAAAAATTTTTAACCAATTAATAAAATTGTATTGATATTTATAGAAAAAAAAACTAAAAAGTTTGGAAATTGAAAATGTCTGTAAACAACTCAAAAAAAGTCAAAATATTTTAAAAACGGTATGGTGTATAATACTCTGTACTTACTATGTGCATATTAAATAATATTTAACTGCCATTAGTTATGGAAACCTTTGTATTTGTTTTGCTATTTTGCCTATTAATTTTTACACGTGTAATGTGTTTAATTGTTAGGAAAATGGGTAGTTTTAAAGAGAAGGTTATAGTGTAGATAATTTTTTTTAAACCCCCCCTAGATCAAATTTGAATGTACGCCACTGCTTATAACAATTATTAGTAATTTAAAAAAAATACCTCCCCAATGCCCCAACTAGAATTAATTTCCAATAGGAAAAGCTACTGAAGTAGGAAATCGAAGAATTATTTCGACTACTTATCGTACACACACACACAAATAAAAAATAAAAACACACATCATTGTAAAATCAATACATTCATTGCTTCGCTCAGAATCATTTCTGCAATCATTTTGATTAATTTTTCAAGCTATTTCACTCATAAACAAACAAAGTTATTATCCATAAATCGTTGAAAAACCATTGCTTATACTTTAAAAATATAAAACTATAGCTTATAAAAAAAATTAACTACATTACTCTCAACTTTTATTTTCACTAAGTAAAACTAATGATAATGTGTTCAATTTACAAATATATTGACAAAAAAAAATTATATTCACAAAAATCGGAAAGTAATGCTTATGAATAATTTATAGTTACTCAGTAGTCGAAAGTTCATCGAAGTGCACGTCAGTTATCTGATTAGTTACAGAATCTTTTTTTTCCTACAAAAAACATAAAAACACAAAGTTAATTTTTCCTGAATCAACCGCATTATACAAATTTCAAACTTTGTTTGACTTACCGTTTTGTTAATACAATTTTTTTTCCAATTAGTAAGTGATGTAATAAATCCTTTATTCTTTTTTCTTTTTGACAATCTTACTTTTTTTTTTCTAGTCGTTATTTCGTTCATTTTTCAAAACACGTATAATTTAAAAATGTAAAATAATAGAATGATAGAACGGAG
This sequence comes from Nasonovia ribisnigri, assembly GCA_027563435.1. Classification (NCBI taxonomy): domain Eukaryota; kingdom Metazoa; phylum Arthropoda; class Insecta; order Hemiptera; family Aphididae; genus Nasonovia; species Nasonovia ribisnigri. Next base: position 394,866 of record JANEHU010000015.1, on the reverse strand, counting down.
CAAACGAATAAGTTGTAACACTAATATAACATTATAATCCAGTATACAAAATTATTGAAGTTCATAGACAAATATAGGTAATAGGTATCTCATACTAATAATATTATACATAGAATCCAATTAGGTTGTAATCGCGATATCGTGACCGTTCATAGTTTATTATTGTAAAACTAGTTGTAAACCATAAATAGCCATTTCTATTTTGATGATGGTAGGAGAAATATACACTCACGCACGCTCATGCACAAGTCAACGTGTACAACGTCGCGCGCGCGAGCAAAATTAAATCGACAGTTTTTTCGACTAAAACATCCAATCTTTTGTCCATCATTCCAATGGACCTGATAATGTGATAAGGTATTTGAAAACTGATTTGAATTCGTTATTATGTCTTCTTGAGATCGGCCGAGCCACTTTTTCAAATTTACAATTTTAATTCAGTGTAATAAAAACTTTAATTTTTAAAATTTTACAATTTTTAAACCCATATTTAAAAGATTAGGGGCCACAATTTGAAAAAGTGGCTCGGCCGATCTCAAGAAGACATAATAACGAATTCAAATAAGTTTTTAAATACCTTATCGAATCACTATGTCCATCGGAATGATGGACAAAAGATTGGTATGTTTTAGTGGAAAAACGGTCGGTACCCAATCGCCTTAATACGTTATTATAGCAATTTTTTTAGTAGCCATGATAATAATAATAATACTTTGATAGCATGATAACTATAAGTTTAATGAATTGTTTTATTTATAAACAAAAAATAAATACAATTTATCAGATTATTATATAATAATAAATTATTGTAACAAAAGAATTAAAAAAAAAACTTTAAAAATTAAAATTATAAAACGTAATATGTTTTAATCCCGTTCAAAAGAATTAACAATTGGTGTAATGTACAGAGTGTCATTATGTAATATCCTATAACATTTAGATTTCAGCTCTTCTGGAAAAAAACATATAATATTATTGCTTAATTTTGTAGTTATAGTAGCAGTCTTCATAACAGGTGAAATATTAATGTTAGGTATTTGAATAAGTTGATGTCCCATTAAAATACTCTTAAAATTACAATTTGTATTAATTCTATATTGCAGCAAATGTGAGATATCTACAAATTCTCCATTTTTAAGTTGAACTGTACTATTATGTCGTTTTTTTAAACGTTGGTATGTTGTAGTGTGAATTAACATACCATCCAGAATAAAACGATGAAATGACTGAAATTCAGTTGTATTTGGTAATGTCTTGCCAATCTTATTTTCTATACATACTTTTTGTTGTAAAGTTAAATGTAAATCTTCAGAGAGTGGTTTACCAAATGTAGTTAACAGTCCTGTTTGAATTGCATTGGTGACATGAAGATATCCACTCAATTTCTTAAACAACTTATTAGCACATGAATATTGAGTAAGTGACTGAGTAGTGGTTATGTCTGAAATCATTACTCTTAAATTCCTTTCAAGTTGATAATTTTTACAAATTTGTTCTGGTACACCTTGTGTACCCTGAAATAGTTTGCATAGAGTACCATTGAAGTGTTCAAAAGGAAATGCAGACCATGCCCACAAACACCCCCACAATTTCACATGCTTTGGTAAGTGTAGTAATAAGTGTACATTAAATTTCAGAAAATGTTCACCATACAAATTTGGAATAGAAGAAACAAATTTATTGAGGCAAAACTCAGCATGATCTATTTGCTCATTATTAATTTTGTTTTGTAGTAAGATATATATTCCTATGATTAAGTAATTCCAATGTTTATAATATCTTTGAGGCAATACTCTCTGGAGACAAACTGTAGAAGTATATAGTAAAAATGTGCGCCATTCTGAAGCTTTCCATTGTTTTCGATCATGAATACTTCGTGATGTTCTTGTAACCTCATGTGGTGGCTTTGTATTTAATAAAATAGCATCAAATTCTCTAACTTTTCGCCCTAAATACCAAACACAAGTATAATTGGATGAGTCAAACCATGCTTCAACAAAAGTTTTTACTACACCAAGTAATACTGAATGCATATAGTCTGGCACAAAACTTTTAATAATATGAAACTCTTCCAACAGTAAGAGAACTGACGCTCCTTTTACTCCTCTTCTAATACAACCATTCAAGTTTACAAAGTCACAGTCATCTAAATGCTGCTGTAGAGTTCTTTTTGGACCAAGACCACCAATATACATGCGTGATTGACCTCTTCCTACACTCCGAATGACTCCTTCATTAAGGCAAAATGGACATCCAAACTTCCCATTGAATTGTTTTATATTTTGAATCATTGGTCTCGCAACCGAATCAACAGACGAAATTATGCTATGTATTTTAATATTCGTAAGTAATTTACTAGATGGATGAATAAAATCTATACCATTATTTTGCAAATCACAGAGTTCTTTAGTAAATGGATCTAAAAATGTATTCATATTAGGTTTGGTGGTTGAATACCACAATCCAACTAATAAAATATTTTCCCTTCTATCATTATACGACAATTCGTTAATCATTACTTGGATAGGCCATACTGATATTTTGGAAGACTTAAAAACTTGTATTCCATCTGTATTCCATTGCAAACTTATCCATTTTTCTGCATTATACTTAGCTTTTAGTTTTGTATACATTGTTCCACTGATAACATCATTGATTGTGCCATCATGAATGTTGTCCCAACAAAGTTTGGTTCCAATATTTGTTTCCAATACATTTTTTATTTGGTCTTTCAGTGGAAATGTTAAAAAATAACCTGATGATACTTGTAATCTTTTCATATTATTTTCTGTTGAACAATGAGGACATTCAACTTGAGTATTTAATGTATTCATCTCATCTAAGAGTCCATGACAATTTTCACAAAAAAAATTTTGTTTTGGGGGATCATTTTTATACTGTTTTAATAAATAATATTTGGATTGATGAACAATACATGGTGTATGACAATTTACTAGATCTATTAAATCATCCAATGCTCTTGCTGTAAGTTTATGTCTTAAGGAAAACATTAACAACAAAAGTTCACTTTCTCCCAGTGATATTTTGCACCCTTCATATAAAGGCTTATTTCTGATATTAACTGGCGGGGTTTGAAAAGTCCCATCGGCTTCCTAAAAAAAATATTATGTTTAAGTATGCAATTTCTATAATTTGTTTAGCAGTTCATTATGTCAGATGGTTGTAATATATTAATATTGTGTTAATTTGTTATTATTATTGTAGAAATATCTTCTATAAGTAGGTAATTATGATTTGGAAATATTATTATCATTGACAATAACAATTAAGTAATTAAATTTAAACATTTTAATATGATAAAATATTTAAATAAAGTTGGTACAATATAGGTAATATTATTACTGTTCCTTATTGTAATATATTACAACAACTGATCCATATTATTTGTATTACTTACTGGCAAATCTACATTATCTGTTAAAATATCATCTTCTTCAACACTATAGTCATTATTATGTTGGAGAGTATCATTTTCCTGAACAAAATTTAAAAATCATGTTTTTATATTCAAACGTCTTAAATGTAACATTTTAAATCAATTTAAAAATAATTAAAGTTACTCAATTATTAATAGGTATTCAATATTATGATATTAAGTTTATTTTAATTTTTTGTATTAAATGTTTTTTTTTACTAAATAATTAATTTTAAATAGTAGGTAATATTTATTTAGTTATAAAAGCTCTAGTTAAGTCAGTTGCCATAGGTACCTATTATAAATACATAAAATTAAATAAAATTCCAGTTATTTGGGTAGAGTATTTTCTAATTTTCTTTTTTTAAATTATCGTATAATGAATTTAAATATTTACATATTTCATTAAGTTTTAGATATATATTAGACCTATGAATAGATTTAATTTGAAGTAATATAGATAAATAAATTAAAGATTAATATAAGATGTATATTAGGTGTAATTGTACCTTTTGAAGTTACTCCCTTAAAATTATTTAATTTTGTTAATCACCTGTTCTGTATCATTAATGATCATATCATGAAGATCATCATCAGATTCATTGTTTATTTCTTCAGCTCTTGAAATGTGCACCTATATTGATCATTGTTTATATTATAGTTAATAAGCTATATAATATACTAAATATATTATTGATTATGTATTAACAATGGCTAGATATAGCAGTACGCCAGTACCTACCGAAACAAATTCATATTAATATGTTTATATTATGTACCTGTTTTGACTGAGACCATCGTGTCTGTCTAGAAACAATTATTGGAGTGTCAGGCTCTGATACATTATGTGTAAGATATTTTTTATATCTTCCTCTTGGCAAGATACTATTGTTTTCTGATATTGACATTTTTTAGTTTAATTTTTTAATACCTATTTTAGAAATAGTTGTATTATAGTCTATAGAGTATATAGACTATAATAGAATAGATAGGTATAGTACCATATTATAAAATATTACAATATAATATAATATTATATATATACATATATAAATAATACGATACAGCCAAGAGCGCCATCTGCACATGTCCCATACGTCAGTACGTCACAGAATAGAATAACGACGGTTAACCTCAAACCTATATTTTTCGTTATACCACAATTCCATATTTCCATTTTCGCGTCACGAGTCCCGACTCCGTATTGCGAGTTGCGACTTACGATTTCGAATTGTCATGCTTATTGTATTTAAAGTGTAATATTGTTCTTTCGTTTGTGGTTTGAATAATATGTATTGTTTAAAAGTATTATAATTTTGTCAAGTTTAAGTGATCTTATATTATTAACTTTTAAAAATGTCAATTTCGAGATTATACAATGATCCAAAATGTGTAGACATATATGATGATTCAAAATGTGGTTTATTTGAGTTCACAAATGAAGAAAATGCCGTCCAAGTAGGATACTTGGGATGGATAACTCCAGACTCGTCCACTATTACAGATTTTATCTTTTACGAAGCATTAATTACAAATAACGCAGATATTGAAATGAAATGGCCGAAATGCGATGTTATATACAGTTCCAAAATGGTGAAACGTGCACAAAAAGTAGAGTGGATAAATGTATCAGCCCGGCTTCTTGCTTATGGGAGTAAGTATTTTATTTATTTATGTATTATGTTACCTAATTGTATAATACATAAGAAGACACTAAACACAAATATATTTTCATCTCCATCTTAGAAACATATAACGTTACCTGGTTATTAAATATTATAATTGACCATAGATATATAGGTACATAGACACGAATATTAAGAATACTGGGTACTATGGGTAGGTCAATCACTCATAACTTGCTTATTTATATCAATTTACCAATCGATAATTATATCAATAAAATTCTAGAGATTCCATAAATAATAGTTTTACCTATCTTCCTTTAAGTTTGATGATAAATTATTATCTAAATGTAACTCAATCAATAGTAGTTAACTTCAATAAAATGTAGTCAATAGTCTTTAGGTAGGTACATAAATAATACATTTAATAATAGTTGTAACAATCTATAATACCAACTTTATACCCGTTTATATCTATGTATTATACTAAATTATAATTAAGTTGCAATAACTGTATATGTATAAATATAGCATGGGTCGAAATGTGTGACAAGAGCAACGTTATCATCAACTTTGATGAAACAAATTTGACACGTAGTACAAGACGTATACGTCATGCAGCTGACAATGAACAAAATACCAAGGTACATAATATTTTTATATAATAACGGTAGGTTTTTACATAATTACAAATTATTGATAACTATAACAACTAGGTATACCTAAAATATTAATAAAGCAGAAGGGCTATTATATATATATTTCATTTTATAATATTTATTTGTGAATGATCACACATAGTAGGTAGGTATGTAATATTAAATATACTTATTACATATTATTATATGGTTATAATTTATTGTTGAAACTATTTTTAAGGTCAATATAAAAAAAAACAACCGTAAAGCATTGTTTAAAAAGAAAGAGGCTTTATCAAATTTTTCAAAATCTTCTATCCATATAATGAAACAGATAAGAAACGGTAAAACCACACTACCAAAATCTGCTACGTTAAAAAAAAGGAAGAGAAGTAGTTCAATTGAAAGTAACAATGGAGATTTATTGGTAAACATTATAAAACTTATATGTTATTAGTTATTAGTTATCATCTAGGTACTGTTTTATCTATAACTCAATAATGTAATAATACATAGTACCAAATAATTACTTGCACAATAAAAACTTTCATATTATTAAAATGTTGTATCAACAATATAATCTGAATTGATGATAGCTTATTAGGTATATCAACAATATTTTATATTATGTAGCTTTATTGGTGCAAAAAAAAATGAAATTTACTTGTCATCTCAATTTGCCTTACCTATTTAATATATTACTTTTAATAACATAATACCATCTACATTTAAATAGTATACCCACTCTGAAATTCTGATAGGTATATAAAATATGTAATACCTATCTAAATTGTTGCTAATATTCATTTAACACTATACTACAAGGTATTTATAAATTATAAGCATATTATGCTTGTGATGTATAAAAGTTTAATTCACACTTTTCTCTTAAAATATAACTAATATTTTGAAAATATAATAATAAATTATGAAAACATATAACCTATTTTATATTATTACAAACAATTACAGCAAAAAATTGATTAATTATTGAAACAAAAATCTTGTATTTCTTTAAATAAAAAATGATTTAGCCCGTAGATTATATTAATGTATAAAACATTTTTTGATTACTTGGACAGGATGATATAGATGATGATGACGAAGACCATTCTAAGTTAAGTAAAGATGAACTTAACAACAAAATTAAAGTCTTAAACTATGAAAATCGAAAATTAAGATCTCAAGTTTCACAACAACGAGCAATAATAGAAGCTTCTGAATGTAATATATTAAATTATTATTACCTAAATATTTTAATATTTTTTACTTTTATAATATATTTTATAATTTTTTATTAGATGTACCTAGTATCTTAAATATTATATTTATCATTCTCATTTAATTTATTATATGTGAAAATATAACATTTTTTTGTATACATTATAACACAACTGAATAATTCATAATTATATAATGATTATGAAGTTTAGAGTTTATTTATCATTATGTCTTGTGTACTTCTGTTTTAGCTATATCTGATATCAATAAAATATCAAATGAAATATTATCATCATTAAATCAGTCATTAAATATAATTAAAACTAAAAAACTAGGCAAACCTGCTATTAAGACATCAGAAACTGTTAAACTAGTAAGTAACATAAACATTTTGTTCACCTATAATATAATAATACTTATAAATTCAGATGGTTCATTAATTATTTTAGCCAGCAATATCAAGCAATCCAACAATACATCAAAAAAATGGAGAATCAGCCAGTCATCAAGCTGTAGTTATTGATGACATTAATACAGATATTAGTAATATTTCAGAATTGTCAGCTCCTTTACCTGAATACCAGAGGCTTGAGGTCATCAGTACTAATGAACGGCCATTTAATAATAATTTGGTACAAAAACTAAGTGATAATACTATAATATATGTATTTGTGAATATGTAGTAGCCTATTTAGTAGAGATTTTCAGTTTTCCCCAAGCTAAATGTATATACTATGATTATAGTTTTAAGATTTTCTTTTTGTGATTTGATTGATTAATTTATTGATTTAATTCTTTCAACTGATTTCATTATAAATAACAATTATGTTAATTTTTACTTTGTATAGCTGCCCTCACATAATTACAACCAAAATGATTTGTACAACCTTTGCGTGTCAACTGCAGCAGCAATGAATAAACCAACTGCAGCATTGCAGTGCCTTCCTTCAGTAATAATAATATATTATCTAAATAATATTATCTTGATCTAATTTAGTTTAATTTGTAGCAAAAAGAACATTTTCCAACTTCAAATGAGAACTGCAGTGGTCAGCTGATTGACATTTTAGTGGCCGATTTGCCAATAATTGACAATAGTGATGATAATGTTAGTGTAATACATACGGTTATACTGAATAGTTTATATTTCAAATGTTAGTACCAAAATTATAATAATTATTTTATTTTCTGTCTTTAGAATTTCGAAAACTTGGTGGAGTTATGGCCCAGAAGTGGAGTTAAAGTTCATCCTAATAAATTGGCATTAATCAATAGGAAGTCATTTGCCAAACTTGTTGGTGATCTGATGTTAATCATTTTCAGTGAAACAGACCTTAAAACTGGGTCCATAACGGGAAAGAAGTGTAACTTTAAAAAATCAAATGAATCTCCAAAAAAAAAGCTAGATGAAGTTAAAACCCGTGCTATCCTTGGTAAATATACGTTAATATTAATTATTTAACACCATATAAATAGGTATACTTATTTAAATCTTAACTGAAAGGCTGAAACCTATACTTAATAAAACAAATAGCTATATATTCAAAAATTATAAATTGTATAGATTACATACATATGCAGTGTGCATGATTTAAAAAAATAATATTTTTTAAAATAAATTTTGTGTCATTCTTTTATTTTACCTATTACCTATAGGTATACATAGGTATAGTAAATTATTTCAATACTTAAATTATATTGTCGGTGATAATATATAGGTATATTGTTTAATTATGTATACACTATACATATATGTAAATATAGCTATCAAGTATGTATGGTATGAATTATTCTTGTTCCTAATATATATACTATTAAAAAGGAGTAAATTTCACATTTAATTTTAGGTTTGTCTAAAAAAAACTATATAAATATAAACTATATCTCTTTGCATACAAATATAATAAAAAGCTGGTTATAGCCAATACAGTCAACAATAAAAATCAGCTATTTTAAACTTAATATAAATAAACTGCTCTACCCATATATATATTTATATAATTTGTATTATCTATCAGTATATAATATGTAATAGTATTAAATAATTAATTTTGTTATTTATTGTTGTAGATTTTACTTTATCCATATTTCCAGAAACAAATAAAGGCGAAATTGAAAAGGCAATGCGTATGAAATTAAATAATTTTAACAAAAAAAAAACTGGATCTCTAACCGCCACCACTACAACAGTTCCATAATATAAATATTACCTTGTATATATATGTAACTAATATGCCTAGTTTATAATCTTAAATAAAAAATATTAATTATGTATCACAATTTTTATTTTTTTGTATTATAATAATATATCCTACATTACTATATAGAATAATATTTTAGTTTATGGGTACTATTTATGAATAACATTAAAGGAGCTTATTACTATTATGATACATAATACAGTAGTGAAACTTCTCAAATATAGTAGGTAGTAACTAGTAAGTAAAACTACCAATATGTATAAGTATAATTAAAAGTAATCAAATCTTGTAGTAAAACTACTATAATCTAGTAGTATAACTATTAAAATCTAGTAGTAAAACTATTAGAATCTAGTAGTAAAACTATATGAATCAAGTAGTAAAACAATATAAATCTAGTAGTAAAACTACTACAATCTAGTAGTAAAACTACTAAAATCTAGAAGTAAAACTATACAAATCTAGTAGTAAAACTACCAAAATCTAGTAGTAAAACTATTAAAATCTAGTAGTAAAACTACTAAAATCTAGTAGTAAAACTATTCAAATCTAGTAGTAATACTATTAAAATCTAGTAGTGAAACTACTAAAATCTAGTAGTAAAACTATTCGAAAACTATGTAGTTGTAAACTATTGAGACTTTTAGTAGTTTGTCCGAAATGACTATTGGAACAAATTTAATAGTTTTCTAATAGTTATTTTTACTAAGGAATATAATATAATTATTATATATTATATTGTATTGTCTTATCCATTTACAGATACAAGTAAATAAATATTTATTTTTAAATAAGGGGATGAAATATGTAAAACAGTTAATGAATGAAAATAAGTTACTGGTTTGTTATATCCTTGCTCAGACGCGTAAGAACTTTATCGGCAAACGACTCAGGTTTATTATCTCACCACCATCCATAATAATTCTAACAAATAGTATAAGTGAAAACATTTTGTTTTTTAATATGTGTAATAATAATAACAAACAGGTAGTGTATAGTTGTCAGTTGATAATAATATTTTTAATTTGTATAGTAATACTAACTATACAAACACAATTAAAATTAAGATGGAGGTTAAATATTTTATTACATATTTCCTTAAAAAATTCCTATGGTAGGTACCTAATTTAATAATGGTACGTTTTATACCGAGAACCGTCGAACTATGAGGTTATTATCGTGATAATATATTTATAATTTGGATGGCCACAATATAACTAACCTGAGTGGTGGGGCGATAAAGTTTTCACATGATTGGTCAGGGATATAAAAAATCAGCAGGTACCGAAAATAATTAACATTGATCATTTTAAAATCTAATCAGGTGACAGGTATAATTGTTATATATTTTTTTACATTCGTATAAAATATAATGGGATTTGGGAGCTTTTTTTCCGAAATATATTTTTAATGACAAAGTATAAAATGTATTACCTGTCATTGTGGGTATTTTAAGGTTATTAATTGTTTTAAAAATGTTTAATATGTTAAAAATACTAAATAGTAAATTTAGATATAATGTTTTTTGTGTTTAGTATTAGATCCTGAATGTTATATGCAATCAGGATGGAGTTTAAATAAATAGTATACATACCTACTACATTTAATAATACTCGCAATGGAAAATCATAGTGTGATTGTAAAACAAAGAAACGTTTTGTGACTAGATAATATTTTGTTTTTATTTAAAGATACTTTCAATTGCGGTGGCCACTGAGATTTATACACAGATATATATTGGCTTTTACATTAGTTACATAGAACACCGTTAAAAATTCAAGTCATACGACATATTACATAATGATACACCTACATAACTTACCTATTAATGATCATTTAAGACTTAGGATATTGTATTACATATATAGTTTGTTGAGTAAATTACCAACCACAACGATATAGGAAACTATTATGGACATTTCCTGAGTAATTTAAGATTGCCTTAAGGGTTTGGGTAATTTTTTTTTTTTTTTTTTATTTATTTGAAGAAATCTACAATCTATACATGCTTTTTTTACAATAAGTAGGTTTGATATATGAAGGTAAAATATGGTATGGGTAGTTAGATTAGGGAAGATACCCAGTGGTAATACCCTGTGGGTGATTTTATAAAAGTGTTAATGTACTAAATATGGTATTTTCTTTAAACATGCTATATTATACGACACAACGACACTCACATCTAATGTTTATAATTTATAAGCTATAATAGCCGTATATCAGTTTAATTAAACTGTTCACTTAATCCTTAGAAGTCAGTTAAAAGAACATTTATTTAATCAAGTGGCTAAAGTTGAATTGAATTAAATTAATCAATGTTCTTCTGCAAAAATAGACGACATCGACAGTGTCTTTCTACAATTTTTAATAATATAGAAATTAAAAGATGATAACTATTATATGGTTTTATTTATAATTTACGAAATAAAAGGGCCTTCTGTTAATGTAAAAATTACTCTGGTAATAGTGAATCCATATTTGGGAATTTCATTATATCCTGAAGGTGGATAATTGTCGACTTTGACTATTGTCGAGCTTAGCTGTTTAATGTTAACATTACCTAAAATCAAACATTACCTACTCTAACATTCATATTTTTCACACTTACAGTTAATTAATAACTAAAAAGTAATGTAAAATATAATTTTCAAACAATTGTTTTTGATTTATTTTTAACATAATTCGTGAATAAATGAAATATTTTATGACTCTGCCTACCTAGTTTAATTAAGAATAATTTGTTGTTTACATTTTTTAACAAAACGCTCCCTGGATAAAAAATATGACTACATTTGTATTATTAACAATTATTCAACTCTTTGAGACTTTAGATTATAATGTATACAATATAAATGTCGTAGCCAGCCACTTCGTGAAATCGAATTTTTCATGAAGTTGAAACGGTTTTTCACATTTTGTAAAATACGAAAATATTTCACGAAATGGTAATTTTTTCATGAAATAGCCACTTCAAGTTGATATCAATACATCATGTAATTTTTTTCACTTTGTGAAATAAAACGTTTACCATACGAACTTAAAGCTTTTATTTATTTATCATTTATGTCATATTTATTACCAAACATAATTTTTTACATCATATATACATTTAAGTTGTACCTATTGGCTACCTACTTATGTATATTAATGTACATTTCAAATATTTTTACATATCCAGGAATATTTATAAAAAATGTAACTTATGTCTTATACATAATCATATACGTAATATATTACTATGTAATAAGTACGTAACAATATACCTCAAATATAAATATTAATCGTTAAAATATAAATAGTTTAGTAATGTGTAGGTGTTTCTACTTAGAAATGTTGTACAATCATCTCAAACATTTTTACATCTTCGACAGAGCGTCTAGACAATTTCAAAAATTATTGTTTTAGATTGTACCTAACATAGGTATATTAACTATATAGCAGCATCCACAATGGCACAACAGCAATTGCTTGGAACTATGTGCAGCACGCCAGCACAACAATCGCTTGAAGAATTTTTTAGTACGTTTCCAAAATGTTCAGCTCCTAGGTTTGACCGTGTTCGTGGTTACTACCGGGTCTGTTATTGCACCATCCGTATCCTGCAGATTCACACAAGTGACCGGCATCGTTACATTGAATTCGGTCAGGGTTTTCAATTCTATTTGGACTATCGTCGTGGACGGCACTTGGATTGCCGTTGCAGGAGTCATCAACATAATATTTGGCATGGATAAATAGACTTTAGTCAGACGAATTTTATCGTAATTGCTCGCTCGACTCTAGGTCTCGTCTAAATTCATGTTGTTCGATGTAATTGAAGACATAATAAAAGATCGGCTCCTGGGTTTGATCGTGTTCGTGGTTACCACTGGGTTCGTTACTGCAGAATCCGTATCCTGCAGATTCACACAAGTGACCTGCACCGTTACATAATTGAGTTCGGTCAGGACTTCGTTGGGCCTATCGTGGAGGAGGGTGCTTGAATTTTCGTTTCAACTATTAACATAATATTTGGCATCGAAAAGTACAATTTGGTCAATGGACTTGTATAAATGTAATAGCAGCCCGCAAGTCCATCGTTCAAATTGCATGTGGTTTATTGTAGTTGAAGACACTATAGTACAAAAGTTCTATTAAATAATAATTGATTCATGACACAGACAATTATTCGTCAGATAAATTTTTAAATAACTATGAGGTTAGAGACATATTAAAGTTTAATACTAGGTTACTATTTCCTTTGAAACTAGATTTTACATGGTTATACTATGTCTGGAATATATTTTAATTTAAATTGTGCCAAATAATTAAATACGAGAATATACAGAGTGATTTACCAGCATGCTCAGCCCTATTTTTTCCTTTAATAAAGAATTTATTAAAATTATAATTTTAAGTATGCTTATAAACCATATTATTTTAAATTGTTTAGATTTTTATACCATTTATGAAGTGTTCCGTGGCGATTGATAACACACACTTTTTTTTAAAAATGAGACCAACAATTTTTACTGTGAATAATGTTGGCCATATGATTTTTTTGTAATACCTAAAATTTTGATCGATCATCAAACTTTACATTACAATAATTAATATTAATCACCTACACGTTTTATAGCTTAATCGGCGTACAGGTCTTTATTTAGAGTAATTATATTTCCTGAATTTAAAAACTAGCATCACACATATTGTTATAATAATAATATTACGATTGCACTGTGTAATGTTTTCTAAAATCAAACGATATTATACATTCCTTACCCATAAACTACAATAGTGTTATAAATTGTGATATTTTATTTTTGGCTTAACAATTGTACTATAGGTATGTTTATAGGACGCAGTGGTGTACGCAGTTTTATAAAAGGGGTTTGAGGGTGTTCCTTTCTCCGTATTAGGTATATGGTTAACATAATATTATAATATGTATATCCGTAGAGGATGATTAACACCCACCTAAAAAAATTTAAAAAAATTAAATTTACAATTAACAATAAGATTTAGTTGATTTGGTCACTGGCAAATAAAAAAAATATATTTATAACTAACCAATTACCAAGCATAAATAATTTTAAAATAAAAATTACCTGTTTAAGTCATTTAGTCATCTTAAATATACAGACAAAAAAAAACTTATTTTAACAAACCAATGACTGCGAAAAATAGTCAAAAATATCTCTATTTTATAAAGCTTTTGGACTAAAGGCACTTTTAAAATGCTGAGTGTTGCCAAAAATGTTTCCCCGAGCTAATCAGAGACTAGTTTGTCGAATTCCTTTGGGGTTTACTACTTAAAGGTTCAATGAAAAGTTGTAAAAAATAAATGATAAACTTTTCTTTAAAATTGTACCATTCAATTTATTTTAATCAAAAATTATATTTTATTCTTTGTCGTTATTTGTTAGTTATCGCATTAATTCGTTAATTTTTTTTTTTCATCAGCCTAAATTATAAAAATATTTTTAAACAAAATAATTTATAATAAGTATATTTAGTATTTTTAATTAAGTACAAATGTAATGTATTCATTTTTGAGCTATAATAATAATCTGTTTTTAATGAGGAGATGAAATTGACAGTTCAATTGAAAGCATATTATATTTACATCTCAAATTCTATAATTTTTAAATCATTATATGGGAGATAATACATGTACCAATATGGTATAATTATGATCTTCTGAATTGTACAATGGGTACTGTGTTCTCATGCGTATTAAAATTCATAATAATATATAACTTAGTGATTAATTAATCCGTTTAAATATCAATTTTAAATATTTTTTTGTTTCGCAGAAAGTTTTTTTTTTATGCGCTTCGATAAAATATACACAATGTTTTCATTGTTCACGTAATTTACAAAAGTACCACATTCACTATAATATTAAGTTTTGTTTATTTTGTTATTGTGTTATATTTGGTATTTCTTTAAACAAATCACTTTATTTGATAGTTAGGGAGTAAATGAGATGACCTTCTTGAAAAACAATTAACCAGTTTATTCATCTGTTTGTTATATAGCCTGGATCAGACGTAATGTGGGTGAGATGGACGTTGATTACAATGATCGCGTTTTCAACGACTGGCGTGGCCGAAGGACACGTCAACTTGACAACTCGGAGGGAATCAACTATGCCATCTTTCGTGGTGGATAACGTCACCGAGTACGACGAAATGGCCAACTATACCGATGAGGAATATCACAATTACCTGGTCGACTACATTACACCACGAAAATCCGAATGGGTATTTATAGTCATGCACTCTATGGTTTTCGTGGTCGGACTTATCGGAAACGCTTTAGTCTGCGTGGCTGTCTACAGGTTAGACAATTCATAATATTTATGAAGGGATAAAAATTATAATGTTAATATATAATTATACATTATACACAATTTAGTTGACGTATTGCGAAAGTATTTAAAAAAAAAAACTGAACGAAAATTGTAAAATAATATATTTCAACTCTGAGGGTATGGACTGTGAAGTTCATGAACAATCAAATAATGCCTTTTCTCAGTTGTCTTTATTTTCTTCGCCTTCTTCTTGGTTACATTGTTATGTCGAACATTTTAAAGATATATCATAGTAATCTTTTCTATATAAGAAATGCTTACTGTTTATTTAGGTAGATACTCGATCAAAATCTTTATTCCTTACTTTCAAATAAATAATATTTTTTTTCCGACATGGCCACTGAACATCAATTTTTATTTTATAGGTATTATATGTATATATTTTGTAATTTATTTTAAACATATGTACACAATTTATTTTGCAATAATTTCTTTGTTACCCAATATTAAATATTTCGATGTAATATTGGACAGAAAGTTAACTTGGAATTCACATATCATCTTCAAATTACAACAGTGGTCAGAGGATAGTATTATATTATTATAGTCATACAATTGTATTGCCCTAAGCAACATTATTTCTTATAATTTTTTATTGTTAATACTTAAATCCATATTAATTGTATAGCACAAATATATTGTAAGCTGTTATTTGTAAATGTATATAATAGCTGTATAAATTATATTGTTATATCTAAGTTATAATTATATGTACTTATCAATAAAATTGGATAAAAAGAGGTCGCAGAAAAACTTTAAAAATATTAATAATAATAATAAAAAAAATTGTAAATAATAATTTAAGATTAATGATAAAATGGTTAAATGTTTACTTATGAATACGTAATTTTTGCACACGTGACTGATCTCGGTAGAACTAGGATGAGTGTCATATTTTTTTTTGGTAGGTAAAACAATAAATTAGATGTCCTTGAGAATTGATATGATCATTAGAATCTTAGATGAAGCTTACTTGCTATGTTATTGACATTATATATTTATATGATAACTGTACAATTTATCATTTGCATTGCAAACGTAAATTATCAAATATTTTAAGCATGTTTAGATTTCTATCTAATATAAAAAAAACATATAAATATTAAATAGACAATAACACAAAATCACAATTAAAATAGTAGTTATCGTTATAAGTATGACTTTTATTAGTAGTACCTACCTATTTAATAACAATGGACTAAAATAAATATTTCTGCGTTTCAGCAATATTTTAATAGAAAATCAAAAATAATTCTTGTTTGAAAATGAAATCAATAGATATTTAGTAAACTATTCTGCTTATACCTGAAATAAAAAATTAATTGCTATTACATTGTTTAGTTAAAATCATTATTAAATACACTATACCCGATAAATTGTAAATGTATTTTTAACTTTAGATGTAACTTTCTACGCATTTATCTTTTATTTTTTAGATTCTGAGCGGAGCGATGAATGTATTGGTTTTAGAATGATGTGTGTTTCTTTTTATTTTTTTGTTTTATTTTGTGTCTGCAGTCATCACCTTTTAGGACAGTAAAAAAGCTTCGATTTTCCTCAAATGTACCTTTTCTGATAGGAAAGTGAATCTAGTTGGTACTCTGGGGGTAGTAGTTTTCAAAAGTGCCGTGAAAAATAAATGAAAAATTAAGGAAAAAACGGGAATTTTTACGGAAAACCAATTTTCGAAAAAATCGATTTTGGTTTTTGGTATAGCTCCAAAAGGAATTACCAGAGATACATGAAATTTTGACTGAATATTTATATGAGCATTTTCTACACACCATAGCATTTTCAAAATATTCTGATTTATTTTGAGCTATTAACGGACATTTTCAGTTTCTAATATTTTTAGTTTTTTTTCTCTATAAATGTCAATAAAATTTTATAAAATATCTTGAAAATTTAATAGTAGACTTCTAATAAATTGTTACAATAAAATATGAAAAATATTAAAAATCCGTAGTCACAAATTTTTTTTTATAAGTATTTAAAGTTAACATTTTGACAAAATACGTAAAAATGACGAAAATGTGTAATTTATTTTGAGTTAGAAATTCATAAAATTTTTTCTTTTTATATCTAAGGTTTGAAAATGTAATACAAGATTCCTATATAAGTTTGCCTAATTTTATCAATAAAAAAATGTTTATAAGCAAATCAAAATAAATTTTTATGTGCATTTTAAATTCAAATTTTTACAAGATTAGATATTCACTCGATTTCCTTATTTTAGCGATTTTCTTATTTTGTTACAATTCAAAAATGAATAATTGTAGATGCATGAGAATTTCACTGAATGTTTATATTAGCATTTTCTATACACCATCTAATTTTGAATATATTTTGACTGTTTTTGAGCTTTTTACGGACCATTTCAATTTTCAATTTTCTTAGTTTTTTATTTGTTGTGCCAAAAATAATGAAAATATAATATAAGGCTCCTGATATATTGTTACAATAGCAATTGAAAAATATTAAAAATACATAGGCACAGATTTTTTTTATAAGCATTTAAAGTTCGAATTTTGACAAAATTCATCAAAATCTCGAAAATTATCAACCATTGTAATTAAACAACTATAAAATGGTCAGTTTTTATAAGTAAGGATTGAAAATTTAAAGCAAAGATTCTAATAAATAGTACATACTGTAATCAAAAAATTTAAAAAATATATAAACACAGTTATTTTTACAGACATTTTAATTTCAAATTTGGACGAAATTACATATTAAAATCAATTTTAACGAATAAAGGTATATATTATAATATTTTTCCAGCATCACTGATAATTTTAGGTTAATAATTAAGTAATATGAATAATATTAATTCAACTTAGCAGCTTTCGTATAATATCATTGATATTAATGATACATAATATATCATTGAATTCAAATTTAATACCATCCATTATACAGTGATCTACTTGTAACCTACTGTACAGCAGAGCGACATCCAATTGACCCCCTTTTTTAATTTACTTGTATACAATATTATTATTAGTAGCAATATTTGGATCTAGGCACATTATGAGCTATCTAGATTTTATTGTTGTTAAAATAGTGTTCATGAATACGTTAAAACACAATTATACATTTATAACATAATTCAAACATATAATTATAATTATAGGTAGGCGTAGACAATAAATTATGTCTAGTTTTTAAATTTTTTATCTATAATTGATTTTAAACATTTTAAACATAGTAATTGGTTCTTTAAATTTCTTTTGATATTATTTACGCTACCTTTTTTAGGAATCGAACAATGCGAACTGTAACGAACTATTTCATCGTTAACTTGGCGGTGGCTGATTTCTTAGTGATTTTAATCTGCTTGCCACCAACTGTGGTGTGGGATGTCACAGAAACATGGTTCATGGGCACTGTAGCTTGCAAAATGGTTTTGTACTTTCAGGTCAGTGTTTTTATTATTATTCTCACACAATTATTTTGGTTTTGTAGCAGTGGTTAGGTTGAAGATATTTTATTGGTTGAAAAAAACCGAACTATATAAATATAAATCAACGTCGTTCTTTTATTGGTAAAACGGTATTTTTTTAATGAAGAGCTTTTTAGACAATAGCATTTTAACGATAAAGCTTTGAATAAATTATAAAAAAAATCACCGAATTTAATTAAGCTTAAGCTCTTCATACTTCGTATTTCATTTATTTGTATGCGTATTTTAGATGCATTTTGTGTGAATTGTTAGTGAATGTCTGTTTATTCATTACTATTTGAAACAAAGGTTTCTATCTAGTTGTATACATACTGACATATAGATGCCTGACTGCATGAGCTTTTAAGATGATATTTGTTACAATGCCATTTAAGGTTTTAGAGAATTATATGTTTCACATTGACATAATGTATATTTTATACATGCAGTAAAACTTAATTTAAATGAATTACGTTATGTACAAAATGTAATACTTCAGTAGTGTATCCCCCTTTGATATTTAAGACTTGAAAATATAAAACAACTGGACACAATCTTGATAAAAAAATGTAGTTAAGTTATGAAGTTTTTTGAGTAGGTATTATGCTAGGTACCTATATTTTTCACATATTATAACAATAAACGAATTTAAAAATGTACAACTATACTCTATTCCAGTGGTTTTCAACCTTATTAGATTAGCTACCTAGCTATTTTTAGTAATTTTCATTAGTTCTATGTATAAAAAGTTGGTCGATAAATATTTAGTATTATTTATATATGAGTAAAAACGGACAAACATTAAATTGATTTAATATTATTATTACGTATTTAAGTTAATTGTATATGCTTTGCTAAAATGTATTTAATTTAATCGTTGCTATATACATGCTTTTTTTTTAATAGTTAATAATTAAAATTCGTTTATCTTAACCTATACTATGCTATAATAGTCTGTTATAGTAGGTACCTATAATTAAGAATGGTCAGTATTTCAATTTCCAATTAAATTTAAGGTCAAGTTGGGTATGTGTGACATGAGAATGCAAAGTTCATTTTACATTTAACAATACTTTTTTGTTTATAACATACGACTTTGTTCCATATTGCAATACCTCTAAATATACATAATTGGAATTCTTATTCAAAAAACTAAAAAGTTATATTATCACTCATCCAAGAATATTTTTATTTTTTTCTCAAATGTTGAAACATCACACTTACCCCTGTTCATTGGGCTAGTGCAAAATCTGGTTGTTTTTCTATTAGTATTATAATATATAATGATATAGGAATGGGGCTGGTGAATAATAAAGATAAAAATAATTTTTAATTTAATTTTTGTTTTATTCAGATACTTTGATTTATTAAGAATTGACAGAGCTGATTTAAAATGAATTACTTTCCCATATATCCCCTTACGATTTTACTTTTACCCCGGTGTGTATTTTAACCAGGGAAAGTATGTATAATTGAAAAAAAACAAAGTAAAAATATGTCAAATACGATTAAGAGATAATTGAATCATAAAGTCAACATAACATAAAGTATTCTTAGCTTTTCGCGAGTACAAAACTTAACATTTGTTTGGAAAAAAAAAAATTGTAAACGCGTCTATTTTGAAAAATACGACATGATTTTGTGAAAATAATAAATTTTATAATAACAGCATGGTAAATGGTAGTGCAGTGCTGACAACTATATTTATCGTAATTATTATGACATTAATTTCGATTACGATTTGTTTAATTTGTTTTCAATAATTTATAACATCCATGAACCATGATATTATCAATGTAGTATAACTGTATAAGAATAAATATTTGATTAGTTTTATATTAATTTTATTATTACTATTACTATCATTCCATATTTATTTTATTCTAATAAATTTGTTATCAAATAAATAAATAAATGATTTGCATAATATTATTATGAATATGACTTATGAGTTATTATCTCTTTATTATAAAAAAGTTTTTCAAATATTATTTAGTGATATATAATAATTGTCATAGCGACAAAAAAATGTGCAAATAATAATTTAAAAAAAAAATAGTATTATTATGAGTATAGAAATAAAAAAAATCATTATAAATATAAAATATCTGAGAGGGTTAGAAAATCTATGGTTGTTGGTAATCATAAAGAGCAGGGGGGGGGGGAAGATCCTTATATTCTAATATTATTACAAATAAATTTAGATTTATAACACGTAAACACGAAAATAAAAGTTAGAAATATTTTTGTCCTCACACCTACAGATAAGTGCTGGCGTAATATGTAAAAATATTTTAATTTTTTTTTAACTAAGAACACTTAATAATGTATATGAATGACTATATTTACAGGAAATTAGTAACTAGTTGGAACTTATTGAAAAATTATGAAAGTGAAAAAAGAATTTTCTATTTTTATTTTTTTCCGTCTTTTTGTTTAATACATATATGCTCTTTAAACACATAGAGATAAGTGCATAACGACAGTACCTCATAATTTCTACCACGCCTATTACATAAATAGTTAAATTTCAAGTATATTTATATGTGTGATGTACACTTATTCTATGAAATTCTATATCATTATTATTATATACACTTCTCGAACATATTATTACTTAATCGATCAAAACATATTATGCTTTTATTTTACGTTTTAAAATGTAGTTGATGATTATTAGTGCGAGCATGCATTATTTGAATAATAAACAGTGCTGGCTCACTCAGATTCAAGAAAGTTCTAGGAAATATATAAACATAACTTGTTACGGGTCTTTTTTGTAGAGAGAAAACTTTGAATATTGTCATAACCAATAAATTGTAATAGGTCAAATACTAATATTCTGTTGATAATTTGAATATTACTAATATGGTTCACAGGGTTTCGAATAAACACAATACATTTCATAGAAAGATGTTTAAAATAATAGCTTCTTTATAGTTCGTATATTAGTATTAGGTAAGTGGCATTGTTCTTTTCGAGAAAGTATGTTTCAAAATTGATTCTATAGAGTTAACCAAATGGCGGCCCATGGACGAATTTTATCTATCGCACATACAAGAAATTTATTTTTCAAATTATTATTTTTTATACGGTGTATTATTCTCCATTTTATTTTTCGATTTTGCTTTTAATTTGTTTTGGTTGAATAATCACATTTTAAACATTCCACCGTGAAACTCAAGATCCCTGTTTGACCACCACTTTTAAATGCAAATAAGCTAAAATGAGAAAATATAAACTGCATATTTTAGATTCCGAGCGGAGCGATGAATGAATTGATTTTACAATGATTTGTGTTTTTTTTATTTTTTTATTTGTGTCTGCGTACACGATAAGTTTTCAAAATAATGATTTGATATTGAACTTCAGTATCTTGTTCGACGGGAAAGTGCTAGATAAGTTCAACATTTAAAATTCCCGGTTATTTTTAAAAGCACCTGGAAAAACAAAAATAAAAATTAAGGAAAAACGGGAAATTTTACGTAAAATTGGTGTTCGACAAAATTCATTTTTGTTTTTAGTGTAAATCTAAAACAAATTACCGTAGATACAAGCAATTTTCACTGGTTGTTTGTATTGCCATTTTCTATACACGAAATATTTAAATTTTTTTCGAACTGTTAACGGACATTTTCAACTTCCAATTTTTTGCGTTGGGTAAAAATCTTGAAAATGTATACAAGGCTCCTAATAAATTAGTAGTAGTTGAAAAATATTAAAAATAAATTGTTACATTTTTTTTTATAAGCATTTAAAGTTTGAATTTCTACAAAATTGATAAAATTTAAAATTATTTTTTATTTAAAAATGTATAAAATGTTCAACTTTTATAGCTAAGGATTGAAAATTTTAAACAAGGTTTCACGTAAACAGAAAAATTAATAAGTTTTTTCACAATGATATAATAGTAAATATTCAAGTATAGGTACTTGGTAATATATCATAGGCCGTCTTTGCTCAGCATCGTTTTTCGTATGCAATGATATTTTATCATTGTATCCAAATTTAACACTATCCATTACAGTGACCTACTTATAACCTACTATACAGTAGAGTGACACCCACTTTCCCATCTTTTTGTACCCCTAATTCTTTAAAAATTAGATACCTAATCAAAAAGTATAAGTAATTAATATTCTTGCTTAGTATTTTTAAGTTAATTGATTTTAAAAATTCATATTATTTAATAATGAGAATTACCTACCTAATGATTAATGATCTATGCAGAATTCTCAAATATGTATCAATTTTCTGGTATACCTAACCATTTATATATTTAGTTTAAAAAATGTTGTTCTTCATTAAATTTCATACAATAATAATAAATTAAATTAAATTTTATAGTTTATAGTTTATACAAGCGTAGATAGAATTTATATCATAACATTGTCATTGATTGTATTATAACACAAATTCGATTCGCATAGTGTCTACCTAAAATCTCGTAATATTGACTTTTTAACTTAGCGGTTGACGAATGAATAAAATAAAGTAATAACGATGTAACTAAACAATATATATCAAAAAATTTATATTATATGAATGCGTGCCCTACAGCAAATAGCAAATTATGATCAAAATATCTCACTTTATTCGTGTACAAATTTATTACAAAAGTTAAGAAAGGGAAAATTTTCTCAAGAGACAAACAAATTCCAAAAGATTCGTAACCTTAGGGCTTATACAAGTAAAAGTACTTTGTAAAAATTAAATTATTTTCAAGACATAACATTTTTAAAATATGCTATACATATAACATAGGTACTTAGTACTACTTACAGCAAACCGAGTTTGACTGGTTTGTACCGAGATGAGATAAGCGAGAAGAGAGCACAGCCGTGAGCCACACAATTGGAAATTTCTATTAATACATTCTTCAAAGTGTTTACGTTTTATTGTATTTTAGTTTAAAAAAGTCTTCAGTTATGATTTAGTAAACTAGTTTCATTAATAATTGGTATAATAAATAATATATTAAGTAGCTTATTAAATTAACAATTCGAAGTAGAATTTACCTAAGACCTACCTATACTCGTACTATTAATTTAAATTAATTTATTTTTAAAATAATTAAATCGAATAAACAGATAATTTTTTATGAAGTCCACTAAAGCAGAAAATGACAAAAGGTTATTTTATTTTAACTTTATATTCATATTTTAATTTCTATTGTTGTTTTATTTTATTTTTTTCACTAAGATTATAAATTATTTTTTTAAATTATAATTTAAACTTCCTATTCAAAGGAGTCTTATTAGGTTTAATAACAACGCATATTGATGATAATTGAAAACAATTTTTTTATTCAAATTTATTGTTGTATTAATATTTATTAAATATTTAAAATTGGCAAAACTGGTTATTTTAGCTTTGGAAAATATGAATGACAAAGTACCTACTACATTTGCGGTAGTATTCTTTTATGATATGGACAAGAGTCATACATTTGCGAACAACATTCTTTTCTTGATAAATAGGGACTGTACATAAAATTACAATACAATTCAAACTAATTCGAAATAATCCTATATTGGTGATGATATTCTGTTCCTGCGTGTAAATTATATAAAAATAAAATACGAAATCTTTTCAGCATGGTCAGTAAAAATTAATAATCCGTCTTTCGAAAAAAACAAGGATACTGGTGAAGGTTTTGGAGTGAATAGGAAAAATGGGGGGGGGGGGACTTCACACATGTATTTTAAGCGGATTAATTTTTAATTCGATACCTCTTAAAATTATGACCTTAATAATTTCAATAGCACATTAACACCTATCGTATTTTTTTTTATCCTACATAGTCATATAGGTTAGGTTACACTTAAGTTAATTTACATTGCGTCTTTTTATATAATATGGCTAGACTTCTAAAAGATGATGATGATCATATCCGATGCATAACTGCATAACATGGTTTTGCTGCGTTTGTGTTCAGAAAATCACATATGTTACAAAAGAGGTATATTAAGGTCCGTCGTCAAGACTTTTGGTCAGGAATTGCAATATTCAACGATGTTTGCATGACGTAAACGTTTAAGCCATTACATTTGAATACTCGACACACAAACACACCTAATATCATTAAAGCACAAACTTCAAGAATCACTTCACGAATGTTGTAATCACGACGAATACTTGAAACTTTTTCGTGATTATTAAGTATTAATTATCTGCTTATCTTAATGAATTTGGCATAAATGCTGCAATTACATTTTTCGTATTTTAACACAGCTGAAACAGTTGGGTAATACAAATCTTTTTATAATATAAAATAATCTATAATATATAATATAACAAAATGATTAACGTATAATAATATGGCAGTTCCGTGAGTTAGTGCCATAATATGGTATTCGCAGAATTTATATTAAATATGACTAACATTATTATGCTTGAAAAAAATATATAGGTAGAGGTAAATATTATGCTATAAAATACTTCTTTCAGATAAATTAAATTGGATGATGATTCTCAATGATTATTTGATTTAGTGCTTAAGTACCTCTTATTTTGTAACGTCATAATCTTATAAACATAAAGATTTTTTTTTAATTAAATATATTATATTATTTAATTCAATCCAAAATTAATCTCTTGTTCATTCAAAGGTTTTTAAATAAAAAATACAACAAGTATTTGTTTGATTCATAACTTCATAAGTTTCTATACATTATATTTTCTATGATTTTTTTTTTTGTAGGTACTTATTATTTTTTACAAGAACTAGGTCCGAGTATAATTTATGTTTATGGCTAACACAGAAACACGTCATAGCAAATGGTAAAATAAATTTAGCTTCTTTTATAACACCATACTATTAGACGTTGTTACTACTACAGTACTACTGCTTTACATTTTTTTCCGTAGGTATAATTCATTGAATATAATATTTTTTACTATTTATATGTCTATTTTACTTTTAGAAACATTTCTACTTTATACAATATTTTATTAGAAATGTTATACGGATTGGATGACTATTGTAGGCACTCTTGGAACAATAATATATATATTGTTTCAAGAGTATAAATATTTTTTAATTAACCTAAAATTTTAGATTTAAAATTTTATCATTTAAACTTTGAATTAATTAGGCTGTTAATATTTCTACTTTACATTTCACCAATGGCTAATTTATATATAGTTATACTTCTCTATATACTTTACATACTACATATTCATAGTTTATTACAATGAATAATTAAAATTCAATCAAAAATTAATGACATAATTGCCGAATGGAATATAAAATAAGTCTTGTATTGATCAACGCAGCATTGTACAATTATATATTAATACATAATACCAATTACCGAATGAACAAGACTGAATGCAATAGAAATAATGCATTGGTAAAAAGAACTTTGACCAATTTATTGTAGACTATAGTATTGTAATAATTTCAATTAAATTTAAAATTTAATAGTTTTAGGTTCTTTAAACAAATAATTTACTATCAACGATTTAGAACGATTATTGAATATTGTATATAGTTTAGGTATAGTGTATATTAATACTTAAGTAACCTATTCAAAAGTAAATTGATAATACTTCGGTAGCTGGTAGGTACGGATTAAAATTAATATCTATATATGTTATAGGTTAGGACCTAACCTAGGTTAGGTTAGGTTAGTTGTATATACCTAATTTAAAAGTGGCCAATATATTTTATTCAAACCAAATTTATAAAAATAATTTTTTGATATTTTAAAAATAGTTTAATGATTATAAATATAATAATATCCATGATTAACCTTGTACTAAAATCAAATGTTAAGGTTTAAGAATACAATTTTGAAAGTTGTATTCTAAAAAAAATCGTCATAATTATTATTTGTGAAATTATTCAATTTGACCGCAATCGTTACAAAAACATCTAAATAATAATACACATGATCGTTAGAATTGTAGAATTGTGTTTGGTTAACCTTGTGTTCAATAGTCATGGAATAAACATTGTTCAGAAATAAAATAAGAAAAAATAATATTATTTAAATATTCTATATTTAGCCGAAAAATTTGTAATATATTTTGTAAAAAGTTTCATCGCTATAGTGCCAAACTAGTAAGTGATAATTTCAAATCATTAGTTTTACAAATCATTTTTTGGGATTCAACAAAATAATTAAAAAGTATTTCAGTAAAAATTGGACGCGTACATTTATAAAAAAAATGTATTTTAAAAATTGTATGTATCATATCATTACCCATTCTAATTGGGTAATTACTGTGGAAACTCTACGTTAATTGTTAAAGTTTAACCTTAAAAAAAAGTAAAACTTCATTTCTATCAGTTTCGCACAATGTGTCCTACTCGGTTGTATTTGACTTGACAATGAATTTTAGGATGAAAATATCAGAACACAAATGGGCAGGCAACAGACAAAATGCCTATTATTTTGTATTCCTACATGTTTTCATACGTTTTTCCTTATTATTAGTTAAATATAACTATAATTTTTTTTTTGTAGCTTTCATTATTTTTTCATAAACATCACATTTATTTAGCAAATCGTACATCAGCAATATATTTGTATTTCTAATACTGTTTATATGTCAAACAAAAAGTAAAATAAATGATTAAATATGTATTTAACAGATTTAAAATAAAGTTTTACATTACTTGAATTGTAAACATTTACCAATTTAATAGTCTATAAGTATAATTTAATCAATACCTGTAGATAAAATAAATTAATACAATTGAATTAGGTTGGTAACTTAAAAAGTGTAAAGGTTACGTCTTCAATGCGATCCTGCAGCGTTTGGACGCGGCGGCGTCTAGGCGTCGTTACATGACTACCTAATCGGACGTAGCCGTCGACGTCTTACTCGGCCGTGCTGTTCCAGTGTTTGATGCTGCAGAGGAACCGCACCTTAAAAAAAAACGTTTTCCTGCAGCGTCAGACAGTGGAACAGCAAGGCGTTTAGACGCCTACTGCATATATCGGAACGATGTTGACATCCACGGTCCATACGTTGCAGGAAAAAACATATCTTTAAGGAAATTAAGATGAATTCTGAAGGTGGGTGGATAAGGCCTAAGAAATTAGAGGAGAAAACAGAAATTGGGGATTTTCATAACTCATAATGGACGTTTCAAAGCTTTGTTAATATTATTATTATTGATTTTGGATTTTTATAAATTATTTCATAAAACACTTACCAATATATTTTGTAAATAATGACGGAATTAATAATGAGTCATACAAAATTCGTGCCATTGAATTGTTAAACAATATTATTTTTAAAAGGAATTAATTTTATACACAATATAGTGTTTCTAAATATACGAGTCCATTCTAATCTAATATTAATTATTATACACTGTTAATATTAATGCATATACTACTAATAGTTATTATTAATGACGGCATCGAATATAATATCTTGATGAAAAAATAAACTCTCATACATAATATTGTATATAATATTTTAATACATTTTTAAATTAAAATTTGAAAATTGATTTTTGGGCTTATAATCTTATTTTAGTGGTTGTAACCATGGTCTGTTTAATTGAATATGTAAATTACTACTAGAAAACTAACTAAATTAAATCAGCAATCTAGAAGTAAATTAATTTCTACACAAGGAGAAAATTTGTGTAGTGGTGTTTTTATAATTATCATTGTTAACCATATAATTATAGAATATATGGATAGGACTTTCAAGGTCTTACAATAGTAAATTGCCCTAAAAAACAATTAAATATGCACTAAGATATGCTCTAAAACCTTTGATATATTGAACATTTATTTGTTTTCATTTTATTTAGTTATTTAAACATAACCATCAGTCGAAAATACATCTTTAAACTCGATAGCAAAACTTTGTTACCGGCTTCTCGTCGGTTATTATGTCTTCACAAGTGTGTACACAAGTGAACAAGAGAGACGGCTGTTGACTTCACTAAGTTTTTATATAATTTATAATGACGGAAGGTGGTCAATATAAATATTGATCGTTGTTTGTTATCGTCGGAAAATACTATCAATTAACTTTTCTAAGATAACGCGTTCGATTTGATGCCATTGGTGCGTATGTAATTGAACAATGTAAATCGAAAACCGTGCGTATGATATACGTGGCGTACAATACATCACGCACAATACAGCGAAACTCACACATAATTTACTGAACAATATAAGACGTAAGACGTTTTTTCAAAGTAGAAAAATGTATTGTTGAATAAATTTGATTTTAAATTACATTTTCAGTTTTCTAAAAGCACTAAAAAGTTATATATTGCTAAAATATGCTCAAAAAAGCTAGATAATGAGTAAATATGCTATAATCAGCAAAAACCTTAAAATGTAGGATTTAGATTCCTTGTACCTATACCAAACAGGAACCATGCAAACTCGATTACAAAATATAATACCCCTATATGTTATCGAAAATACAAATTATCGTTTCAAAAGTGATACGGTTAATTTTTAGATACTTATAGAATATTATTAGTATGAGGAGAAGTAATGCTAACGCGGTTCCTCCTCTGGCACTCGATACCACAAAAAAAAAAAAAAAAGAATATTATTAGTATTGCATAATTGTATCAATAATACAATTTGCTTTTTTATTTAATCTTTGCAGTTATTTATGTTGCAATATTAAAATATATAAATCATCTGATTCATAAATCCTGACACCATGACATATAAAATTGAATGACAAACATTGCAACAAAAAAAAAAAATCAATGAATTACTAAAGGTACCTACGGTTTCGCTGCAGTGTATTGACGGACCTAACGTTGGATTCTAGTCCATGGTGGTGCGGACCGGTATACTGAAAAAAGTGTGGTTGTAGAAACAGAAATATTGCAGTTACAACTGTGAAATTTAGTCGGCTCAGTGAAAACAGTATTTTTAGTTGCAAAAATGTATTGAGTTTTGTTAATTTTAAGTCATTGGATATACAAAATAGTTTTGTAAGTTGAACCGTACTTGATTCGGTGTTCTCAACATAATTTATGTATTAATAACTGAATAAATTTAACTTTAAAAACAAAATGTTTAGTTAATTACATCACAGAGTGTTTTTGTTTGTCCAGCAACTGTTATACTAATATAACATATTTATATTGTAATATTTTATGTATCTAGACAATTATTTTGTTACTAATACTAACTATTAATTAATTTAACTAAAGAATACTCTGAATACTCATATAGTGTTCTTGAAATGAAAAATATTTACATTATTATAACTATGATATTTAAAGTTTTAAATGAAAAAATTGTGGCATACCTAGTATTTAAATTGTCACATACCTATCTAGTAGATTTTAAAATTGTAAAGTCACAAGATTTAGGTACCTATTCAAATTGTTGTCACATGTTACAAATATGATGTCAAAATTTTCACATGTGTGGTGATGTATATTATATTTCATTAATTTTTAAAGAAAGATAAAATATAGGCTTTTTATTTTATTAAATCTGATTTTTTTCTGAATTCATAGGTACAAAAACCTCAATTTGCATACTTTAGCATACACATAGGCACATCATACAGAACAATTACAAAACAATAATTAAAAACCCTTATCATAGAACGATATTTTTGAATGTTTTACTAGTAATAGTTACTGGTAAATAATAGGTATGGAAGTGATTAGAAATCTCGACCGGGTGCCGTTAAGCATCAAATAGATTGTATTTATTTTATTTTTTTGTAGATAATATCCTATATTGTATTTATTTTATTTTATTTGCATATATAGGTAGTTGTAAATATTTTTCATGTCCCTATAAATGTCACTGTAATTATTCATTGCTTAATATACTTTTATTTACCACTCCGTTTTTTAGGAAACACATTTTTATCATTTACTTTACGGTTGAAGAAGTTATTGGACAGTGTTGTTGCCAAAAAATAAATACAGTATGGAAAAATATAAGTTGTGGAATAATTTAGGTCAATTATACAAGGGGATATATATTAAGTTGAATGTTGTAATTATAATTACTTAAACACAACAATATAGCATATTAACTTAAATTCATTACTTTGAAATGATAACTAATGAGTAAACAATAATCAAATGTAGGTATATTTTATCATATTTTTATTTAAAAGTTGTTTTCACTTGACTTTAATCTATTGTTATTGATTAGCGTGCGATAAAACAATAAGTATACATATATGTCTACATGTGTACCTAATTGCAATGTATATTTTAGTTTCTATATAGGTATACCTAGTCTAGTATATATTTTAATATAAGTCAATATAATGTTATAAATATTATATTAATTTACTTAGGAAACACAACATTTAAATATTAAGTAGTAATTACCTATAGCTACCGTTTTAAATGTATACATAGGTACTGAGTAGATGGTTGTTTTTGTAGAAACTCATAACAATCATAATACAGAATAATTACTAATATAGCTATGCACAGTGGCGCAGACATACATTTTGTATGGTGGAGGGGATTCAGAAAAAATTTAAACATAGGTACCTGCACATTAAAAGAATAAATAACAAAATATAGGTAATAAATAATTAGGTAGAATAGCGTGTTTATAAATATTTCAATTTGAGTTTAAATAGTTTAACTACAAACTTAGTACTATTAGGTATTTATGCGCAATGCGCATAATATATTAGATTATTTCATTAGGAATATATTAAAGATTGTAATTTTCAAAGGTAGGGAGAAAACATTTTTTTTAATAATTATCATATAGGTCTGCTGAACTTTTTTACAAAAAGCTTACATCCCTATAATTGGTAGCTTACCTTTCATAAAATTGAAATGACGCTCTTGAATTTAGCAATGATAGTACGAAATATATTTAATTTTTTTTAAATTTTTCCTTGTAAAGTGCTAACACTAAGAGCACTATTAAATAGAATTTTGAAAAGGCACCCTTCCCCCCTTGAATACGCGCCTTGCTATGCATACGAATTTTAAGTCTGGCGTTATTAAAAGAATAGGTTAATTAGTAGGTTATTATTACTATCTTACCAATTCGTATAATAGAATTAAAACTATTTTAATATTACAAGAAGTAAACATTTACGTATATATTTTATGTATTCGTTAATGTATATAATAAAACGAAAGAAACACATTTATACTATTTACAATTAATTAAGAATTAACTTTATTCTATAAACGATAGAAAATTTTGAATAATAACACAATTATCATTACTCTAATAACTGCTTAGTAAAAAATAACTTGCAGTTCTTATGATTACAATTTATGCAATTTCAGTTTATATTATTATCCAAGGAACACGTTCATAGTTAAAATACAACATAATATACAATTTAGAGTTTTTAGCTGAATCACTTAGGTATATGTAATGAAATAACGGTGTATAATTATTATTTAATAAGTTTATGTAAATGCAAAGTTTTGGATTAGTCATTTTTTGTACTCATGTCATCAGTAGCTGGTAGTACATACTGAACATAATTTTATTTAATTGATTTTATTATACTATAACACTTACTTAAGAGGTAAATTGCTTGTCCAATGTGTATAGTGTGTTATCGTATACACGCAAATTGTGCAACCATTAATTCCATTTTCCGACACGATGAATCATGTTACTAAAAAATGAACTACGAACACAAAATATTATCGAAAACGTGTATCAAATTTATATTAGTCCATAATATTGAAAACCATTTACCGACATCGAATTGCATTAACGCAGCCGTGTCAAAAAGGGTGTAACGCTTTGCATTTGTAAATATAATATAATAAACTCACTTTGGTACAGTTCTGAATAAAGCTTTGGCAGTGTGCCGGTGTTGTACATTAAGTGTAGTATGGGACAGCGGACAAACTGAAATTTCCGGTGCCCAATTTTATTTTTGTACAGTTCATCTATATGACTATATAAACCATAATATAGATAGGTATAGTAAGTATAATGTATCGGGGATTCAACTGGATAACCTTTTTAATTTTTACAATTTTACAACATTTTTTAAATACAAATTTACTTCAATACATTACTTAAATAACAATAACAATTAATTCAATTTAATTTTAATATTTGTTTTAAAAAATTGCATTTAAAGTGTACCTATACAAAAGTTTTATAAAAGATTTTTCAACAATTTTTTTCATTAGTTTATTAATATCTTCAGTAAATGTTTATTAGATGTACCTATCTATATGCAATATACATGATTAGATCTATAAAGCATAATATATATTTTTTTTTATCAAAATGCTATATGTGCCATCTGTTTCAATTAAAACAATAAGCTTAAGAGGTAAAATAATAAATATGACATAGAAAAAGAAGACAGAGAGAAGAGGCCTTCCAGCGGAGGTATTTCAATGTGATACATAGGTAGGTACATAATTCGCACTGTTGGTACATTAGTGTAGTAACTCAAAAAATGAATATTTGTTGTTATACATATGTGTACTTATGGTAAAAATAGCATTCTTTCCAATGCACTAGTATATTATGCCGTACCTACTGCTAAAATTGAATGCGTAAAACTATATATTAAGGGAAATAGGTAAATTCAATCCATGCATTAGTGTATTATTTTGAGTTATTACTGTATAATGCACAAACGCATGTTTGAAAATACCGTTGCATTAGTGTATCATCTCAAAATAATATAATATTATCGCATTAAAGAATTATAAATTGAACATGATAACAATATTGTATTATCTTAACACCACATTATACATTTTGTAATGTAAAAGCATTGGTACTTCATCTTGTTAGGTACATACTTTTTTATTAAATATTACATGAAGTTTGTTTTAACTTTTAAATATTAATAATAATGGCGTTTAAATCTCGTACAAAACACTTAAAACACTTAATATAGATAATAATATAATGTAATACTAAAGTTTCAAACATTTAAATAAAATACTTTTTCTTTTATCAGTGATTTAAGTTATTAAAAACTTCAAAACTCGATTTTCTCAAAATCATCAATTTTAAGTTATT
Source organism: Nasonovia ribisnigri (assembly GCA_027563435.1). Classification (NCBI taxonomy): domain Eukaryota; kingdom Metazoa; phylum Arthropoda; class Insecta; order Hemiptera; family Aphididae; genus Nasonovia; species Nasonovia ribisnigri. The sequence continues at coordinate 360,991 of JANEHU010000015.1, read as the reverse complement.
ATACTAATGTACTCAAAGTGCGATATGATATATATATATAATATACTTAGGTACATACTACATTTATTCAATATTAGTATATTAAATTATTTATTCGTATATTTCAAACTACACAATATTAATTTTTAAAAATATCTTTTTTTTTTAAATTTCTATAATATACTATACAATTATATTTTGAAACACATATTTTTAGCTATAAATTCATAGAATATGATACTTAAATTGAAAGTACTAGTTAGAAATTTTATGTACATTTTTTTACAGTTTTAAAATAAAGAATTTTTTCCTTTTTCTAAAACTATATAAAATGTAATAATATTTTTATTTTTAAGATATGATTAAAATATTAAGTCATTAGTGTTTTATACTTTTATCTATTATAAGAAAAATATTACCTAAAATAATTTTCGATGGCAAATATCATAAGGTTACTACAATACTACAAGTTTACAACTTATTCTATATAAGTTTTAAAAACTTGGAAATAACTTTACTAGGTACTGTAGAAAATAGAAATTAAAACCAAATAAACTAAAAATTAATATAAACTATACAAATGTAGTAATAACTTTTAAAAATCATATAGTCAAGATAAAGCTATTGGTTGCACATCGAAACTTTGTATCGCAAGTGAACAATTATAAAAATATAATGTAAATTTCGATTAATTAAAATATATATATATTTATTTTGGTAGAAAACAATTTAAACTAATTTTTTTATTTTATATATTGTTTTCACTCTTCAGATAATTATGCCCAACATAACTTTTTTATTAAATGCAAGAATAATATAAAATTTATTTTCCTGAATATGTTAATTGTCGATTATTTGAATAATAGATGTTAAATTCTTTTCTATAACCACTATCGTTTTAAAATACATTTAGTAAATTAAGTAACGGTATTAGTTTGTATCTGGTACATACCTATAGATATTTACTTAACCAGCGTTCAATTATAAATGAACATATTTTATATGTAATTTTCCTTAAGTTTTTTTTTTTTGTGCTTAAGCCCGGCAACTATGGCCATTTTTTCTTTTGTTTATAGGTTGTTTGTAGTGGGGAGGAGCGATTGGTTGAAACATGTTTGTATGTGTGGTAAGGATTTGTTGCTAAATATCCCGAGTGGTCACCCATCCAGGAGCTAGCCACACCGACCGATACGTACACTCAGAGCGTTTCCACAGTTGAGTGTACGCAGTGGCGTATTTTCAAATTTTTTGTGGGGTGGGGGGGTCTAAATATTAAGTACCTACAAGTTTATAATATAAAAAAAACACATACGAGTAATGATCTAATAATTATATTATTTATATTATATTATGTATATTTCACTACTATTATGATTTATTAATACAAATTAATAGTTTTTTAGACAAAAATAACCAAAAGTTAAACCCAAGTTATTTAATATTTATACAAATATTGTATATTTTTTTTTTATAATAGAAACATTAAAAACCCATAATATAAAATTAATTTTCTCTTTCTCGGTACCTACGTACCAAGTTATTTATGACTTTTTAAATTTTTTTCTGGGGGTCGAGACCCGGGACCCCCCCCCCCCCCCGTAAATACGCCACTGAGTGTACGCATCGCGCCACACCAAGCCACTTATCATGTTTTATACTTGTCTATAATAATGATAAGTTATGGAATAACATTTAGCCAAATATGAACTATCATTATTTGTTTAAATATTATTTATTTTATCATTTACGATTCATACTGGGTTTATTTGTTTATTATAATTAAACAAACAATTGATATAAAGTTAATTTATTTATCTCGTCTGTATAATGGAACACCCGATGATTATCCCCGACACATATTCAAACAGACAAATGTCCAATACATTAAAAGGTATGCTTGTGTTCCCAACTTGATAACTTATTTTCATAGTTCGTCGGCATCCGGTAGTAATTACTTTCGTGTATTTATTTAATAATAAACCAATGTAAAATATGTGTTATTCTTACAGTGGATAAACATCAAACTTATTTGTTTGCTTCTGATTAATTAATATCCTTTAAGTGAATTAATTGACTTAGCACCAAGTCATATTCAATGTCTTTTGTTAAAAATAATTAATTTACTACCAAAACTAACAATAAATATTGAAACATTATTTATATATAATCTATAACATTGTTATATTATATTGTATTATTATTTAATCCACGAATCAGTGTTTAGTGATTACTAATAACAATTTTAAATTTTGTTTGTGTTTGGGAACGATAAATTATGTAACTATAATATGTTATTTGAAGCTGGCTCCCAGGTTAGGTTATGGGGGGTGCTGCAATTTATTTTATGTTAAGTGTATATATTATAATGTGTCACCCTTTGTTTTTGCAAAATATATTATTATTATTATGTTTACAATGTATTTAGTTAAGACTGTGTTCCCACCACACGCATTGCTTAAAGGGACCTGGCATTAACAGCACCTAATTTAAAATACTTATCATATATACGAATTATAATGTAAACATAGATTATTGTTTTAATTCTAAAAAATAAATTTTAAATAATTATATACTTTATTATATATTCATTATGAACAATATAAACCTGCTTTTGTATGTTTGTGTAGAAAATCAAAATATCTTGTGCGTTTAAATTTGTGTAAGAACCTATCTAATAATATATTAAATACTATTTTGTCTGCATAAAACGATAAAAATATATCAGTATTTAAAATGTCTAGTTTATAAAGTTCATTAAAATTATGGAGTTAAGGACTACTACTAGCAGTATACATTAGTTTAATATATGGCAAGAGGAATTGTCATATTTGTAATATTGAGATGATGAAAAACAATACGAATTGTCCATACTTATTCTTAATCTTATTTCATAGAGGTCCATTAACGATAAACAAGTTAGGAAAGCTCGTTCTCCGAGCGTCCTGAATTTCTGGATTCTAAACTTATTTTAATACACCACAATAAACTATAATTCCATTCACAACGTTGAAAGAATTTGGCAAGTTTTATATTATATTGGTACCAATTTTTCAATATTGGCTATATAAATTTATTTTAAATACTTACTCATATTTTCATATTTTTTTTAATACTGCCTACTATGTTTACTTTGAATATAATCGTTATATACAATTATTTATTTATTCGAGTTAAATGCATTTCTATTTTTTTTGTTTTGAATTATAAATACTAATAGTAAAATGGAAAAATGAATATCACCAATCGTAGCATATATATATATATATATATATGTCGCATCCACATACTGAAATCACTCATTTCATGAACTGGATATCCAGATAGTGAAATTCGTCCAGATCGTGAATTTTGACGAAAATACATTATATGGACATCCATTTCATGAAACGGACATCCATTTCATGAAATGGACATTACCTATTTTGTGTACTTTGTGTAGTTATTGAAAAACAAAATTGTTACGTTATTTAGCAATAAATAATTATATTATATGCACGACCATGCACGATAACACATTCTGGCCAAAGGTCTTTCAGTCCGTTGATTACAGAATTTACAAATTCACGGCCATTGTCACTTTGTAATATTTTTTGAGCTCCAAATGTCAACAATATAGATAGTAATTCATTAGCAACTTTAGTTGCTCTTTTACTTTCTAATGGTCTTAGAGTTACAAATTTTGTCGCATGGTCTTGGTAATTTAGTATCCATTTAAATTTGCCATCTGGTACCGATTAAAAATCCACCCGGTCAATTTGTGCTCCTTCATTGAAATCTGCAGTTGTGATAGGTTTTATTACAATTTGTATCAATTATCAAGTAGATTTTATTGTTGTTTAAACGTCTTAAAATTTATATTTGATTTAATTAAGTTAATTTACTTACGTTTTAATTTTCGCCATTTCTATTTCAGCAATCATTTGAATTGAGCACATTTAGTGAATTTTTTTTAGATTTCATTGTACAATCATCTAACTTTTCATAAAATTATTCATATGATATCGGATATGGAATTACCTAACCAGGATATTGGATACAATTAAATTTGATATCTTTCTAATAGCCTCATATAATATAGATCACGGATAAAGCATTATTATCTTTATTGATATTGAAAAGTATGCTATGTAACAGTCGATGTCATAGTCAATCTTCATGTAAAAATAAATAAATGTTTAAATCAATTAATTAATTATTTTGTTAAAATATAATTATTTATATAATAAAATATGATATACGTATGATGGTTTATGAAAAATGAAATAAAAATATTTGTAATGTAATATGATGTAATTGGTATATTTTTGTTCACGAAACAATATAGAAAAGTGTAGTTATAATACTATTGTTTAATATAATAATTTATTGCTAAATAACATTGCAATTTTGTTTTACAAAAATTACACAAAGTACACAAAATAGGTAATGTCAATTTTATGAAATGGATGTCCATATAATGTATTTTCGTCAAAATTCACGATCTGGACAAATTTTACTATCTGGACATCCAGTTCATGAAATTAGTGATTTCACTATGTGCATATGACATATTTATTATATGTATGTGTAACTACCAATGGACGGACATAACGGGAATATAAGGTGTTCTAAACTTATGTATAGATACCTAAAACTCAACAAGCTTGTAGATTTTCAAATACTTAGTTTAATAGTTTGTACTTTATAGGTTACCCATGGATCGATACCCTAAACCTTTGACACCATTCAATTTTTTTCTAATAAATATCTTTTTAACAACCTTCCTATATGCAAGATAGTTTTGAAAAGTGTGGTTAATATTTCATTTCACTAGTAAACAAATAGAAGTTTAGTTATGAAATAATATTTATGTCATGTAATAATAAATGACTGATTTGTTTATAAAAATGAGAAAAGTAGTTAAACATTATTGGTAGGTATATTATATTTTATGAATATAACAATAGAACCAATAAGAATAAATAGTTTTAATTATTGAATTCACAACATTGAAAAACATTTTATGTCATAAACCTATTAAGTATATTAGTTGTAGAAACATTTAAAGTTGATAAAAATAAATTTAGCGATGTAAAATTATATTCAACAGAATTATAGTCATTGGCTTACATAAATATAAAAATATAATATAATATAAATATATTTAATCAATTCTGTTGTATACAAAACGGTCATAAAATATTATTTAATACAAAACTTTGTTGCAATGTGTGACCTATAAATATAATATGGTCTGCACCATAAATAATCTTAAAATAATACACACACACACACACTAGCGAACATATCCATCAAAAATCTCAAAATCCCTTTTTGAACACCTCCCTGGGTTGGACCTACCTGGTCTAATTGTGAATCTAAATCCAGATAACCACTCAAACAGACACAAACAATTACATCGAAATCGGTCCAGCTGTTTAGGAATGCATTAAGAACATACAAAAAACATTAATTTATATATATATATAGATTACTTATTATAAATCATAAAATGTTCATAATATACCTACAATTAAAATTAAAAACATTTTTTTAACAAGCTTATTCGTTGAATATACTTTACTTATTTATACTCTATATCTAACGTCCCTTAATATGAATAGAGTATAGTTCATGAATTTCTTTAGTTCATTTTTTATTTTCAAATGAACTTGAATAGGTACTTGACGTGTTCAATTAAATTATAGTAAATAACCTTATTACTTATTAGTTTATAATATTGTTATTTTTATTAACTGCTTTTATACAAATCATAATAAAACATAATTCAATTTATCTCAACTCAGCCTTACATAATTAATACATATTTTTGTTATTAATTGTGCAAGTCATAATATAAAGTTGATAACTGAGTAATTCAAAATATGCTATACCGTAATTTAATACAACATTTAAAATAGGTGTCAGTGAAAGAGATCAACTAACAAATAATAATAAAATAAAACCGGGGAAATGTATCTGCTGTATAGTAGATTTTGGAAATTGGAGAGCAAGAAAAAATGATAAACTGGAAAGTCTATTTCTGGAGGAAAATATATTAAGCATAATCAAAAACCGAATAATTCAGTGGGCTGCATGGACATGCTTTGTGAAGCTAAAATCAACTCATAAGGATGGTCACGGTCGAGAACCCAGTTGGGAAAAGACCATTGAGGAGACCCGGATCGAGGTAGGAAGATGTTATAAGGAAAGACGTGGATGCACTGAATGGAGGACTGGATTCAAAAGCACGAGTGACTGACAAGGAAGGTTGGAGAATTGGATGTGTGACAGGATGGTATTGATGACTGACAAACCCAAGAAGAAGAAGAAGAAGAAGAAGAAGAAGAAGAAGAAGAAGAAGAAGAAGAAGAATCGTAGTAGATTTTGTGTTTATTTCGTCGTTGAATATAACCCGCCTAGGGGGGGGCTGAAGCCTTTCATCGTTTTAAGATGTATAATTAAAATAGTAAATTACATCACGTATAATTGTTGAAATTTTCACATTTATTTTGTAGTACGTATACTTACTATATGTTGTTTGATCTCTTCACTAGGTGTTCCCCGATTCAGTGTCTGAAATACGACGTGTTGTGAAAGCCGTCGTTTTAATACGTCTATTTGCTCGTTTCATTGCTAGGTCTAAATGTTCAGTTCCTCTTTTGGAGCCGTTAAATATTGTATGTACTTAGTTTTTGATCCAATACGATTATACGGGGATCTAACCGTTTCATGTATAATCTGACTGGGCCTTTGACGCCTTCATTTTGGAGATAACTTAGGCATATTACCTATATTTATTTATTTTTAGCTGTAGAAATTATGCAATAAAGCTCATGTTCAAGGAAAAATCATGTTTACATCGTGCACTTTGAAGTTTAAACTTAAATAACTAAAACACATTATACAATTAAGTAACAGTATGTCATGCGATGTCAACTTCAATCATACAACTTACGTGACTTAGCGTAGTTCTAAATTATACGGGCACAATTTACTAGCCGTGCTGTTCACTCGACTTCACTAATTTTTTGGATTTATGATACACATTTTATATTTACAGTTACACACAATATTCACCCGGTAACTCCCACATCTGATTTTGATTTAACCAAAAGGAATTATGTAAATAACCATTTTTTCTACAATGAAAAAAGTCTTTTTTTTTTAAATGTGAATTGTTTTATACATAAAATTATTATTATATATATATATTTTTCATTATAATAATTGAAATTTTTTTTTTATCTACACATCGTACTTGATAATAATTCATACATATATTTATATTGTTTTAATTTATTTACTATAATAATAATTTGGATTATTTATGTGATTATAACCTATAGGTACCTATAAAATAGTTTAGTACTGCGTCTACTGCAATCTACTGATATGTTTTGATGAAGTAGAATTTTAGTATAGTACACTGCTTTATTTTATTAATCAAACATATTATTATTTTTGTTGATTATACAAAATTGAATAGGATTTAAATGGAACTGACGATGATGGTAGTACTTATATACAGAGAAATATTAAAATATATTAAAATTTTAATTCGTCTAGGTATTTTATATAAGTTTAATTTTAAATACAAAACATTATTTACGGAGTAGTAATTTATATTCACGATATAAATGCTGAAAAAAAATTACTGAGCAAATCTGTTTTGGTGTTTATTCTATTGGTGAAACACGATTGAACACTTTTACTCTGCCCTTTGTCTGAAATCAGCAAAACGTCGTCTGTACACGATTTTTTTTCTGAAATTTTAACACGTTCAAGCACTAAAAGATAAAAGACATATTATAATACTCATTATTTAGAGTATATATTATATACCTATACACTAAATATATGTGTTATTAGTTATAAGCTATTAGTTAAATTTAAATGGCAAATTATTACCTACTAAATATCTTGTCATTTAAATTACAACTAAATTTGAAACAAACCAACATCACATAATATATACAAATAATTCACTGGGAACTTAGAAGTTAAAAATTAAAAAAAAAATTATATGTGTGATAGTAAAATGAACATTGTAGGGAGGTACATAAAAACCGTCGTAAAATATTTTTGATAGTTAACTATAACAATGAATAATGTTACAGAATCATAGAACAGTACTCAAGTGAACAGCGAAATACCTATAAGATGTAAAGACAAAATGTAATAGTTCAATCACATTAAAAAAATCGATACGTATAAAATAAAAGATTGTAGATTGTAGATTTCAATTTTATGTATTCCTTTATAATTTTCACTGCATCTGTTCTGATAAAGTAACGACTAATATTAAAAAAATTAATACTTTTAAAGTTGATACTGAATTACATAAATAATTAAAACCCTACAAATTCATTAGGATAAAGATAATATAGACAGTATAAAACCATTCATACTGATGTTGTTTTAAATTTAATAAAATGTTGTGGATAATAAATAGATACAGAAAAAAAAAAACATAAAAATTGACTAAGATAATATGTATGTTATGTATGTGTGTATTACATTTGAAAAATCACCTTGTTCCTAAAATATATAATATGATTACTGTACCTTAGTATTATAATGATATGTATGATGTAGAATACCTGTATAATATATATGAACACACCAAATTGATTATAAATAATAGTATTTATAATCAATAGTTATACCTATATGTACCAATCATTATCTTGAACTTTTGCAGTAGGTATGTAATTTGGTCGGAAGGTCAGTCGTTATAATCTTCTAGTTGTGTTACATATTTTTATCGTAGTTTTTTCAAGTCGCATTTCACCAAAGACCTTTTATTATTTCAATACATTTCGAAGAACCTTACGCCTTATTCAGTAAGGAAAAAATAACTTACAAATTAAATATTTTATAAAAATAAAAACTGATCAAACGTGAACAATTGGAATTTGTCGGTTATTTACCAAATTGAAATAGCTCAACATTTCAATAAAACAAACAAAAATATTATATATTAATTGGAATTTAAATGCATAATTGCATTGTATTATACATACAGGTTTGGATATTTTGTTACTTTAAAATAATGAGCAATTTATAATCTACAAAAAGACGCAAATAATGAATAATCATCGAAATACTGCAAATAGAGAATGCAGTTCTTAAATCAAGTGTACGCCAAGAAGTGTCTATTATTTGTTAATTTTAAAATAATAAAACCTAATGATTAATGGTGATAATTATATCGCCCTAATATTTGGAGAAGTATATATATATATATTGATAGTTGTACCTATATATTTAAGCCAAACAATAGTGTTATTGATATATAGGCATAATAATATAATATATGTGTAGCGAGTGGACCACTAAAAAAATATAATAATTAAAGCCTATAATATAAGTTACCTATATATTTCTAGACTGAAAACTTTACATGAACACAAACATACTGCTATAAGTTGGTTTGTAAACTCGGCCAATGACCATGGATATACCTAGTTTATAACGTTTTGGCAATTTCGTTGTGTTCCTATTTTTTTGTTACCTAATTAAAACTGAATAAATGTATAATGCCGACATACTATTGGTAAAAATTTAAAATTAACGTAAATTGTTTTATTTATTTTTATCGGTGGCCAAAGGCGAGCTACAAGTACCGTATTTTATACAAGTTTGAGCTAATTATTCTTGTGTAGTTAGGATATACAAAGGTTAAAACATTTTACAAAAATATTTATTGGAGGAAGTGAACCAATAAATAAGCCAACCCGTTTCTCAGACATAAGGTCCACCAAATGGGGTTACATAAAAATAAAAAAATGTTGTTTATCATTGGCAATCTTTGACAGATATCTGTGAAGTCATAAATAGTAATACTCTTTAGGCGTTCCGAATTCCAATTGATACGTTAGAATAACTATACAAAGAAAACAAACCAATAAAATAGATTTATGTGTTAATAGTAGGTACGCGATGAAAAAACTATCAAAATTAAGAACGGTGTTTAAAACTCATGTTTACGTTGTTTGATTTTGGAACGTTTAAATAAAAGCATATATACTCATTTAATTAGACTGAAAACAATAAATCTCACCAATACTTTGTGTCATTCAAATTGTTATTTAAATTTTATCTCTGAACTGTTTCGAATTCGATTGATTCTAAAGACTATTGTTTTTATTTTTATATTAGAAACAACAATTAATAATAAACCTACTACAATATTAATAAAATTGATTTTAATTAATTACCTATTGTTTAATAATTTTAATTTTTGAAGTAAGTTGGGAATTTTTTCGTTTATACTATGTGACTTAACGTAGCCGCGTAAAACATTGTGCTACACTTCTATAAATTTACCGTGAACAACTATTGAATTTGATTACAATAGGTACGATGTACCAACTATCTCATCTATATAACATCTGGATTTAAAGCGAGCTACCGAGACTATAGATTAACATTAATAACATTTACTAGATGAACCCAGCTTACTAATCAATATGCAAAATACGTACGTATAAATTCGTGTTTTGTAATGTTAAGTTAATAGATTTATGATAAGTACAATTCGGTCGGTGAAAATGAGGTAATTTATGTAAAATGAAAATAAGTCCATAAGTCGAAGATTAACGACTCTTTGCATACGAAAAACGATTCTGAGCTAAGGCGGTCTGTCAGCCAATGTTGTTGAGTATATTTTATTACATAATATTTATTTTGCTATTTGTAATTTACTTTTGTATAAGTAATACAAGCGGGGTAGGATGAACTAATTTTTATAACAACAAATCTCATACATTAAATAATTATTATCAACTATTATCAATTACCAACTGTTAATAACGACGTATAAGTCAATTATATATAGATACTGCATACGTAACGTAGAATGATATGATTAGGTTTCTCTTAGCTTAAAATTGAATTGTGTATAGCAATAAATGATAGTATACGTTACACAAAAGGTTTCAATCCCTGACGAATACTAATTTTTTAATTACTTCAAATTAAGTAGAATTGTTATTTTTCATTTGAATAACTAATTTTATCAACATTTAAATTTCATATGACTATTAAAAACCAAAGTGAATAATTATTTTTGAGATACTTATGTTTTTATAAGCACAACTACAATAATAATGACTAACCAACCTTGTATTAAAATATAAAGCTTTAGTTTTTGATATTTTTAAACTGCTGTTAGAAAAACTTATGAGGAATTTTGTATTTAATTTTCAAGCTTTATTCTTTAGCATAAAAAAATATGTTAAGCAACAAAAAAAATTGCTTCAGTGGTGATCGTTTATTTTTACAATAATTCCAAATATTTTAAACTGTAAGTAGGAAAAAAAGATAATTGAAAGAAGCATTCAATACAGTACCTAATATAGAACTTGACATTTACGCAAATAAGTATTTAATACTTGAAAACGTATTTGAATACCAATACTCAATTTCTTTACAATACCGTCCGCAAGTGCGCAACAATATGAAAATAACTATGAAAATATGTATTATGGCAAGGTAAAGAGTATACAGAGTGATTCTTTTATCAAACAACACTTTCAATACTTTTCAAATGATGAGTGTTGTTTGATAAAAGAATCACCCTATAGATGTAGATTTTAGGTTAAGATAAGATACCTTTATGAAAAGATTTCGGATGCTGCACCTCTATACAAGAAATATTGGAAATTAATTAAAAATAATATAAAATAAATTCTTAAGAATGATTAAAAAGTGTTACTAAGTTTTTTTTTAAATGTCTTCATTCTTTACAGTTTTTCAAATATAGTATAAATATATGAAGTAGATAACTAATGATATAATAAATTATTTTTTCTAAGTGCATAATTATTTTCTAGTTTTACTTATTACTTATTGGTATTACATGTAACGATGATAAATTGATTCTGAACGAAGCTTGAAATTTATTGATGACAATATATTATGTACTTGTATAGGAAATATGATTTATAAATAATTTACCTTCAAAATTTGATATTATTATTTATGTTTCTAAAGCATATTTGTACATATTTCTTTTTGTAATAAGAAGTTTTATTATTATTTTCTTACTTTAAATAATTAAACTATTAAATATTTAGATATTTAATATTATAATCTTAAACTATGACGCCGTGTTTGTATGAAAAATATAGTTTAAATACAGGATTTTTTTTGTTTAAGATGTTCTTGTAGTTGTGGAAATTGTAGATACATTATTTAGTCGACATATTATACTTGAAAATTATTGTGATTGTTTTTTTTATTCCACTGAATAATGTCACGGTGACTATCCTAGAAAATATATGTAGTTCGGAGGAACTACCTGCCCTCTAAAAACTATTTCAGGGGAGTTTAACCAATAAAAGCTGGTTTTTGTGTTAACAAAATTATCATTTAAATGATCACCCACTCGCTAACATAAATTTTATACGTGTACTAAAATTGTGTTTTTAGGTATATCACAAGTACTGGCCATAAGTTAGCCACCAGGCTAAATGCAATAATATAATGGTACATAATTAATACTTAATATATATAGTGTATATTGTCAGCTAGAAGATATTACAATTTATACTGTCGTTTAAATTTTAAAACACTCTAGGCACGCCTATTATCGCTTGTATATTGGTTTAAGATTTATATAAATTTTGTATCATAAACTGCGATCAAATAAAATTTAGTAAAATAAATGAAACGAATAAAATAAATATATTTACAATATACACCTACATATTCCATGTCGGCAATTCTCAACCTGTGGTACTTATACCAGTAACGGTGCGAGTCATTTAGGTCATTTGGTCGATGGTTTAGTGATCGAAATGTCATGTAGTCGAAATGTTTTGTGGTCGAATGGGTTATGTGGTCGAAGTAAAGATAATGATTTTCGATGACTTTATCTAGTAATTTTATCGATGTAGCCCTTGTGTAGGTATATCGTATATTAGTACTTATGCAAATATATATGATAATACGTAAGCTAACCAATTGTTTTAATATTTTATTACATTTTTTTTTTTACTTAATAATACATAGCTTAATTAATTTTATTAAAACTTCAAATTTTTTACCTGTATGTTTTTTTAAAATAAATTAGTTCAAAGTATATATTTTTCGACCACAATATATTTCGATTACATAATGTTTCGATTATTTGAATTTTCAGTATTATATTTTTCGATCAAAAATGTGTTCGGTCATCTACACTTCGAACATATAAAATAACGTATATATTTTTAATACGGAAAAAAAGGATATTTGGTCAAGTACTCAAGTGGTACATGAAAAAGTTCATACTGTGTTGATGGTACGTGGGTATAAAAAGGCTGAGAACCGATGTTCTATCTTCTATATAAATTATAAACTAATGATTGAAGGAACCTACTATAATTTTTATAAGAAGTATAAAAGCGTTCTTTTTAAAATCAATGATTATTCCGAATAATTTATGTGGTTCATATAAATCTCCGTGGTACAATTACTACTCCTTTCTATTGTTGCATCAGACTTATAAATCGTTCTGATCCATAGCCATTATTTTCGTTTTTTCGAAAATCGTTAGATTACATCTGTGTTGTTGACTATTGACTATATAGTGTACTGTGTACATAATTTATATGTTTGTTTACATACACAGGAAGATTTTGTTCAACAACCGACACTCATTATTTGTAACACTAGAACAATTTTTGAATATACTTTTTCACGTAATAATTATAATTTTTTCTTACCATTTGTATCGTTTTGTTTTTTAAAGGCAACATACATAATATTTAATTTTCTATTCTAAAGCTGAGTATTTTTCTGAGAATTTCAATTTAATAAAACCATATTTTAAATGAGTATAGGTTGGTTAGGTAAGTATCGTTGTTTGTATTTTAAGTTCTGATGAGTGGAGTGGTATGTCACCGTGGTACCCCACAAAATGTTGGGCTATTTCTCCACTTATTAAAACTTTAAATACTTATAACTTATATAATAGTTATACTATGTAATAAGTTATAACTAATTAAATACTCGTTTTAAAATCGATTCTTATACATTGACATTCTCAGAAAAATACCTCTGCTTCGGAAAATGAAATTGGAAATGTATGTTGTTATTCGAAAAAGCAAAAATGAAAAGAATGATATCGATAACGATGGTAGAATATATAATTTTTCTTTAAAAATTATGTTTTGTTATGTTAGTTATTCAAATTATTTTTAAAAATATTTTCAAAAACGTCAATATTTCTGGAGATAATTTTTATCAAAAGTTTATAAATAATTAATTTTAATCTAGTATTTCTTTTTGGATTTTTTGCTATTTACTTTTTATAAAAGCGCAAGCGGGACAACATATATTTTATAACTATATGATATATTCGTATTTAATTTCCTATGATTAACTTAACATTGCTTTATTTCGAATAAAAATAATACTGAACTGTATGTCAATAAATTAATAAACTGTTAAAAAATCTTTCAATTTGCTACCATATATACTTCATACGCCCATAATAATAATATGTACCTTCTTCCAATAAAATGCAACAATAAATATGAAAACCCCAACACTATACTATACCAGTGGATAATATTGCTATTTGTTTTAAATAGTTAAAATATGTATCTAATATAATATATAAATACTAGTTACCAACTGTTGGTGACCTTGTTGTTATTCTGGAGTTGTTTTAATATTTTTTTTGACGTCTATTATACAATTGGCACTACGTATTTCAATTATTATACCGCAACTGCCTAATAATGGCCATTATGACAACGTATACAATAAAACAACTAGAATTAAAATTTACCGTATACGATTTTATGATTGTTTGGATAATATTCAGTTGTACACGTCAAAAATCACGAAGGTTAGGTTTATACGGTAATAACTAATAACCATGCGAATTGTGCTTAAATGACATCTGCACCATATACCTATAATACATATATAATATATATATATATATATGATGCATAATATTCTATACAATAAATAAATGTGCAGTGATGGTGACCTTAAAAGAAGTATAAGTTCCTGCAGCGTTTTATCCAAATATTTCAGAGTACCTACCTTTATGATATTTCTAATTTTAACACTGTTCGGAAAACAATGATCGTATTATTTTTCAAGAGCTTTATAACGATCGACTCACAACACGTCGACATACACGTCCGAAC
The DNA here is from genome assembly GCA_027563435.1 of Nasonovia ribisnigri. NCBI lineage: Eukaryota > Metazoa > Arthropoda > Insecta > Hemiptera > Aphididae > Nasonovia > Nasonovia ribisnigri. The sequence goes on along the minus strand of JANEHU010000015.1, from coordinate 345,878 downwards.
TGATGTAAACGAGGCTATCACGTAATCGTTTGAATTTCAACAATAATGTCTGAGATTATACTACGGATGTATAGCTTGACTTATAATTTCACTTGAAGCATTTTATAAACCGTAGTGTAGGAATGTACTTGGGACCTATAGCCTCACCTAACTTATTTATGTGTATTTTTTGTGTACCCGAATTTTAAGTCTTAATTGAAAAACAAAACGAAAAAGCGGTTAGTATAGGTGGGTAAACCGAAAACTGAAATGTGTGCGCGTAAGGTCGTTTTTAATTTAAAAATAATATTTAAGTAACTTTTTTTGTGTAATTGCTTTTTGATCTGTACCAGGTGGCTGAACACTCACAGCGAATTGATAGGAAGCTTTACGTTGTCGGGAACACGTAAGATCAAATTAGTTTTCGAACGCTAAAATATTAGATTGTTTTGGATAATATGATATCTCTGAAGCAGCTTACATTTATGACAATTTTTAACAAGGGTCGATGAGTTACGAACAAATATCTAAACAATGTTCAAATTTAGATTAATCAGTTATTAACGATACACGGATTATGCGGCCGATATGTAATTTATATGATAATCAATTCGTATAAAATATATTTTCTTTAAATTCAATAAACTTAGGTACTATAGCATCATATTCGTCGGGTCATCGTGTACTAACGCAGTTGATGATTTATCGTGTTGTGCGTGTTGTGTGTCAATACACACAAGGTATTATAGATAGGTAGTAAAAACAATCCAGATCATGATTTTAGACAATATTCATTTTCATTGACGAAATACAACAAATTACGATGGATGACATAATATAGGCACACGAGATGGGGATAGTGATTTTGGAGTGTTGTGGTGGCATACTGTGGGCATAGCTGTGAACAACGGTAATATATGAACACTTTGCAGAGTAAAGTAACGACAAGGCTGCAGCAGCCGATGCGCTTAAAATAACGACTTTACTTAAATCATGATATTCATTCTTCATAGCTCACTTATATAAATACATGCTTTAAATTCTGGCTAAATTTAGAATTTAAAACAACGATAATGGCTACGTAGCATAACAACATAATATGATAATATTGTAACCGATGTGCATTAAGTATTTATGACTTATCTACGATAAAGTAGGTAATCATATAAACACATAATGCTTATAGGTATCTAGATGTATGTAATATAATAACATTACCTTCTAACTTTATTATGAGATCAAGTGTATCTTAAAGTACCGCTCCATAATGGGATTCCTTGAATTATATCGGATGCAATATCAACAGATAATGTACAAATATTTATAAAATCTAGCTTTGTGTGGGTATGTATTGTGTGTATAAAACTTTACCGAGCGTGTGTGTTATAGGTATATCTAATAATCCTAATTTTAACCTAATGCGTCTCAATGTGAATTCACTGGAAATAATATCAAAACTTTCTATTTCTAACGAAAGTTTCAGCTAGAACTACTAGTATTTTAGATGTAAAACTTAATGTGTAATGCGAAAATTATCTGTATTTAGATGCTGTGCTGTATAGTGACATGCACAACAACCTGTAACCGTTTAGCACAAAGCAAAATAAATTACCAATTCAATTTAATTTTGAAAATATTATGGTCATATTATGTAGTATGCCAATAATATTGCAATTGCCAAAATGCAATGCACATAATTATTATATAATATGAGTTCCCTGTTGTCTATGAATTAATAAGTTGATAATTATTAATTATTAATTTATCACTAATCGCTTATCAAATATCAAACAAAATGTTACAAGTAATTATATTACCTATTCATATAACTCGGTTTTTTACAGATTTTTAAACGAAACCCAATAATTAAGTACAGTATTTTTACTTTAAATTGAGGTGCACCGATAATTGGTTTAAAGTTTAAATTAAATTAATTTAAATAATTGTGTTATATTTAATAGGTTACCTACTTATAGTAATAATTTACTATAAACATAATATATACAAATATTAGGTAATTGACAATCCTCAATATGAAGAGCTGCCATCCTTTATTTATATTTTATACATAATTTTAAGCTTAAATTAATTTTGTTTGTAAATTAATGTCCGTGTAATCGATATTGTTCATACACTTGAATTAGGCATATACAATCCAAAATAAATATTAGTACCTGCTATAGTTTAGAATTATTATACATTTATAAAGGAATGCACTGATATATAGGTACACAAGTATATAATATGTAATGCAACTGAAATATAAGTATTGTAATCACTGAAAAATCTTTATGATAAGAAATACCAGCGTCCAGCCACTAGAGTCTAGAAGGGGTTTCTATAAGTATAATTTTATTAGTTTTAAAACATATGAAAATAAATCGTTAAAAGTAAGTACCTAATAGGTACATTAAAAGGTTATAGCGTTGTATACATATTATAAATTAGAATGATATACTTAACCACTGTTTAAACAAATTCATGTGATTACTTTATCATTGTATTCCCGCAAATATAATATAAATTTTATTTATTTGAGTTTTTATACTTTGTATTAACAATTTTACTAAGTATGCAATTTAATTTTATGGCAGATATCTTACGATTAAAGAATTAAAATGAAAAACCTCCATGAAAACTAAGCTTTTATACATATTGGACATTGGTTTACTATAACAATTATCATTAAGATTAACGTTCCATATATATGTTTATTACTTTCATAAGTTTCTATAGGATCATCGATTAATTTAATATGTTATTAATTTATATTAGTACAGTATTAAACCACTTGTAATCAAACATTTTTTATAGTATATTTTACGTATCATAGAACTTTTCATTTATGGAAAGTTCCATTTTAGTCCAGCTAATATATTATTGTTTATTATATATTTACCATTAATGTTTTAAAAAGTTGGTCATATTTGATTCACTTATAGTTGATTTATCGTATTATGAAACACGTTTAAATTCTATTATCTATAATTAAAAAAAAAAATTTTAAACGTTATAATATCACTTAGGTACATGTGATATATATACATGCTTAATTGTGCATAAAGTATCAATATAGGTATATTATAGAGACAATTTTAAAAAAATCAAAAAAAATTGCTATATTTATTCTTACTATGTTAAATTTTTCTGTTTATGAGTTTAGTTAATCATATTTAATTCTATTTAATGGAATTCAGATTATTTTTTGAGTGCGTATTTGATGCTAGAATACAGATTAAAAATACAGTAGTCAGTAAGTAATTAGGTACTCGAAAAACTTATTCCGACAACGACGCTATCATATTGTTTTTTATTTCCAAAAAAATGTTCCATAGCAGGAAAAAAGTTTAAAAAGTATTACGTTAGTATGAGCACTGCGGACAGATAACTATATATAATATATGGATTGGAAATTAAACGCAATGTTAAAATTTAATAAATTATGAGGTCATTTTTAGAATACATTTTACCTCTATGTAATGTGAATGGTAAAATACAAAATGAATTGAAATACTGTATTTTGACTTCATATATTGTATCATAGGATATTACCTATAGTTCTACGTGTATTGTGTGCTCGTTTTAAGTCAATAACAATAACAACGTTACAATATGTGATAGGTATTTTGTCGGAACTGTCTGATGGGGTTTTAGATGATTCGGACGAAAGTCAACCACGCAGGGCTGTTGTGTGTGAAGACCGGTGGTACAGTGGTAGGGGGCGTTAGTTTGTGAATAAAATCTAAAATTGGATTTGACTTTTCCAGTTTGAACTTTTATTGGTTAAATTATTTGTACACACTGTTGGATGGAAACCGATTGTTCGGTCTATTTTGTTTTCGGTACGGATACATGGAATGGACCTAATAGGATATTCACCCAACGATATTATACTATTTCTGTATAAGCGTATTGTGTTTATTACGTTTATCGCATTATATTTTATTGATCCATTTATACAATTATCATACGCCAAACCATAATATTCTAGTATTGTACTGTAGAGCACTGCGTGGGTCGTATAACGAGTGTTATGTGTTAAATAAACTATACTCAAATATAATATATTATTTCCGAAACAATTATGTTCACTTTGATCCGCAATCATGTATATTGACATGGAAATGAAAGCTCTATCGTTGAAACATTATTGTTTTAAGGTATCTAATGCGATTGGGCAAAAGTTGCTCACTTCAATGTACTTGAAACCACCTTACTTGTTTGAAACAATATTAATTCGAATGGTTTTTTGAAGAAATAAAAAACCGACAGATATAATATTATATATACCATTATATACTGTTTCATTTTTGGATTTACATTTTTTTTTTATTTAAAACATCACTTATAAGTGTTCAACACTAATAAGTACCTATAGGTACTTTAATCGTAATAGGCAATGTACACGACAAAGTATTAACGACTACAATTATGTATAATAATCATTGTACCGAAGCCAGCTGTATTATTTTAATACGAACTAGAAATAAATCTCAATTATAGGTCCGTAAGTTTATAATAAACCTATCAAACCATTTACCGTTCACTATACTAGCTCATCGAATCTTCGTAATTTTTTTTTCTTAGGACTGCAGTTAAACTTAGCAATCAACAGTATCCTAATATTCATTTAAAATTATTTTCATACTAATATATCATACCGCATTACATCAATTGAATGAATATGAAATAAAATATTATTTATATATTTATGAGCTATGCAAAAGCTATGTAACTCGCATAACAAAACGTTTCAAAAATCAAATGTTTTATTGTTCACTTATCTAGTAAAAATACAATAATTTAAAAGCTGCAGTTAATATTTTTTATAATCTAATTTCTGATAATCAGAATACATAATATGAATTTCTTATTTGGACGTTTCATCCCGAAAAATAAATTGAAATTCTAAAATGTCAATTCTACCATAGAATAAACGTGTATGACTTTTACGGTCCTTGGTCAAAACGAGTCAACATATTTTGAAAATGTTATCAAATATATGAATGGATAAAATAAACATATGATATAAATTTCAAGTATCTACACTGTAGATTCTACAGTTATTTGTTTTTGAATAACAGCAAAATAAGAAAATCACTACATGAGAAATCGAGTGAATATCCAATATTGGGAAAATTTGAACTTCAAACGTTCATGAAAATTTAATTCGACTTTGAGGTGGACATTTTTTTTCTTTGACGTTGTTTTTTCAAATTCGTATATATCTATCAAATACGGATATTACACAGGATAATCGGTCGATCAGAAATTACATTTCGTTCATGTCTTAAGGTTCCATCCTATTCACGTAATAACTTTACATAGGTTTCATATTATTTTACCAATGTATTTCACAAATCATATAGCATGGTTAAATGAGTTATGACTATTTTATAGTTTATTATATTTATAATAAATAATTACAGTAAATTTACACGTCATATTATATAATATATTGTAATTAAAATTGTAAATAATTTTAAAAAAATATGATGTTTCCTTATATAATATAATATTGAGTAAATATTAAACTCCATGATAAAACTGTGTTCTCTACACATAAAAGTTTCGTGGTAATCACAATGGCTAGGTACTAGAGGTATTTACGTACTTTCAAATTTTCACTGCATTTTACGGAATGTTAAGTATTTACCGATTATAATAGTTACATAACATAGTTAGTATTGCTGCGTTTCTATTCTCCGCAAGACAATAACATAGGTATTTATTATAAATTATAATATATATTTTGTTTCAACAAATATAATATTATTATAATAATAATACGGTCGGGCGAGCTTATACGCATTGACGACGTGTCGTATCACTGGGCCATAAATCAGTTTAATGTTTTGTTAAAACCTCACCGAATAAACACGTCCAGGTAGAAACGTCGGCTTAAGTTCGGCTCACACGTGTGCGCGATCTTATACAGTGCGGTTTTTTTTGGATCTGTATTTCGACACGCATTTTGTACAAAATATGTCCTGCACCGAACACACGCCGTACCTAATACGCGTAGGTTTAGTGGTCGTAATACATTTGTAAAAATATTCTCGGTAAACCTTCTAGTTTAACACCTAACCCTTGTTTTGTTAAAAAAAAAGAAAAAAAGACATATGCGATTAATGGGTCGCGCACAATGCGCGTTTTTTAAAATATTTTTTAACGCGCTTTTTTGTGTGCCTTAATCGTTTTTAATTTCGGGGACTGTTGTTGTTTTATTTATTTATTTATTAAGTACGCGCGTGTTTTACTACGCGACACGAATGTGGATGAGGTATAGGTTTACCTACCTGCCTTTAATAATTAAATCCGGGCATTTACGACGAATACAAAATATAAATTTGTACGATATACTATCGTTGACATTCCTTTTCCGACGAGCTAACCTCGCAAACAACCGAATTTCGTGAGCCGATCGCGTTTAATTTTGTACAAACGTCTGCATAAACATACATATATTATTACATTGACTGGCGATAGTCTCGTCGACGGATGAACGTTTATTATGCGTTCACGTATTAAAGTGTCTGTGTATACACACGGAGACGATTATTTATTCGATAATAATATTCAACAAACTGTTATTCATATTGTTGGCTGTTCGGTAAATAAACACAGCACCAAAAGCAATGTTTACTGAACGAAATTCTATGTCACTTGTGTTTAATTACAAAACAGTTGTATGGTTGAAAATTAATCAAAATTAAAATAAAAATCACAATTGATATACACATATAAATATATAATAATATATATAGGTACCTACTTGATTCGTTTCACGTGCGCGATTAAATAATAATATATCGACTTCCTATTTTGTTCTTTCCTTTTTTTTTTTTTTTGATGTGAAACATCTTTTGGTGGGGCTTGGAGAGTAAGGCTGGCTGTAGTGCCGTCATGGCATCATGCGTAAATAATAATAATAGTAATATTAATAATAACTATTATTAATAAATAATAATAATATAATCATTAATCACAATTATTATTATTGCCTATATTACCAACTGACGATGTCCACACTTTTATTTCCTATTCACATCTTTCAATACCAAAATCGACGTTGATGTTTCACATCTTCTGACCGTCTCGTGACGGACTCAAAGTTTTTTATTTTAAGCATTAACTCCGCATATTTAACAGACAAATCGTATAGCCTTATAGTCTATAGTGAAACGTTAAAATCTCTGAACGAAATCTTTATATTATGCTCGATGTATAGGTATTGTAGCATTTCTTTTTTTATGAAAGCTGCTCTCCACTATTATATTATAAAAATCTTTTTGAAGATGTTGGATCCTCTGAATCGGATGATCAGATACGAATGCTGATACATTGAAACCGTGTATATATATATTATTATAATGTGTTTTATATCTCCTGCACAGGTATATTATCATCACTTTCATCCTACCGCTGCGGTGGATCCAAAGCTCCATTTTTTTTTGTCAGGAAAAATACTGAAGAAAAACTTATTACAAAACATATGCATAGGATTCATTACTTGTGATGGAGTTGTGGAAGGTTAACCCCATTTTATCAATACAGGGTTCATACAATAGGTGCTTTTTTTCAACAAAATTGTTTATTTAGTTTTAAAGAATACTAAATACCTAACTTATTAATTACGAAATCGGTATATTATAGTAAAAGAAAATTAAGTAAAGGCTAAGGAGCAATCCTTTTTGGTAGTGGGGGGAGCTCCTATACACCCCCACCACGGGTGACGGGACCGTCTCTGTATTTACGTGCGCTGTGCAGTTAACAAGATTAATGATCATTGTTCATTATAATAGAGTCGCGAGACTCTCGGAAATCCAATAAAATGTTTTAAACGATAACTTTACTCATCAACAAAATTAAAACAATGCAATACAGATAGTAATATTTTTAATAAAATACAAATCTAAACAGATTATAAATGCACACACTTTTAAAACAAAAGTGTTTAATTTGAATACATTTATTATACAATATCGAAGATATTTAATGTTGAAACTTTGTCTGATTCATTATACCGAATGCGTGTTATATAACAGGAACAGGGTCATCTACATTTGTGTCATTATAAGTCAGTACCTACCAATAGTTTTGGGTTGGGATCGAGTTCTACTTATTATATAAAACGTTCAGGGAACTTATAACGCAGGATTTTTACAACTCAGTATTATTATATAATGATATAATATACGTATTTACCGGTCAGAAATCAAGACTTTATCAATTGAAGATTATTTAAAACTTTATTTTTTTAGTGAATCATATAATTTCAATTATTGTCGATGAAATGTTTTCACTAAGTTAAAAAACTGGAAAATGTAATACAACGTTTTTTATAAGTTTTTACTATTGTTATTTCAATGAATATTATAATGATATATTATAGTCACCATTTTTTATTTAAGCATTTGAAGTTCAAATGTTGATACAATCCTCAAATTTTTCAGTTATTTTGAAGGTAGCTGAAAACTGATAAAGTGTTAAATTTCTATAACAAAAGCTTGAAAGTTTAATACAAGGTAGTTCATACTCGAAAAACAAATTTAATGAATAAATAAACTTTTTTTTAGATATTAAAATAAAAATTTTACGTAAGCTATAGACATTTGGAGTTTACATTTTGACAAAATTCGATATTTAATTGAAGATTTATTAATTATTTTACCTACCTAACCTTTTTTTAAATTTATTGTAACTCAAAATATTTTTGTTGGGGGATTTGAAACATGTAAAATGTATTTTATTAGAATTTTTGTATTTGATATACACAATGATTTTCAAAATATTTAGATAAATTTTATGGCATTGCCTTTTTATAGTATATACATTATTATAAGTAGTAAAATAAATTACTATAACAATTAATAGAATTAATATATTCATAATTCATATGATAATGGATTGACTGACAGTCACCGTTCAGTACTCTTCATATGCAATGATTTTTCATTTAATATTTTTAAGCAGAAGGTTTTTCTGGAATTTCAATTACATAAAATCGTATTTTAAGTTTTTATAATTAATTATCGATATCGATGTCGTATTTTGTAGGTTTTTGCCTATTCTATAGGCACTTTTAATTTAAAATACTCAAGCAGAACATTTTTTTTTTGATCTACCTATTATACATTTTTAAACAACTAGAAGGACAAGCAATATCGTAATATAATAATATCGTTCTATTAATATTAATTCACCTTAAGTTATACCTATTCTTAAATCTATTTTAGGTATTCGTTATTTTTTATTGTGAGTGTAATTAAAAATTATGGTCTGATTGGAAATGTATTGATACAAAATGTATGATTAAACATCAAAGTTCACAACATTTGCAACCAAATATTAATGTTTATTATATTGTTATCACCATTAAAATATTGGTACGTTCGACTTGTTAATAATGATAATATGAGGTATTATTACGTTAAAATTTGTCGCTATTATAGGTACATGACGTCGACAATATATTAATTATAGGCATGATAATTAGTCACGGTTTGATTATCTGGCCCGAATCAATACAAGTATCAAACTGATCAAAATTACATGGGATATTATAAATTATAATGTAGGTTTCATCTTTTTCTGACGGGTTTTTGACCATATGCATATTGTACATTTGTAACTTTTTTTTCCACGCAAAGCGACTATTAATTAAAACAAGTACTCACCCACCAGTTGTTCCCTATTGTTAACGTGGATGGCTGACCCCCAGTCGCACACCTACCCACCGTCAAACCCAATTCATAAAAGCAGGCCCATCGCTAGGGCACAAGCAATTCGTGCGTCACTTTTGGGGGGGTATACAGTTTTAAATAAATATAAGGTGGCAAAATTAGATAAATATCGGTGAAGAAGCAGAGCGGCATTACAATTTTTGCCTTATGGCGGAAAATATCTAACGACGGGCTTGCATAAAAGTACATAAATTATTCGTGAATTATAAGCGAGTCTATAATTACAAGATCCCCCCCCCAACCCCATTTTTACACGAACCGGTCGTTTCATAAAATATTATTATTCACGCCGCCACTGTGTCTATACACACCTACGTTTCCGCAGACGTGTTACCCATTAAACAGCTGATGTATCACACGCCTTACATGTTTAATGTAATAATAATATAATACGCGATATAAATATATTATAGTTTAATAAAGACATCATAGTAGGTGAACATTGTACGAACGTCACGCATACACAATATGGACGTTTTTCGTCGTGATAATATGGGGCCGCGTAGAGTGTAAGCCACGAGCAAACTACTTAAGCCCTTCTGAATATTATTATACATGTTGATACTAACAATATTAATATATATAACAGCGGTTCCTAAACTTTTTTGGCTCTCGGTGCCCTTTTTTGAAATAAGGGTTTTACAGGGCCTTTCCATAAGTCATTGAATTTAGACCAGATAAAATTCTATTTAGGTATATTGCGCGTACCTTATAAAATATCCATTGGTGGATACATCAGTGGCGTCATTTCAGTTTTTGAGAGGGGGGGGGAAGTTTTGACCGGTCCATAATAAAACTGAAAAAAAACGGCTCGCTAGCAATTAAATTACGTCATTACAAGTGCATTTTTCTCTCAATACAAATAACTTTTTTACATAACTTTATACTTACTAGTTACCGTCGCGGTTATCTGAGATAACCATAGTTACTATCATAGACATAAATAACCCATTTTTTGAGAGATAACACTGACTAAATAATTAATATATATGTAGATACACAAATATATTACCTATTAGCTACTATATGAAGGCCTAAAACTAGCACATACACTGCCCGAAAGAGGCCAGCTGGGCGCGCACAAATTGCCTACCAAAACAGGTAAACGAAACTTTTTGAGCGAATTGCGTCCCGGACGCAATTCGTGTTACCTTTTCATCTACAGTTAATTTTTATAAGTGGTTCCTAAAGTGGTATTGTCATAATAAAGATATGTCAGGTTATATAAAAGTTTAAATTGTTAAGTATAATACCATAATATGAATCGTTATGAACACATATTTAAAAAAAATATAATATCATAATATGAATTGTCAAAACCACATATTTATACCAAATTTTAAATTGTTAAGTATAATACTATAACATAAATCGTCATAATTACATATTTATAAAAAAAATGTTTACTGTAAAAACATAATATCATATAGGTAGTATAAATCATAAGTCTTAATAACATATTAATTACATTTTTTCTGTATTTATATTTAGTGGCTAATGTGTTAACATAATCTTTAGTTGTGATTTCATAATTATTTAATTGGTTTATTTTATTTTCTATAAATAGTATTCTTTCCCTTATTGGTTTTCTGGGCACTCTTAGTTTTTCTAGACTACTTTTTAGTTTTTATCAATATTGTAGTATCGGTTTGTATATTTTTTAAAACTTCTAAAAATGCTATATGTTTGGATGAGGAGAATCAAAAAATTTGTTAAATTTCGAATGAAAAGATTTGCAAGTGTTGGTGGTTCTTACTTCTTTGTGAGCTTGAACTTTTTTCTACCTATAACTCCAGGGGAAATATTGTATTTTCATTTATGTATGTATCTACTAAATAATTAGCAAAACTTTGTAGTTTTGTGTTCATCTGGTTGAATAGCAGATATTTCAAACAAAAAAAAAAAACTCCAACTTCTTGTGGTTTTAGGAAAGATAATCCAAACGTCAATGCTAAGTACTTGCCTATTTCATTATTTTAGACATACTATCAGAAGCCAAGCCTAGTTCTTGTATTCTTCTCCACCAAGATTGGCCCAGGTAAAATAGACAACCTCTTATTAAAGTTTTTGTTCATATCCTATATTAACGGCGTTGTGTATTGCCTTTTCAAAATCCACGTAAATAATTTTTGGAGAAAATGAGAGATTTATTTTTGTTATTTCGTAATTAATTGTTTAAATGCTTCAAAATAGCTCAGTGTTTGCTTATATATTTTAATAAAATATTATCGAAATTACAAATACATTTTGAAATCACTGGGAACCACTAAAAAAAAATGTGAAGTGAAAAAGTACCATGAAAGGAGTCCGGGACGCAATTCGTTTAAATAGATTCGTATACCTGACTTGGTTCCCAATTCGTGTGCAGCAGGCCTGCAAATGACTCCAATGGGATACATATTATAATATTATTACTATAAAACAGCTGATTTCGGTGATGCTTATAGCACCGCAAAGACGAGTTACTGGACTAACTATAGATATACCGAGAAACCGACGTACGGTAACTATACGGTATCATATTAAATGGGTGGCTTCTATAGTTGCGTCCCGCGGTAAAAATTTTTTCCTAATTGCGGCTAGAATTTTTTTGGGTAAATAATTTCGGACAACTTTTAAAGGTCTCATCCACACAAATTGTATCAACTTAATTCAACAATTTTAAATTAGTTTCGGTAGAAAATAATAAAATGTTTGACGTGCTGTTATTTACAAGTAAAAATTTTAGATTAATAAATGACTCATATTATCCAGAGAGATATGTAATTCATTCACATCTACAGGTAATACTTTGGCATAATAGATGATCGAGCATGATGATTGATGAATAATTGTTCTTATTAATTTTAAATCGTATATTGTCAAAGTGTATACGTCTTGTGTAAGGTGGTTATGAATATTTTTACTTGGCTTCTCATTAATACCATCAACAGCTTTACGTTACACTTGACTACTTACAGTCTGTAGTCTGTTTAATGTTTCATCTTTATCTTTTTCGTGGTTTTCATGATTTAAATTTTTTTTAATAATTACGTTATTATTATTGAAATTAATATAATATGCTGTACAAGTCTTTTTAGTTCAGCAATATCAATCAACATTATTTTTTAAATTTTTATGAAAACAAAATTTATATCCATCGTTTACAAATAAACTGCGATTTTTTTTTCACTCAGCGTTTCATTCGGCATTATAAATAAATTTAAACACAAACAGAAAAGCGGTGGAACGTTCTTAGCGGTAGTAAAGCGACGAATAAGGAGTACTTATTGGTACCTACATTATACTGTTATTATATTTTATCAGTCAAGATTAAAATATCTTGAATTAAAAAAACCCGGACAGGAATTCGGATTAGACCTTTTTTTGTAGATATCTATTTGGGACGCAACTAGTATGCAGCCTATTAAATATAATTGTATTATTGTAGTATGACTGACTGCACAATACAAGTACACGGGCAGGACTCTGGGGGTCTTTACAATATTGTGCGCGACAAAAAAGGCGGAGATTATGTTAAGTCCTCGTACACAATTCCCACACCAATTGTTTCACTAGAGATTTTATGAGCATACGTGCACAGATAAAGTTTATTTTTTATTTTTAGACTTCCTCAGATACATATATTATGTAATATCTTTATCATAATCGCTTTCTTTTTTTTGGCTATATGATGAAGGTAGATACCCGAAAAGTTCCGTGTAGCATGGCTTTGACGTCTCTATTATAATTATAAAGAAGCGGTGTTTATTTTATACTATATACACTAATGCACTCTCATATCTCGGTCAATTAATATAATTTTTTAAGTGAATTGTTTTTAAGTAGTTGACAGTGCTTTTGACATGACACTTTTACATTTTTTATAACGGTGTTTTATTCTTAGGGCTTTTTTTTAATGTTTTCGTGACGATTTAGTAATATTATCATGAACTATGATACATCATTTTTTATGACAACTTTGACTATGATGTATCATTTTATTTTTATTTATTAAAAATATAATGCAACATTTAAACCTGTACACAGTAATACAAATTGGCTGACAAACACAATTATAGATACAGTCACACAGATAACAAAGATGAGGACGTGAGGTTATTCAGTTATAGGGCCCAAATTAGTGTTATATTTTATTGTTATTTTTTTTCCGTAGCACAGGATCAAGAAGATCATGACACCGACGTCTTTTGAGACGGCGAGGAGGCTTGTCAACTATAATAGGGTATTACTCTGATGCGAGATTAGTTGATTTGAGTGGTGGGATAATCTGGAATGGTGGTTTTTTTGTGGGTTTTTGTTAAATGATCGATAGTCACAATACTAATAGGTCCTATATATTTATAGTGCGGTCAGAAACGAACCGAGGAGCAGAGTGATTTGACGTAGGTAGTCATATTGATTGGGAAGTCTGTATTGTTTTTAATTAAGTCGGTTTGGCAAAATCTCATAGAATATATAATTTAAAGTTTAAATTAATGGGATAAATAAGGCGGATATATCTCTTTCACTATTCGCTACTTTTATTTGAACTTTAAATGCTTAAAAATAAAAGATTATTGCTTCAATATTTTATATTCATATAATATACGACAAAAATTGTTGAAAGATATTTAGTTTCAAATAATGAAACTAAAGAAGGTTATTATTGAAAAATTTAAAATCCAAAAAATATTATCTAATTGTAATAAATTAAGTGATAATTTAGGTGCTTTAAATTGTATGTAAAAACATTTGTTTGAATCTGAAATAATGATTGTTTGCTATTATAATAATGGTCCTATTCAATTAAAAACAGATCTTAAGTCTAGATAGTACCTATCATAACCATTGTCGACGACGATTTCATCGTTTTCTAATTTTATATCATAATATACCATTGTTCTGTGAATTGTGATCGACAGGCTTCCGCATCAACAATCCGGTATCTGTAGTTTTCTGTCTATCTTTTCTTTTCTTTTTTTTTTATGCTGTTTGTTTGGAGCTCAATAAAAAAAAATATATATTTTACGCGTTTATATTAATTGTAATATAGTAATTGTAATTATTATGTTGTGAAATATGGTTTAAACCTACCAACACTGGTGACACTATATGTCACTACTATACATAATAATGATATACATTATATATACATGCACATGTATGAAATATTTCGGTAATAATAATGTATTCAGCACGTGCACCTTCATCTATATTTTTGTCACCGTGAAATTATGTATTTTATCTAAACGCATTATAGTAACACTGTAGTTATTATAATATTATATATTTCACAACCATATAGTATGTATAATATTTATGCAAATAGAATAGCATACAATATTATACAGTGTGCCCCAAAAGTGCCGTATCCCCCTAATTATCATTATCTCCATGGTAAATTAATATATATTTTAAATGTCGTTGTTCAATTGTAATCCATAATAAATGTATATAGTTAAGCCATTAAATTTATAGTAGTAAAAAGCAGCCAACTGATGGTTTGAAAGTTAAGTGTGCCTTGGTGGGTGAGCCGAACTTTTCTCTATAAAGTTGAATTTGTAATCAAAATATGATTAGATAAATAACCATATATTGGCATTGTTTCAACGTCATTAAAGTTAGGAAAAACTACAGAAGAATTTGAAAAATGATATACCTTAATACATTTAAAACCATTAGGCATATTTTAAATGTTGTGAGCTTTTTAAATTGCATCTACATAAAAAAATATCAGTGTAAAACCAATACATTTTTCATTATTTTTGTCAGAATCTAAAAAAATTGATACATTCATGGAAAATGTGACATGTCACGTTATGTTGATAATCTTTATTAATCACTATAAAATGTTTCATTACTCTAAGTAAATTCTGTAAAAACGGCGTTTTCCTCAAATTCACTTTACACTTTACTGAAACACTTGACATATTGTGGGCAGATTATATTAAAAGGACAACTTCTTAAATATATTTGATATTTTATAAAGGGAGAATGTATAGGGCACTTAAAATACATCTTCGTATTCAGACATTAAAAAAATTATTACACTATAGTCTATATTAAAGTGATAAAATGTTCAATATTTTTCCCTCTGTGCTTATCTACTTGCAGTTAATTAAAATTAAAACACAATAAATTCAGTATTATGTAGATTAAGCACACAACCACGTTACACTATAATTATTAGGTAGCACAACACAATGTATAATTATTATGTAAATATCGAAACTGGATACTTTTATTTAATCTAATAATAATAAATAATAATAGTAATAACAATAATAATAATAATAATAATAATTTGTTTAACATATAAAAAATACGTTTATGATTGTTGATTGCTGACTGTTGACTGATAAATGTATAAAAAAAGCAAAAAATAACTATTACAGATTACGGTGCCTGAAATCATAAAATAGTTATTATTATAACGGTCGTGCACTAATTCTGATTATTTTCATATAATGAATAAATAATATACATTGTAATATATGGTACTATAATACACTTAGTATACAAACTGAAACTATTATTAATAATTATACATAAATGGCCAATGGGTTATTACAACAATAACTTTGAATATTGCTTTCACTAACCACTAAATATTTAATCCAACTTGACAAATGTTCTCAAAATATGGTTTACAATTATTCATATTGAATTTATAAAATGAATGATTTTATTTTTTCGCTTCAATAATACTCTATTTTTAAAGAATTATCTAATCGTTAATAATGTTTTTTTGAATTGTACTACCTATATATATTTATATATATATACCTATATTTATGGTTTATTGTATGTCTATACGGTTTCAATAATTTTGTAGTTTTTTTTCTCCTAAGCTTCTGATTGTATTTTTTTTTATTCAACTTAATATAGAAAACTTCTGCCACATAATAATATATACCTAAGGGCGTTATAGTTTTTAGTAAAACGGATGATAACAATTTATTTTAATTTTTTTCTCATTTGTATAATATGCTACAATAATGTTTTGATTTAAAATTTTTCAGTTTATGTTAAGAATATTGTATTTTACTCAGATTATTTTCACGATACAAACTTAGCAGTGAGCTTTCGAATATTTCACGGACTCGGCAGTATTATGTCTGCACGTGTTATATTTTGTAAAACCATTTTGTATGACTATTATTTAGTATGTTATGCTAAGTTGACACATATTAATAACTTCGAAACTACACGATATTGAGTTTCAATTTAGATACATCAAAATGTTAAAATATCACCTGATTAACAATTTACTGGAAAAGATTTACTTTTTAATTTGAATACAAGAAGTTTGTATCACCACACGATACGTCTTAAATGGTATAAAATCTAAATAATTGAGAATATGGTCCTTAAGTAGATATATTTGAAAAATTTAAAAATCAGAAATTGAATTCATTGATTATTATAAAAAAAAATAGAGGTGAGCATGCTTGTTGAATATTCCTTTATATACTTTATATAGTATAAGCCTTAAGGTATAACATATATTAAGCAAGTCCAGATTAAAATATCATTGAACTTCGGACTACCAGACACTTAGGGGTCCCTTTTCCACTAGATAGGTACCATAATATATTGTTTTTTAATAATTTTCAATTACCTACAACTTTTTTCCTTGTATGTAATTGAATAATATTTGTAACATCAAAAGGTGTCAAATTGGTAACCGCTCTGCTGTTCAGCATATGTAGATATGTGAGACATTACTTAAAAATGAAAATGGAATATTATTATTAAAATAACTGTTTGTAAATCCTTGGTTGCCAAAAAGTTGATCGTTTAAACTCCAGAATTATTTTTTTACCGTATACAATGATTTATCATTGAATTTAAATTTAACACATTCGTAATGATTGTAATAGTGATATATCCTATTAGATCATTATATACTTGTATATGATTTAAGAATATACCCAATAACGAGCTTCACTCGACACCTATACTGTACAGCATGGCGATTATTGGCTTACTTATTTGTTGAAATGTCTACTGTTCAATAAAATATGTGCATTGAAAAAATATTTTGTAGAAAGGAATGGGCCCCCGAAATAACCTTACCCCTTAATCTGGGATTGAACATAAATATAGCTACAGCATACAGGTTCTTATGACCACATATGACCGTGTGTGTCAATTTAGTATGTTGTTGTTGTCGATGTATGCAGCTGATATATTGTCGGTGATTTATTCCTCAATGTTTTGTTTAACGTTGTGTCGTTTTCAATGTATTTTCGTTTCCATTGCATTGTAGGTACTTTCCAGTGGTTTTAGCATTTTACTTTAAAAGTAGATTTAATTGAAACGCATTTGTGTCTAAAAACGTTCTTATACCTACCTATAGTAGACAGCAGTACATTGTATTGATAATGGTAAATGATTATAAAAGCGATCGGTTTCGTATTCGATACACATTATAGATTAGGTACAAAAAATAATTGGACAAAATAGTAAATGCTCCCTCAATTTTGTTATTTTTAAATATTCTGTTTACTATACAAAAGACAAAAAATAGAAGGAATGAATAGTATAAATTACAAAATAAATATAGTGAAAATAATAATATAATCACTATAGTTTATATAATTACATATTTTTATCCAACTTATCTATACAAAAATAATTTAAACACTCGGAAAAAAAATAAAATTCGTATAAAGGTTATCTAAACCCCGATTGTAAATTACCACCAGTAATCTCACCAACAACAGGGCAATCGCACAGCTTTTAAACTGCAAATGCCCACCTTGTGCCCCATTCTAAAAGAAAAATGACTTCATTGTTTAGATTTAGAACTAAACGAACGTACAACCTTGCAGACTATTATTACACGGTGTGTATTTATTATATCGTATTATATGTGGTCCACATTTTAAGGTTAAGTAATGTAGAAATATTTTCCACAGGTATGAATAATATTATGTTATATACCGTAGAAACCATTTATAATGAAGTTCAAAGGAACTGTAAAAATTGGTCATAATAACCGATAATGTACAATTTCGAAGTTTCTCAAATGATTTTTCGTTTTGAAACTATTATTCTATTTTTTCTCGAGTTTTTCATAGTTTGGTCATTTAGTATTTTAGAAATTGTACGTATGTCTAGTTCATTAGCTATATAAGTTGGATTTTCCATCTTTTTAAACGAAAAATTACATTTTTCTTTAACTGTGAATCGCTATCTTTTGCTCAATTTGTTTCAATTTAACACGCCATTTGAACAAAACTAAAACAGACGTTGAGTACTTACGAATTTAGTTGACGGTGAAATTATGAAACAACGATAACATTAACTATCTTTAGTATATTTACTATCTTTTGTTATATTTACTTTCGATCATTGTACTGCAGTCATTATAGATCAAATATTTTTCTAAAATACCTAACCAAATATAACCGGCAGCATAACATTCGCATATAGACATTATATTATAAACGTCATAATAACCGATAGAAATTACTACATACAATATAGGAGTTTTTTTTTCGGGATCTTAGTCAATCTAACCTGTGTTATTATAAACAGTTTCTTCTGAATTATATATTTTATGTGTATTAGGTTTATAAATAAACTCAAAAACCACAAAATATGCCAACAAAATATGTAAGTATTTACTAAGAAACTTATTTTTATGTTAACAATGCCGAAAGAATTGTTGTTATGTACTTGGAAACCGCACTCGTAGCCGCTGTGACATGTCCAATATATTGTACATTATATCGCATACCATCAACTGAAAAGTAAATATGAAAATTCATATTCGAATTCGAGCACTAGACGATATACGCAGATAGAGTGTGTAAAAAAAATGAAATAAAACTAAAAATCGATTTTTTTTTTAATTTATAAACTACTGTAAGTTGTAGTACTTAAGTAGTAGGTACCTATATTACCTTTAGCTATCCTGTAATTTCGAAAGCGGGTTACGCGTTTAAAACATTTCTCAAAAAACTGTTTCCCTGACGTTTACAGTGTTCAAAACCAATTCGAATATCCAAAGAAAGTATTTAATTTCCCAAACTTATATTTTTCAGTTATATGTAAGCAATTTATTATAATGATTATACCATTTCACAAATGCATACGTATGCTTATTAATATTGGATAATATTTGATTTGAAAAAGTGACACTTGGTGCTCTGTTCAATAATATGTTATGTGCAAATGTAAACAAGAGAATATTTCTTTTGATATTTAAAGTAAAATTAATTTCACCACATCGTGGTGGAAATGTGTCAAACATTCCGGACCGACGAACACCACTTTGTTGTGCGCAGGTACGACGGTTGTACGTGCTTAAGGAAAACAAGGCAAAGTTTATTATTGGACAGTGATCATCTTGAGTTTTTTAAATGACTATTTAATGTTGATAATTACAATCATACTGTTGGTGTAATAGTGCATGCAGATCACGTGATATATTTAGATAAAAAAAAAAACAATTTAAAAAGTAAAAAAAAAAAAAAACTCCTGCCGGCAACTGACTGGAGCATTTTAGAAAAGATTAATATGGAATTCGCGTAGTACCTATAAATAGGCAGTATATATGTATTATTTCCGCCGAAAACAAAAATGCTATTAGAAATTTAATTTGTATAATAATAAAAGTGTTGCGTGAGTGCGTGACGTTGTGTATTGTGTTTAATTTGTACGGGGTAGGTATTGCGAAAAACGTACACACCTTACCTTGAGTCATTGATAAAAACGCAGTTACCTACATAATTATTATTTATAGTGTCGTATACGCCGATCACTTCTGACGTACACGAATAAACGAACCAATAACTGTTATAAGCACTTTGTTAAAACGTTGACGTCCAGTGGTAATCGAGTCACACGATCACCACCCACTGACCCTCTTTCTGTCTTCACATATTCTTTATATTATATAAATTTAACTATCTAAGCACTATCGGTCATGTCGATATTAAGTTTAACCTAGTTACATAATACGTATCGACTATGTTTAAAATTATACTAATTGTTATTTTACTACATATAGTTATTATTTTAACCTAATTTGATGGAATGCATATTTCTATACATTTTCACTTACAGCTTATTGAATTTTGTATGATTGGTTTTGGTGTTTTACCTGTTACATATGATTATTTTCTTAACCTAGTTAATAATTTTAATTTTAATATCTTTAATATATTATGCATGGTACAACAGTAGTTAAAGTGTTTCAATAACGCTTTGCTTAATATATAACTTACAGACTTTACTCCGCTGTAGTCAGTAACGTACTAGTAAATGTGTATTCACTGAACAATGTTAGAATTGCTTTAATTGTATTATCGGTGAACCGTTTTCATAAGTTCATGGCAAGTGGCAACTACTACATACACAAGACGTATCGCTCGCAATTCGTCCATTGTGTTAAAATGTTTTATTTTTATTTAAATGTGATTCTCACACTGTAACAATAACAATTTGGCAAACATTATTCTCATCTATTGAAATGCATTTTTAGATTTTGAAAAGGAGCGGATAAGCTATATTGACTTTATTTCAACGTATTTTTTATTCTACAGAAATAACTTTTCACAACTAATATACGACAGTGCTCAAAAGGTTTTTAATATTCTATTGTAGTCTCTCTGTATAATATATTAAAAATTAAAGAAGCATGTGGTTCCTATTTTTAGGTTGTCCTTTTTACATTTCCTATTATTTTTCAAATAAATGTGCAGCATTTTTTCAATTAATTTTTTGAAACATTTTTACTTTTTGTTATAATTTATTTTACAATTTATTATAATTGAAATTCGTAAGAAATTGAATAAAACCAATAATATTGCAATTAATTGTTATTCATTTTGTAAAATTTGACTCGATTTTTTTTTGTATTAGATATATTGGTAAAGCTGTAAAAGCTACTTCCTTTTCATACATACAATTACTGCTTTTATGAAATTCCTCGAAAAAAAAAATTATTTAAAAAATTATATTTTATATAATATATAGTATAGGTACCTACCTTATATAATATCAAAAGCAGGAGCTAACCATATTGTATAAACATTATATTTTACTAGAAGATAAAACAGTACGTATTCATAAAATATAATTTATTATGTAGGTACCAGAGGTACCTACTATATGTACTGCAGTGTACACATTGACAATATTATTTAAAGAAAAAAAAATTAAAATTTTCTTAAACTCATTTTTTGCTTTTGAACTGCACAAAATTTTATTATGAACAGAAAAAAAGTCAATGACAAAGTAGCTGTCGAATAGAGGATAGGGGTGGGGGACTTGACATCGGATTATCTGACTTGCGCTGCTGTCTAGATGGTCGGTACTGGGTAGTATGTAAATTTTATCACCAAGAAAAAACAAAATATTTACCCAATAGATATTTGCATGCCGAGCTAGTAAACAAAAAAAAAAAATTGATCCGATCGAATAAGAGAAGCTGTAGCCTGTAATTGAATAATGTACAATTTAGCACACGATAGTTATTTTAACTGTGAACACTCATCAATATTCATTTCAGACAAATTTAAAAAAAAACATTTAATGTTTATCACGTCTCAGGTTTTTAAGTGACGGCTTATATTTTTGTTATCGTAATGTAAAGCAGAATATATTTTTTGTAAACACATTGACGTATCAAATACCTGTGAAATTTTAGTTATTTATTAACTTATGGATTATAAATGCGAATATGAAAAGTTGAAAACCAAATTTTTCATACACCAAAGACATAAAGTTATCATTCTTAAGAACTGTATATTAATATTGTTCAATATACATTAACCATACATAGGCATACATTTTATACCTACATTAAAAGGTTAATACAAATTAACCATTCTGATTCTCAGTGGTACAAAAATTATAAAATATTACAGGTCAGATTACAGATTATAGCTTATATTATTTATTAATACTTATATTATAAGGGTTATCTCTCAAAACACAAAAGTTTTACAAGCTATTTAGTTGTTAAATGTATCACTCTGTATAAATGTACAAAATCGTATCTAGTACCGTATATATATATATTACCTACGTAATATGACAGAGTGATAATAATAGTAATGATACAGTTCGTGACTAATAACGTTCAACCACGCCGGGTAAATAACCAAAAGCTTAGTTCAAACTTCGGGTTGATGGATGTTCATATATTTTTGTTTTTATTTTTTGGATCACTTCCGTGTAAGTCCATCCACAACTGTCAGCAGCTACGATGACGACGACAAGACACGCCATCGCCACAGATATTATCCTTCACGCCACGCGTATAGAGTTTTGGCGTTTGACAAAAAATGTCTAACTGCACATTTTTCGTATTTCATTATATGGGAGATTGTTTCGTTTAAGTGTAATTGTGTAAAATGTTTACCGCAAAATTATCGGCCAATGTTTTTGTTCAATTTTTTCCAAGCTGAATACTTTTCTGTATACCTACGTTGATGATATAAATACTACAAATAGCAGCTTATTGCATTTAGATAGTATAGTTAGATAAAATAAAAAAAAAATTATTGGCTTTTTGATTTACCCTTTGGGTATCCATATAGGTTGAAAAAAGAAGCTTCCAAGTCCCATTGAAGCTATTGGTATAATTTTTATTGAAAACAGTTCAGACGTTCTCAAGTGATGCGATTACCAACAAACAGGATTTAATTGTAATTCATATAGATTTAAATGCTAGTTAGATATTTAATATTGATCTAAGTAAATCATATTATTGCGCCTTGGATGTTATTATCTCTGTAGTATTATTATTTGTAATTACTTCGGATCTCATTAAAAATGTCCTAAACAAAACCCACAAAAGACAACCATAGGGTCAACCAAAAGAATTCATGTGTCTTGCGGTTGAAAAAAAATCCCACTACTGTGATAATATATGAAGCTCCTCCTTATTTTAAATTTTAATAAATATCAACGTGCTTATATGACAAATAAAGCACTGTCTCCAAAGTGATATCATGCTTTTATTTCACTAGATTCATATTAATAAAAATACGGTTTCGTGACGAGTTTCTTTAGTTGGCAGACAGCAGTCTCTACATTGTGTGATTTTCCGATTAAAACGCTCTAGGTTACGTTGCGGGTAATAATTCATCGTCACGATCTCGTCTCTGCATGCCTCGGGGGGCTCTCTAGTATACTGTTATTCATATATATTATATATATTTATATATGAATATGAATTTTATACGGTTGGTCCTCACGAAGAGAATTTTCTTTTTCTCTTTCCCGACGTCGTCGGTGCTGCGTACAATTGTACTTTATATTATGTGTGTATAGAGTATATATTATATTATAAAAGGTTTGTCATTTTTACATTGAAATTAAATTTAAATATGTCATATTATCTGTGCCGGACAACGCAAACACCCTGTAAAATATGACCGATCGTAGTCCAAATCGGTATGCAGCGATTGCAGTTTATCACTGGTGTGAAAATGCATATAAAATTGTTTTAGGCGTTAGGTATTCTGCATTTAACAATGTTTCTTGGACGCAGCTGGAAGAAAATATTATATTTTTTGATGCGATATCGTCTGTGTAGGTATTTTGTATTTATACTATACATATATTGCTACGATACAATAGTCTATGGTCAAAGCTCAGCGGGGTAGGGTTTTTGAAGTCCGGTATATTGTGCACACAATGTTCGTAATATTATTGATATATCATCATTCATTCGCTATTTAGTGTATAATTTAGATACACCAGTGGTGTAGCCATCATGGGTTGTTTTTTTTTTTGGGGGGGGGGGGGGCTATTAGTCCCTTCCGAATGTTTAAGCAAATTATGAAAGTCACTGAAAATATAAATTTGAATAATCGTACAGGTACCGGAACCTAAAATAAAATCTTGAAATCAGTATGTTTAACTTATAGGTGAGTATAGGTGACCCTATAAACAAACTCTGTGTGAACACATTATCAGCCTCCTCCAAAGATTAATCCTGACTACACCACTGCGATATACAGATTAATAGCGAGTGTTAAATCAAGATTTAATTTAAAGTGGGAGGGGTTAATTAAAACCAGCCAATATATAATATTATATCTTATATTCTTACAGGTTCAAGGCTTACACAAATTGACAAAAGGCTGATATTTAACATTTTCTAATAGCTGCATTTGCCGCCTTTGCAATTTGTGACATTTTTATTTTTTTACTATATATTTTTTTTGTTGAGATATTAAATACATTTTACGTAATACGTCATCCTGCTCAGATAAATCAAATTATCAATTGCTTTACTTTGATGTACATACATAGATGTAGGAAGATTTTAACGATTTATTCAATTTTTTTACCTATAAACGACGTGTTCTTATAATTCCTCGACCGATTTCAACGAAATAAATACTCTATAAACCCGTGGAGCTTATAATATAATACTTTATCGTAAAATATAATAACAGCCCGACTTAAATTCAAAATTCAAAAGCAGCCGCTCCAAGCGTTTCTTGACACCTCGTGAGAAATAAAGCCGCTTGAACTCGAAAAAGACATGAATTAGCTATTTCCTTACGAAATATCCAAACTTGTACCTAGTAGGTTTTAAGAAAATGGGGGACAATGAAAATAAAGCCAAGATTACTGCAAATTTAGTTTATTTTAAAATGTATTATGGGCTATGGAAATAAATGTATATAATAATAATCATTTACCTACATATGGTTATCGCATATAATATAATGTATAGACGACTAGATTTTTTGTTAGATTTTCTTTTAGCTGATTTCCTTTTTAGTTTTCTTAAAATGATCAGTTATAGAATTAGGTACCTATATTAAAATACATTAAATATAATATAGGTGTATGTATGTGTAATGTGAATTGATTTATTTCCAACTTCTTCTTCTTGTCGTGTCGGTCTTCATCTTCAGCTCAATAATATATATATTTTTTTTTATTATAAATACAAGGCCTCGACTGCATTGGTCATTGACCGATATTATTGTGTTACGTATAAGATTTTAGTACATTATGGAATGTATTTTTTTTATTCAACATTTAATTAAATAAGAAAGTAATATAGTTACAATATTCAAAATTAAAATAAACTACCATGCAGTGCTGCATTTCGAAAATCCAATTTTATATTGCTATATAAAAGCTGTAGTTTAAGAGTATAACAGGACTTTGCTGGGAAAAATAAGCAAACATAAAATACGGTGCTATATTGGTAACCACGGTGTATCTCGGTTTTAGTGTACCTAAGTTCACCGGCATATCGGCATTGGTGTACTTCGGTTTCTGAACTAGTTCGACTGAGATTGGATATATCAGTTGGTAAATTTTTGAACGTGGTTCAAGATACTCTAGTACTCTCTAAACTTTCCTGATATCTTTAAGAACAATTTCTGAAATTTTCGTAAAAATCAGTCAAGCAGTTTTTGAGTCTATAAACGACGAACATAAGAACATTGCTTTTAATATACATCATTCGAATAACAAACAATAAATTATAACAATAATTATTTTCTTTTACAAAATTCTATAGCAGTACGCATGTAAGATCAGATAGTCTATACAATTTTTTTAAAACAATTTTTTCGATTTTGGTGAGCAAAAGAAAATCCATGTGTAAGCCACTCTAGCTATACCGGCCATGTGGGTCATCTAGTATTTTGTTATATCTGTGGACCGATACCGTATGTAGGGAATAGGGATACAGAGATTACCTACTGCAGCCGTATAACCTCATTCTTCAGATACTTCAGCGATAAGCCTTGGAAATGCGCTTGTCAAAATACTTACACTTCGTACATCGCGTGTACAGTATAATACATAATGTACTTAAGTGTTCATTATTATTTGTTGCTATATAATAAATTATGTACCTACATGCTATTGTGATCGTTATCGAGCATGGCCAATTGCTTGTGAGTTGTGACACAGAGGTGGTGGGTATGTATATAAATAATAATATATATTTATATATATATATTACTTGTAGGTATATTTTTATAGCGTTATATATAGCGTTTTACGCGTGTTTAAGTGTGAGCGAGCTCGTAGGACGTTTGCCACGACCGCGTGACAAAATGAAAGTAATTCGTTATAGAGAACGCCGTTTGAAAAAGGGTCTAACTATTTATACATATATATATATCATATATTATACGGGCCGTAGAATGTAATATGTTTTACTACTGTTGTACATAATATACTATATACCTATTATACCTATATACTGTGTGTGCCGTGTGTTTACTCGGATACCTACTCCGGCGATCGGTTTAAATGTGTCGAATATTTCGTCGTCGTTTTGAACGACTAAAAAATTATCTCACGCGGTTTGAAAACGTGAAAAACAGCTCACGTAACCTGTATATTATTATAAACAGATGAATTCACGTGGCCGAGGGAAAAAATCGAGTTTTTAAATTGTGTGTGACTAGAACTGCTGCACGTGCTGAAGTTGAGAGGCCGCTATATACTAACAGTTGACAACTTACAGTTTCCGCGGTCTCTATTACGGTCATATACGACCTCGAACCGTCTCAGTGGACACAGAAAACGATTGACACATATGTTATTGTCAAATCAAAAAATGAGAACTAATTTAATTTAGTTAAAAGTGACAATTGTTTTAATCTGTATTTTTTTTATTAAAGCAAGGTATGACCCGGATATGATATTGTTATCGACTTATTGTCGTTAAACCATACATATTGAAAATATATTGGTCATACAATTACTGTTTTCTAAACCTGGGTAACAATTTTCAAAATAATATTTCCTGTGAAATTCTTGTTTATTTATACGTGTCATTTCCTATGTCCGTCCGAAAAGATAAACTCCACGTCACCACGTCTCTGTTATTTAAGTGTCACCCTGCAGGTATCACAGTCGTGGCTCAGATGCTCAGTGTACGACAGTCGGAAGTAAACAGGACAAATTAAGTGTCAAATGTTGTTTGTCTTCATTTCACGGTAGTATAGGTGATATTATACATTATCATTTCAAATGATCTAATATTCTAATTGCAGTGGACGGTAACCGTTAGTTATATACATCGTTTTACATAGTACCTACATTTTATTAGGATACGGTAATTTTGTATATTTTTACTATTTTTTGAATGGTTATCAAATGACACCGTCTTTTACAGAATCCAACATTCCAACTAGCAGTCACACTTTTTTTACAATGTCAATCATATGCTAGTATTTTGTTATTATTACATGACCGTCCAATTCTTCTATACAGTTCGATTCCTACGAACTTAATTGAAAATTTAAATATCATATATGTATTGCAGTTTGATTATTATTATTATTATTATTATTATTTTTTTTTTTAATTTATAGGGTAAAGGCTTTAACAGTGAAGGTTATTAGCTTTATTAGTTATTATAAGGTTATTTTTTTTTTTATTAGTGTTTTCATTAAAAATATAATTTAGTCGGTATAGCTATACGCCTATACCTACCTGTAAAACTATATTGAAATAGTCTCTATACTTTGAATAATCATAGTAACATATTATTATAATTTATAATACTAATACAACACTATTTCTGGTAATTATATTATTCTATAGAGTCAAGTATAATATTTTATGGTTATGGGTTGTTTGTACATTGTAAATACGGTTCGTTCGTAAGCATCGGATGGACGTGTGGGCCGTGTGGCTAAACTTACATGTATTGATGTTTATAATAATGTAATATCGATAATATTATTGTGGACGCATTCGGGCCCTGCGGGAAACGTGCAATTTCAATAATTGTCAGACTCATACATATCGATCGGGTTATATCGCTTGCAAGGTATTACAAAACTGTATATTAAATTTGTTATAAAATTATGTACGATTTTTTTCATCATT
The DNA here is from genome assembly GCA_027563435.1 of Nasonovia ribisnigri. NCBI lineage: Eukaryota > Metazoa > Arthropoda > Insecta > Hemiptera > Aphididae > Nasonovia > Nasonovia ribisnigri. The sequence continues at coordinate 317,325 of JANEHU010000015.1, read as the reverse complement.
ATTATTTTAATCACCGCTGATGTTCGAATGGTTCGAGATGAAATAAAATATAATTACGATGTGACAAAAATGAGTCGACTTTCGGTATACGTTACCTATACGTAGGTACATAATAATATATACTAAAAATATTTGACAAATAAGCCAATCCATGAATGAATTCAATATTATCGAAATGTTTGGAGAGTGAGCTTTGAATTTCTATTAAAAAACAAGAAATTTCTTCGCGAAATTCATACAAACGTTTCATAACTTGTCCTCTAGAAAGCCAACGTACTTCTGTGTAGTAATTAGTAAAGAAGAACTTCATGTTCAGGTCCCATTTCTTGACATAAAACCTTGAAAAGTCGGTGATGTAAAGCTCTAGATCTGATGAAATTAACAACTTTAACTGCAGTCGTCATAATTTCTTTTAGATCTTTTAGATGGCTGGTTTACCCCGTAATTATTTATCGATATGAGGAACACGAGCAAGACATTGTTATTGTTATCGTATTCACGTTTTCAGAAATTTTACCAAAATAATAAAATATATTATACATCGATAAGAAAAAGTAATAAATTGTTTACGGTTGAAATTTAAAATGTATAAAATAAATAAAATAATTTTAGTTATTTTTTGGAAAAAAAAAACACAAATCAGTCCGTGGACCCCCGGGTAACCATCTACGGGCCCCATAGGGGTACATAGACCGGTTAAGAACCCCTGATATATAGTCTAGGTACCGCTTATTCATTGTAAGCATTTTCGTTGGCATATATCATATTCGACTATAGCGTAAAAAAAAAATGAAATAAACAATATTATTATTTAACTATGAAACCTTTTACACGCTTTAGATAGTAGAAATACATACCGAAACGCACAGCATAAGGTATAATATTATTATCGTTTGACTTCGGTTAAATAATAACTATATAACATCATTTTCAGTATATGTAGTAGTACAAAATATATGTATCAAAACTCAATTGAATCATGTTGGTTGTTACATTTGTTTTTGTTATACGGCTGCATTACAATAAATGCAGAAATGTACACTAGGTTAATCAAATGTAATATATCAAGAAAATGTCATACTTTAATTTCAATATAGTATAAATCTATATAGTCGCAATGATATTATCCGACTACTTTTTAAATTTATTTCAAATAGGAATTTAAACGAAAAATGATTTAAATATGTAGGTATTTGAATATATTTTATAATGATTAATGAATGTTTAAATACAAATATAAGTACCTACACTTAAAAATATTTAAATGGGTCACTTGTCTATTAGAGAATATTCTTGAGTAAGATTCTTTTTTTTTTTATAGTTTTTATAAACAAACTCAACACAGACATATATTACCTTCATACAATTTAACATACAACTATAGGTACAAGTGTATTTGGGTTTTTTCAAATATTTTTGCTTAAAATATAAAAAGAGTATATTAATTAAATACTTGACAAATACGAATGTATCTGAGACATAATATTATATTGTTCAGTGTTGAGGATGGGCGTAAATTGAAATGATGTTATTAGGTTACAATAGGTTACAATGATCTATAAATGAAACGTTGAGTCGTATAAGTCTATAGACGTTCGCATAATAATGATGCATATGGGTAATAATATATACAATATGATGTGAATAGATTACGCGGTCGGGTGGTTAAGAGACTCGTCGAACGATTTATCGCTTGTCCGTCGCGGTCGTATTATTGCACGTACGAGATATAAAATGTACTTACAGACACGGCCAATATACAGCTTACCTATACCGTATATATGATGTTTTATACGTTTGAATTTAGTGATATTCCACTGAATCGGTCGTGCCGTAAAGATACGGCGACGTACCGTATAAAATGCATTGTTGTAGTAAGTTTAAATTATTTTTCGACCTATGATTTTTTGCACGATAATATATATACATAATATACTATGTATATTATTATGTTAGTGCGGCGAATATTACAATAATATTTTTCGAGTTGTCACCCATTACCTAAAAATATGGGGAAAAAGTCAAAATAAAAAACCAACTTAAATGCACGCCGTGGCAAAAAAAAATTATGCGTCTCCTACTTTTCTCGACGCACGAAAAATATTTTATCGCCGTGCTCACTTTAATCTAAACAGTCGTTAATTATCGGATAACGAGAAACAAGAGACAGTGTATTATTATTATTATTACGAATATTATATATAGTATAAATTAACGAGAGGGTAGACGAATATTTTTCAAAGCACATCGTGCCTTGACTTAATGCAAACCACGTTCATTGTGTGTTCGGTTTTTTTACGATTTAATACTATATAATTACTTTTATACTATATAGGCACACGACTCACGCGTTTATTATAACATGATACGATAACCGATTTTAATCCAATATTATAAATTATATAATAATTTATAATGTTTGCCCTGGTTTGTATTTTTCTTAATATTTAGGCATTCGTTTTATTGGAAACAATAAATTGTACACTCGTCATGCAGTGACACGGCTAACATATTATCCTGCGGGCTGGAAAATATAGTGACAGATAATAAATATTTGAAAAAATCGTAATTAAATACCTATAATTATATATTGAAAAAATCAAATTGCCTTTGAAGAGATGAATTTGATCGCTAAATGTTAGGATACTTCCAAAACTATTTTTTGATTTTGTATATGGAATGTTGAACTCTATAATTAGTAGGTGTAACATAATCAATTTTACTTTTAGCTTTACACCAACATCGCGTACGAAAGTTTGAAAATTGGTTGTAGTTATATCAATTATATCTATCCCTATTGAACTATTTATACAATTCATGCGGGCTATATTTTTTTTTGAAAATATTAATTCTTTTGACAAAGTTCTAAACTATAGGTAAGGATTTTTGGGATAAAAAAATAATTGTATTACACTATAATAATTAATATTTAGACGTAAAACACATGTCATAGAAAGTATAACTTGTAGTACGTATATTATATTATATACCTACTTTGAAATTTTAACTATTGAAGTATAATCATGCTGTGATCATAGTATGATCATACCTATCAAAAACATTATTTCAATAATATTACACATTATCATAAAAATAATTGGTAGAATCACATACTATTATCAATGACCTTGCATGTAATATATATTTAGTTGTTCAATATTAAGGCGTTAAAAATCCTAAATAGAGCCAAAAAAAAAATGGCTGTACTATTTATTTGAAAATAATATTGCATCAGCTATAAAATATGCAGAATAAAAATAATTGACGGTGAAAATTCAAAAAAATTCAAGGTTTATTAAGTAGTTGCAGTATCTAAAATAAAATGAGATTTTCTGTTATACGCATACCTAAAATAAATATTTTTCTGGGTTTTTGAAATTTTGTTTTTTATTATTTACTGTCGACAAACCCTTATATAAACGTAATTTGGACCTCATTCACGCTGCCGAATGTATGTCAATCCTTAATATTACTGATGAACAATGAGTAAATATCATATAATTAATAGGTAATATTTCACAGCCACGAAAATGTACTGATATTTTAATATCATAGGTATTAACTACACGAGAGAAACTAGTTAGTTATAAATTGGATAGTTCAGATCTGTGTTTGTTGGTTATTTTATACACGCCTGTGACCTGTATAATTATAATGTTATGCCTATTTTATAGAATTCAATCAAACATCAGCGTACTTCAAAAATGCACGTACGTGTGAGAGCCCGTGCCCATTTTGAAATATTGGAAAAATGTTGTACCTTTTGTGTTAATAGTTAATAAACCACTTTTGACACTTACCATTGCGCTAGCCCAGCCATAATATACATTTTTTGATTTTTGCGGAAAGTGACGAAAATATTTTTTAACTATAAAATTTGTAGTGAAAATCATGTAAACAATCTTGTGAATTTATACTAATTATATAGTCGATAGCTATATTTTTTCTATTGGGTTGGGCTGGCGTAACGTTGCTTCAACCATTAAACTTTGGGTTTTGCTGTTAAACCAATATCATGGGAAATTTAATTTTAGTCATGCAAATTCATTCTAATTACATATTGGTGAAAAAAATTTCCAATATTTCGAAATGGGCCGGGCTATCGCAATGTTGACCGTTTTAAAAGTTTTAAATTGCTCATCTCCAACAACACGAGTAACAACAATAATATAATGGCTTTAAATGTTTTCTGTTTCTCGATTCAGTTGGCATTGGTATGTTCGGATACGTATTTCGTAATTCATCGTCAAGGTAGTAGTATCGCACTAATTGATGGGTTGCGCAATTAGTGGTTCTCGAGGTGCGGATAAATTATCGGCTGGATGATATTATTATTATTGTGCGACGAGGAAGAAGCTGCCATTAATTTTGTGCTACAAGTCGGAAATACACACGTTAGTGTGTTTTTGACAAGGTGCATACAGAAAAAAAACGAAATCTTTGTCGCAATATTTACGGATATTAAACATTTGGGCTAAGCGTAACGTGTATAATGAGCGCTTTGTAAGAAGATAATATTATAAATCCAATTAAAATATTTCTATTGAAAAAGTTTAAAATCGGTCTTACCGAAAAGATGGATTCATCTAAAATTAATAAGTTTTACTTCTTAAATAATGATGGCACTACTCTTGTCTCCAAAGTATCAAACACCCACCCTTAATGCTAAATATTTATAAGATAATAAATACTATAACAGTGACATATAAACAGGGGTGGATTAACCATTAGGCATTAAATTACTTAAATCACTATAATCCTTGTATAGACGTATATACGAGATAACAAACAGGAGAGAATAACAATCACATATTATGTCATAGTGGGCGTATAAGACTCACGCGCCTCATTAAAACAAAAACAAAAAAAAACATTACAGTAGGGACAATAAAAAAAAGATACCTATATTGTATAAGTTCTTTATATTTCACGTTAACTGTTTAAGTATTGTCATATTTTTCGAATTACAATGGGCCCCTAACGGCTATAAAGTGCTTAAGGCATAAGGCAGTTTGGATTATATACCAACTGATATTATATTCACAAATGTACAATAATATAATACGGTATATAATTACGATGCGGTGTGGTTTCATGTGAAATAAATCAACTGTATAGGTACTGTATAAAGTGGATTTCTATAACACGCATACAATTATTCCATACCGATCCCGAGACAGAGTATAGAACGCTTAACAGCAGATCGTCCAAAGTCCCAGGAATATTATCCGTAGGTATCGAATTATCCAACACAATGTTGGTTAAACTTTATGTTAACTCGTAACTAGAGTCCGTAACAATTACCTGTCTCACCATAGTTATCATGCTCTGCGTTATTATATCATCCCGTAGTCGTCCCGGGACCAAAAATAATGTTAAAAGGCTGGGCGTTTTATTAGGATGCGCTATTAGGAGTTAACCTTTTATGAAAATTACTAGGTGAGAAAAAACAGAATTTAATCGTACCCGTTTTCAAGCTATACTTGTTTTTTGAGTATAGCGTTTTGTTCAACAATAAATACAAAGTTATAAACACCACGTCACTTAAAGATAATTAAAAAAAAAGAAAAGAAAATTCATAATAATATATCACATTTTCACTTGCAAGACACTACTTTTTTTCAAGTGTTTGATATTTGAAATAGGGGATAAAACAAAAACAAAACAGTTATCAAAAAAAAAACTGGGAAAATCCCTTTGTTATAATATAGTAGATTTCGACCTCGTCATTGAGTAGGTTGCTGCAATGGATGTGTTTAGTTTTATTTCAACGATAAATCATTACAAGTAGGAAAATGATTCTGACCGGAGTCGGAGTGTCAGCTTCTACTCCTAAAGGTATTAATTAATCAATTATTAATGACTAATATTACGACACGTTAAACTAATATTTTCCAAAAACATCGCATATACTATACTTATACAATAGTTATTTTAACAATATTACATCATACATTGTATCAGTGTGGTGTAAATAGGTTTATGGTAGTATAATAGTTTAAAATTAGATGCCCAGGCAAAATATTATGAATATTTTATTATTTATTTTTTTTATTAAGAGCACAGGCTGGTTTATCCTAAATTAGGATTTCTAATGCTCATTGTGACATAATTGAACATGTATATATACAATATACATATAGTACACATACTATAATGGTAGGTACCATGCATTGTATATAGCAATTAGAAAATAGTTTTATGATTATATGTCGTACTGTAATAACGGAATCTTGAAGTCCTAACGAATTATAATTTTTGAACTACACCAAAATAAAAAGCATTGGCATTGTTAGTTTATGTCTGAACATCCAATTTTGTAAAAATTCAAAATTCAAAATCTAATATAAAAAGGGTTATAACTCAACGCTAAACTTATTATTTTTATTTTTACCAAGGAAACCTTACGTCAAATCTTGTATTACTTTTTGTAGCCATTATATAGGTATGAATGTATGATAATTAAGCGGTGTTACGCGTATTTTGTTAGTTTTAATTTATTGTGTGTTACGGGAATAATTAATTCCAATACGTCTACAACAGATTTTATTTTTTTTTAATTTGGATTTTGTGAAAATGTAATGAACGCTGAGATGACAACAGCTACGAAGAATCTTTTAATTGTGTGTTATTATATCACGAACAAACAGCTGTGGTCCTTATATTATTAGTATAATTTTTCTTTTTGTCTGTCATCAACTTTAATATTTAAGCTGACATGAATATTTACGCAAAATTGATGCACATACAGTTAGTTAAACTGAATCCACAGAAACTTCAATTGAAATGGATCAGCATTTATCTGCACATTTCCAACTCGTATAATTTTTTAAAAAATGTATTATTATTCATATGAACAAATGCAAAATATAGGCGTCTAAGTCCGTGCGCCTGAAATTTTTTCAGTAGTAAAATTTAGTGAAACAATTGCAGCAGTCAGTCATAAGACGGTGTATAATACTTATTATATTGAAGTGTTCCCATATATATATAATATACTTACATTTAACGCTTTTTTACATAGGTATGGGTATTGTGGGCTTTTCAATCTAACTAATCCACCTAGCTGGCAAGCTGTCTGACGTCTGTCTACATGGTAGGGTTACAAAATCCATCACCAATCATAGGTATACACTGAGAATATATATAAACGATTGGTATACTATATACCTTAACGGGCTTAATTTACGTTTACATGGAAAAATAATAATATTTCCTCATCACCGCGCGTATATTGGTCGTATAATATTATGTGTGTGTGAGATCTAAAATATGAGATGGAAAGAATAAAGCTATGCGTCGGCGTAAAGGTAAATCCGACGGTGGTGTATATGAGAGTAATTGAAGACAAAAAACAGTTCGTATTCATCACATTGTTCCCAACAGTCATTTCAGGTTATCGCATAATATTTCGCTGACTTTTCGCACAGACTCAAACGCATTTACATAGTATACCTTAAATTTACAATACTAAGCAATAATATACTAAATTATTAAACAGTAATGATAATATTAAAAATAAATAAATATGTAAATATAAAATAAAATGATATAGGTATTTCGTATATTTTGTCATCTTAGGTAATTGTTTGGTTGCTATATCGCCGTGAAAGGTCATAATATTGTTTTATGGATTCCGAGTTTTTGAGCTATTTCACAGCTTGTCATTATTTATTAGGCTAATTCAATAGCCATTACCCTTCTGGGTTCGGGTTTTTAAATGAGTTATTGGAAGATGTATTGGTTGTTTTTTTACTTTGCCCGTTTGACTTTATAGTATTCTTTAAGTCTTAATATCAGAGGTTGTGGATTTTAGTGTACTAGATATTATAATTAGTATTTTTGTGTTGAGTAGTATATATCTACATTTTTTTGCATGTATGCTACACATCCATATATTATTGCGGAATATTCTTCCGTCCAGTAGAACTGTGCTAGAGGGGCTATCATAAAGGGTTTATATTGACCACGGAGGAAGTTTCACAGTACTATATTATTTATTTTGAGAAATTTGTTTAGACAAGAAAAAAAAAATTCCCAACTGGTGAATTAAAAAGTACCTTTTCTTTGGGATATAATAACAGGGGTAGGTGATTATGTAAAAACTCCCCATTTGCGTTACTTATATCATACCCCCAATCCGCATGATGCTTATTTAAATAAATATAATATATATGATAAGACACGGATAACAGTGGTATAGGTACCTTAGAGATGAGTTATGCAAAAATAGAACAAAACATTATAATAGGTAGGCAATATGATACAATACTATAACTTGTACGCGTGTATATAATACAAAATAGAACTTTTGACGTCGTTGACACACTATTAGTATATATAATATATTACATTAAAAGGGGTGGCGGGCAGTGTGCATTTTAATACCTAACTGTTCAATTTTGAATATTATGTTTTGTTTTCATTTCTAAATCGTTTGTTACTTAGATTTATTGTGACCGCACAATGAGACAGTTCTGCGTACGACACTACACGTCGCCGTCTGTCCGGTTCACGTGATCGTAATATAAATCAAACACACGGGGCCAAAAAACGTGTAGGTCATTTTTAACGCAAACGTAATAATAACGATGGCACATCCGGCTCAAAGATTTATGTTTTTACCCGATGACGATGTATCCACCTATAGTATTACACACATAAAACATAAAAATAACATATACACATACACCACGTATAATATGTACATAATAACAATAATATATATAACATTATATCCGTAACCCGTCAACTTACCTCACTTTGTTCAGCAAAATCGAGGTTTTTAATTATTGTTTACTTGCCATCGGATTTACAGGCTTGCAGCTGCCGATCACTCCCTATTTTGCCTTATTCGTGTTGTTTTTATCCGCGTCAAAATTTCAGATTTATAGAGTTAACATTTTTTAACATAATATAATAATACCTATGCACTTGTAAATATTTCAAAAATTTGAATCACGCTGTTTGTTTCCATTAAACATCCAAATGCGGTCATGCGAGTTTTTATGCCCATGTGATGCGAGTAGAGGTATCATATACCGATAGTGTCTATATACGAGAACAACAATTAGCTGTGATATACTCTGTATGCATAGAGTGGTTCACTAAACGTGTATACCACCCTTACATCCATTAATAATGCATCTATTCAAATTGTGGTTGTTATAGAATTTTTATATATATTCACAAAAATTATGTTTCAAAATATTTGTATTTTTATACCATTTTTTTAGGAGTCTTTTGGTGATACATTTTTTCAAATAAAACCACAATTTTTACATTAATTGTTAAAGCACATTTTTTAAAAATTGTAATGCATCTGAATTTTAAATCAATATTCGTACTAGTGGTTTATGTACCTACTAAGGATAATAATCCTTATTAATCCATAATGATGTTTACACATCAAGTAAAAAATGTATGTACATAATATTCAGGTATAAAGTGCTTTCTACTTATTATCTTCAGACATACTTTACAAACATAAAATGTTAATATATTAATATTAATTACTAGGTATATAATTCTCAAATTATCATAGATTACCTAAAAAACTATAGTCGTTCCTATAATTTTCCTATTCATTTTTTTTTTAAATAGTTATAAAAACTATGAGAATTGTTTGTTATATTATCAAGCTTTATGACTATTCGAAAACATTCTTATCGATATTTAGAGAAAAAAATTCAAATTTAAAGTGCCTATAAAAAGCTTAAAAATAAAAAAACCTTTTTTCACTACTATTTTGAAAAGCCCTAAGAATTTTTAATTTTAACATAGTTATACCAACTTGATTCATTTCCATACCAGGAAAGATATTCAAGTTGAAAATCAAAGCATTTTTTCTACTATACAACACGTACAGATACACAAAAAAAAATATCTATATAAAATATATACATCACTGTAAAATCAATACATTCTTCGCTCCCTTAAGAATTTAAAATGTGACAGGTTGAAGTTAAAAAATTACGTTACAGTATTCAACAAAAATATATTTTTAACCGATGAATTAATTTCATACCGTGAAATTGTGTAAAATGTGTAAAAGTATCAAAATATATAAAATTCCGTTTACAGCAATATTACGTACCAATGAGATAAACATTAAAATGGGTTATCATTGATAACTTATCAACAATTTAAGACAATAAAAATAAATAGGTTGGCATGTGGGTGTCGCTCTGCTGTATAGTAGGTTACAAGTGGGTCACAGAAATGGATGGTGTTAAATTTGAATTTAATATTAAAATATCATAACATACGAAAAACGATTCTGAGCTAAGACGGTAAATCGGCGCTTATGATAATACTAAGTATATTTAATAATATTATTGTGAATAAATTAATTTATTTACCCTTTCACGTGGAACCTTATTTTAAATTTCTAATCCTTAGCTATACGAGTTGAACATTTAATAACATATTAACTACAAAGTAATTTTTAAAATTTAAAATTTGATACGTTTTGTAAAAATTTGAACTTTAAATGCTTATAAAAAAAAATTGTTTATATGTATTTTTTTTCAACTGCTATAATAACAATATATCAGGAGCCTTGTATTTTCACGCTTTTTAACCTTACAAATAAAACTGTATTGACATTTATAAAGAAAAAAACTAAATAAATTGGAAACAGAAAATGTCCGTAAACAGCTCAAAGAAAGTCAAAACATTTTAAAAGTTTTATGGTGTACCTATATAAAATGCTAATATAAATATTCAGTGAAAATTGTATGTATCTACGGTCATTATAGGTATGGAGTGATATTAAAAATCAAAACTTATTTGGTCCAAAACAGATTTTGCGTAAAAATTCTCGGTTTTCCTTAATTTTTATTTTGGTTTTCCCGGTGCTTTTGAAAACTACCGGGAATTTTAAATGTTGACTTCCCCAATGCACCAACTAGATTTCACTTTCCCATTAAAAAAGATACTGAAGTTGAAAATTGATGCATTATTTCGACTACTTATCGTGTCACAGACACAAATAATAATAATAAAAATAAAAAAACACACATCGTTGTTAAATCAATACATTCATCGCTCCACATAAAATCTAAAATACAGATTTTTATTCAGCAAAATTCTATTATTAAGTCTGACTTAATTTATTGTTATTTAAGTAATACTCTGGTCACGACAAATATTTCTATAAATTAATTGATCAATGATGTTTTTAGATCTTTTGTATCGAAGCATTATAGCATATAATTTATTCTATATGAAGGCTAAGGAAACATATTATATAACTATATACGGATATGAAAATAATTTAATTCGATCGATACAAAGTAATCTGGTGTAATTGTATCTCATATTGGATTTTTGCCTGAAACGATTACAAAACTAGAAGTTCGTGGTAACAAATAATAGGTATTATGTCATTAATGTTATGTTTAATTTTACTTTTTAAAATATTAAAATATACTGTGTATGTTGAATAATTGTTCAATTACTTTTTTTTATGTACATTAAATATTTTATTTATTTTTTCACATTTTAAGTGCCTTTTTTTAATTATTTATATATCGTCTTAAAATTTAAATCCGAACCTTAAATTCATCAATTATAATTTGTATTATATTTATAAACAAACTTAAACTCGTTATTTAATAATTTAATTCAAATCAATTCACATAAATTAGGTAAATTAATAAAAATTAAGCTTAAAGAGTGAAGTTGAAAAGATGAAAGTAACTTAACTCTAACTTATTTACTCGATTATGTCCAGTCAGTATATTTTACTATACTATACCTGCACAAGGCTACAAACAACGACCCGTCGCGCGTAAATGTATAACTACTATTCGATCCGTTCATACAACGGGCGTGGAGTTTTTTCCCGAAAAATATTGTGGGAACGAATCAATGATTTCGCATAGGCACAACTCAACCGCGACGTGACAGTAAATTATATTTATATATATATATGATCAAACTACGATCAGCTGCAGCAACGGCTCAAATTCAAGCTTTAGTATTCAATGTTTTTCCAATGTTTGTCGACCCTCCTGATCATTTCGTCGGTCACGTGCGGCCGCTTCGACGCATCACGCATCTCGCCTCGATATAATTGTATATGATAATAATTGTATTTTAAGAGTACACACTCGAAGATAATTGGAACATACGCCGTGTATGCTATCGACTACCGCTGCAACGGACACACGCCCCCTAGGTCAAGGCCGCTCCTGTCACGACTCACGAGCCTATATGTTTACGACCTCGTCGTTGTTATTTCGTTTCGAGTAGGTACTATATTAGTATTAAAATATCGTACAATATTGTGCACACATTCAGTGGCGGATCCTAGGATTTCGGTCGGTGCTATTCTGATACATAGAGCTCGTTCAGATACACGTCATCGTGAACAGCTTCGGGGTGAAAACAAATTTAACCTTTATTTTTGGCTGTAGTCTACGGTGAATTAAATACGCTTAGTTCTACTTGAAACCTGATATCTATGTATTTTATAATAAAAAAATGGTCAATATGTGAAACGGTGAGTGCTTCACCTCCCAATCACTCCCCACCCCCTCCTAAACCCGCCACTGCATACATACATATAATATTATATCAAGTACACGCGTTGTCTATAGACAATATATATATATATATATATTATTATGGTAATGATGATTATTATTATTATTGTGAAAAGAAACGATAAATACGGTCTCGCGCACATATAGTGAAAAATGTCGACTTCAAAAGGCCGAATTTTCATATATTTTACAGTAGAAAACGTGAGTACTAAAGTTTAAACTCGTTAGTCGTTATACTCGTTATTCACTATACCTGCACTTTTACAGTCTTATCTTATGCACCTATATATTGGGTATATTATACATACGACTAAATAATATTATGTATAACGACTATAGCCCATTACATCTGCTGGCTTTTTATTTCGTACATGCGTATGTATAAATATAAATTCTCAATCAGAATCCTAACCTTTTAAAAAAGGCAAATTAAAGACGATGGGAACATAAATTAAACCCATGTATTTTAACCTGGGTGTAGACGAATAATACAGCTAATAATATATTATATTAATATCCTAGATGACGGTTGAAACTTTATATCAATTCGTTACGACTAAGAGACATCACACTTATTATTTGTTTATTTTTTAATTGCCATGGTAAATAATAATAATTATTATTTAACGCGTTTAGAACTCCTCTCCCTAAACTCTAAAGCAGCAATTTTTTTTTAAGAAAATTGTAGATAGGTATTCAGATTTTAGCCTTTACTTACACTATATGACCAATTTTTGTTTCAAATTTCACGTTTCCGTCTACATTGAAAATGTTTTATTATTTTGATTAGGAATCAGAGAGTCAGACCTACAGACTCGTAGGTAGCGACTTTAAAACTCGCTCATGTTGATTGTTGAAACGGCTTATTACTATTGGCGCATCGTTCTAAATTTTCCTAAGCTATTTAAGCCTAATGGATGTTTCAAATTTAAAAATCAGGAGTCCTTGGTAACAGAGCCATGAGGTTCAGGAAAACCGGATTAATTGTTTTATGTAAGATGTACAGCAAGCTGGTTGAACTTGGCCTGGCCACTACCTTACGCTCAGATAGTTATAACACCTAAGTACAATATTATCGGTTGCGGCTATATTATCCATTATCGGATAGACGGTCTGTGGATCTCATTACAAAGTTCCTGTATTGTTCTCCCTCCGACTCAGCCACGACAAGTGACAACCTTTGCCGCACTCCAATGTCCACTACAGTCTCCTCAACATATAATACCGCCACCCACACCCGACATTCCGACGGTAAAAGCATCGACAACAACGTCAAATAATAGACAAAATTCCCGATTTCAATAATAATAATAATGTAACAATTTCTGGGTGGGATAAGAGCGGTTGAAATATGAGAAAATATTCACCGCTCAGCAACCCGTTTTTAGATCCTCAATAATATTATGACGAGATATATTATGTAGGTTTATATATGATTTCACCTCGTCGTCGATGAATCCTCGTTTCATTATGGCATCGGCGTGAGACTCAATTATTTACTTGTCTAACAATTTATGCACATATATTCTTTGGGCGAAATATAAATAAAATCATCATCGAGTCGTAGTCGTTCTGCAGTTATGAAAACTCGAAAAACTCTTTTTGTACCTATACCAAGTTGTTTGTTATCCACAAAAGTGCAAAACCCTTATCGGTTTTCGAATAAAGTTTGCCTCGGTATTATATATTATATGAACATTGAACCGGAATGTAATCGTGTATTCCTTTGTAACGAGTGTTCTGCGTAAAATGTTTTACAATTAAATCTAGAAAGTCGTCATCGCCGTACGATATGTTGTTGTGATTGCCTGAACATATAATAATAATAATAATAATAATTTGTAGAATCCACTTATGTATAATATAATATGTTAATAGCTTTGATGTATTTGATCTGCAGTGTGTTGAGAAGAAGTAGGTACCTAAGACCTAACGAATATTATAATATGCGCTGGAAGGGAATGTCAGAATATTATGTTCGTTTCACAAATTGCAGACCATCGTAAAGTTTTATTTAAGAACGTCATCCCCTCCTATTATTGTTACTTGCACTGATATATATAATTTTATAATCACTATTCGATTTGTGTGTCTTTCAATTTATTTTGTTTAATACCTAGTGCAAGACAGACAATTGAAACTTTAAGCTTAACTTTTGATGTTTGAACAGTTTATCATTTTAATACATATCATATTATACATCCCCTCCCTACAATTTATTTGAAACAACTTTGACCACAGCTTGTCACCGAACCGGCTTTTACAAACTTAAAACCATGGTGTACTTAGTTGGCAGATAAAATATTTTAATATATTACTGTATAATATTAATAATGATAATAGTTTCGTCCGCTGGTCTGCGTGTATCCTCTAGCGATGCAGAGGACTTACGGTCGACCGGTCGTTATATTATATTATATAACCCAGTAGGACCTGGTAAATATTACTTCACCGACACTAGTTTTTCGGTCTCAGGTCGATCCGTGTGGTATATAATATACATATAGTACAAGATTCGATTTTGTGGCGGGGACGTCTTTGTTGACGATGAAAGAAGGGGGTGGTGAAAAAACAAATTACCGCACTGTCGCGACGAACCCCGAATGAAAGCAAGAAAACAGAAATTTAATAACTGCGGACGTATCGTAGCCGTCGAGTTATAAGCGCGTCAGAATTATTCAAAAGGTTTTTGCGGGCCCTCAGTGGAAAACAAACACCGGGACAGGGAGACAGGTGAGTAGTATATATAGGTGTATGATAGATACGTATAATAATAATAATAATAATAATATTAGCGGGGATGGCATCTCGAGTATTTCGTGAAACGTGAATTACGTAGGACAGACTACGCTTGGAGACAGCAAAAAAATAAATACGGATTTTTTTATTATTTCTTTTTGGGTTATTTCTTATCATTCGAGTATTTCACTAAGAAAAGAATTTAATCGATTAAAAAAAAAAAATGTTGTCAAGCAACCGCTCTGCTGTACAGTTGTAGGTGGCGAATGAACCTCGTAATTAAGTAGGCAACTGTAATGGCTGTGTTAAATCTGCATTTAAATTATTGCATACGATGGAAAACGATTGTGGGGTAACGGGAATCGCACAGTTATTCTTATAATAATATTGAAATTTTAATAAAAGATCCTATTTTTTTTATTATTTTTCCCGATATTTTTAAAAATTAAGTACTCAGAAATTTCTACGCACCATTTTTGATTCATTAAAATACAAACAAGATTTAATTTTCTACCAGAAACCTCACTCAAAGTTGACGATTAGAGTATTTTAAAGGGTCCGTGCAAAAACCAGACAGTTTCATTCTTTAAAACTTTGCAAGAAACAAAAAAAACTTTTCAACAAAAAAACCAGACGGCTCTAGTTACATTATATTTCCTATAAGGGTGGTCGGATTTGTCTTGCACAGATATACTCGTCAAATTTGTCTTAATTGAAAACGGTCGAAAACCCATTTACTACTTAAATTGAGTTGTCTCGTTTTTACACAGATCCCTTCTGTTTATCAAGGTACTAGAGTAAATGTCTTAAGATATAAAAAAAAAAAAAATACACACATCATTGTAAAATCAATACATTCAGCTCAAAATCTAAAATCAGTTACGTTATAGTATAATTTGTGTTATAATAATATGCGTACAAATTGTATTTTACGTTTTTATAACAAACAAAATGTTTTGAATAACATGATTCTTTTTTGTTATTTCGAAATATTTTGAAAATGAATTAAAACAATAACCAACATCTGGTGTTTCAAATGGATAATGCTAGTGTAAAAAAAAGTACGCATTTGGTTTTTCCGTCACTGATTGAATAAAATTTACATATAAATTGATAATCAATTACTGTCACCATAATATTACAGACGTCAGAGATGTTTTCAAAATATAATATTCGGAAACGTTGTATGACACCAATAACTAAATAATTCTACCAATATAATATTCACAAATAACAATGAACTTATCCCCACGATAAGAATGACGAGCGGTACAAACTGTATACTGTATTATACTATGGTTGTCGATTGTTCATCGAGTGTACCTCGTCATTGAGTAGGTCATTATATATTGCTAGTAATCTATTTTACTGTTAGTAATTAGGTAAGTTGAATGAATAAAATTGTTGTCAAAAACATTGCAATTATTGTTTTATAAATAATAAATAATAATTAATTATTATAGTTTATATTTATGTCATAAATTATAATATATTATTATTGTTGTAGTATTCCAATACTATTATAAGTCAATATATACCGACTACCGTAGAACGGTTTGAATAAGTTCGTGGTATAAATAGTTAAATAACATATGATTATTCTAAATGTTTTGAAAAAGTCATTGTATAGGTGTATACAATGTTAAAATATACGTTAATGTTTCAAATCCCAGATGCAGTTTAAAATAAAAACATATATTTCTTCTATAAATTGTGTAGTTTCACAAAAAAAAAAATATAGGTTCATTATCTTAATGCCAATACTTTACATTCATCGCTCCGCTCATAATCTGAAGTATATTCTTCCAGCCATAAAGTTTAAGTTAATTAGACTACACTCTCCGTCAATGTATTGCTTATGCACTAGGTATTAAAACAACAAATATAGGATACTGCTTATATTGCTATAATTTTTACTTTTGGTCACTCGATAATAATTAAGAATATCGTAGAATTTTTAATAATTTAAGTAATTAGAAAGATTAGAGTCATAAACTCATAAATAATAATTCGTTGTCTAAAGCTAATAAAATAATATTATTTAATTTTAGTTTTACTAAGATTTCTTGATAAAATACATACTTGGTTCATTACTGCGGCTGTATTATATAATTTTGAAATTAATTTACATTTTAATAAACAAACAACGTAAGTTAAATCAAAATGAAATGAAATGAACAAAATAACAATTTCTAGTATCACGAGTAGTATGGAAATATTTTCCGGTGCAATCATGGCAGTTATTATGGTAATAATAATAATAATTAATATATATTATAATAATTATAACAATATATATATATTTTATACTGTTGATAAATTGTACTGGAAACAGAGTTATATACATACATAAGCAAGCTGCTACCTGATATTACAATATTCATTAAAAAAAAAGTGAAAACGAAAAAACTGAAGTAAATAAATATTAAAAATAATAATAACAATATTCAACACCGAAGTTTTTTAAATTTTAATGTTTGTTTAGCTACACAAAATGTTACCTGTAGCGAATAAGACTCGTTAAATGATCACCAAAGGAACAACTATATAATTATTTTTATTCATTCATTTGAGAACCAAACCTGCATACACCAGTAAAATGTGGAATATTAATTATTACAATTAATTTTACTTTTTTTGTACAATATTATATACTGTTAAATATTGTTCATATTATGGTGTCACTAGCGACTTTTCATTTCAACTTTGACGCTTACGGATTTTTTCGACAAAAGGATTTTTGACTCGTTAACACGAAACAATTAAAGGTGTGTCTGTGCGTTAGGTACTCCATTGTAAACTGGAATATTTGTCTGTCAAAATATAATCATTGTATTTGTTTACCTCTATATTATATAATATTCACTATGTATACTTCATAATATGTAGATTATAATTATAATTTATATTTATGTATATATAAAAATGAATGTTTGAACTGTTATGTCATTGAACTCCTCCTAAACGGCTGGACAGATTTTGATGAAATTCTTTGAGTGTTTTTGAGTGAGTCTCTGAATGGTTTAGATTCACAATTAGACAAGGCAAGTCCAGGAGTTGTGATCAAACAGGGATTTTGAGATTTACGATGGCAATTGTTGTTTATAAATGGTTGTTATTGGTTACAGAAGAAATAATTAGTAGAAATTGACGTGTTTGAAATGTTTTCCATTAGTTAATCTGGCAGATGAGGTAAAAGCATCGATCAAATCGTCATGTTTATGGTTTCGAATAAATAAATTATATCCTCAAACAAATTTGAGTCCTGAATGTATATTTATAGTATTATATAGGTTCACAAAAACTACTTAACCGATTCAAGCAAATTTCAAATTTCAAATTTTTAATACTATTATATTAATATTATAATTATAATTGAAAGAAATATGGTATATACATTTTGTATAAATGTATTTATTTAAAATAGGTACACATTTTTGGCCTAGACAACATTGGGTGGAACAGCTATATAATATATATATATATATTTGATTATTATAGGGTTTCTTTGGTTACAACAAATAATATAGTTTTTATGAATGAATATAATTTTAGACCAGTATTTTGTATTTGATTAAAACCAAGTTAATCAAAATGGTATTCCCGACGATATTTTTTTGACTGGTGTCCTGGTCCATTATAAACAATCTGTCAATAAAACATTTGTAATTACGTATGTACCTCGAGGGGTCTACATTTCACCGAAGGTGGACTGCCTACCTGAAAATATACTGCTCGCATAATCACAAGCGTGTCTCGTTGGCAACGACTAGCGGGAGGGCTATAATATAATATAATAGAACGTGTCCTGACTGACTCGCTGACTGATCAACATCAGTTGATAAATAATGATAGCTTGAGGCTTGCAATTTTCACGGTATCTTCGTACCACCATGTAAGTGTCTACTAATAAAGCATCCTCCAAAATTAGCAATTTAACGTGGTGCTGGCACGAGTATTTTAAGATAATCGATTAAAATTTAGTACATTTTAAGTTTTGAACACCATACACCGAATTGTAAAATATAATGAACTGAACAAAGTTTAAATCATATAGAGTTGGAACTTTTAACGGGAAACGAAGTGCACGCGGGATCAGCTAGTATAATATAAAATGTATGTTTTTGTGTGCTTGTTTTCTATAGTCTAGCCTAGGTTCACATTTAAAAAACAGAAGTCTGTATCTACACATGTACACTCCTTAAATAAAGCACTCTTTAAAATATGGTCTTTAAGAATATTATTTAAAAATTTCAAAAATTAGATTTGGAATAACTGAATTATTGAATAAAAGACTTGCTTGGTGAATACGCTAGTATAATATTATACACAATAATTATTTAAAATGAAAAAAAAGAATAGTTACATTACCTAATTTTCATTTACTATGTTTAGCCCCTGTCCTCTCCTCATATTGAAAAGTCCTAAGTATGCCATTGTACACAACAGCACAATATAACAATCAACTAAAAACTAAAACATCCTAATTAAGTTTAAATCTTGGTCACTCGATTCCAAAAATGTTATAGTTGGATCAAAATTGTTTCAGTTTCGATGGTTCCGTTTGAAAAATGTCGATTCTGTTCTGTTTCGATCCAGTTCGACAACCGAGAATTGCATTTTGGGTATATTAATCTGTAGATCGTCATCAAATGAGATTTTTATTTAATAAATATTAACATGAATTTACTTATATAAAGTGGTGTAAGTGAATTGTATAATTAATTATGGTCAACTATTATTTTTACTATAGTAACATTAAATTAATTTATAATAATTCAATATTTAAATAGCTGTGTTACGTGGAATGCTTTCGGAATACAATTATAAATAGGTTTCCTTTATTTACGATGTATAACAATAACGATGGTATAAAACATGTTTTAATAATATTTTATACTATGGGTACCGCTCTGCTGTTATAATGCAATGGATGTGTTAAATTTTAATTCAATGATATAATATAATCATTAGGTATATACGAAAAACTATTCTGAGCGAAGACCGACTGTCACTCTAGAGTCTAGTTACCAAGCATACCTATTTTATAATATCATTGCCATTAAATTAATTTGTTTTACTGTTATAGACTTATATAGTAATACAGTAGGCTGGGAATTTTTCATTTTCGATCTGATGTCGACCAAATGTACTGAATCGACTTGCTACCGGAAACCAACTCCTCCCCACAATGTTGAAAATTAATACATTCATCACATCGCTTGGAATTTAAATCCATATAATAACTTAAAAATCACACACTATTCTAGGAACGAAGATCAATAAACCAAAAAACACTAACGCTTAACAATCAAATTTTTTAAATCTATTGTTAAAGATCAATCTATAGTAGAACTGTAATTATTCAACTTGTAACTTTAATGATAATTTAAAATTATTCTAAAATGTATTAAAATTATACCGAGTGACAATAAACTCAAGTATAAAGAGATAAAATTTGCCCAAATCGCTAACATTTCCAACAATTATTTTGTTTTTAAATGTTCAATTTTAATAACTAAGTCTTATAAACTTTTTAAGGATAAGGTTTTTAGTGAGTAGTTATAATACTGAAACCAAATCTAAAAAGAATGGTGAAGGTAGATTTACTGTAACCGCTCAAGTATACCTCACCATTGATTAGCCTTTTGACTTATCAAATTCTAATTCAATGATGAACCACTATGATCAAATTTTTGGCAACTAAGGATTTACCAAACAATTTTTTTAATAATACAATTTTGATTTTTATGAATGGTTGTGTTTTTATGGTTATTTTAAAAAATATTTAGGATTTTAAATTTTGACTTCCCAAAAGTACCAACTAGATCCAATACGCTACAATGACGTTCCTAGTTCCTACTCTATCGTTGCAGAGCGGTTATACATAGGTACTTTACCCCCTTTTTAATTTTATATTCTGCTCACTGTTATAATTTTAATAATGTATAGGTAATATGAAAATTCGATTTGTATTATAAATCAAATTTCGAAAAATTAGTTAATTAGTTTTATAAGTATTTGTAGTGTAGATGAGTGGAAGCAGGGAGTTGAACAGGGACGTGGGTACCATGCAAAGTGCTGGTCCACTACTCCATTCATCTAAACTTCTAATTATACATATATAATTAATAATTTACTACTAGTTTTGAAAATCGATTTTTATTTAAAAACTTTTCAAAAATATTTTGCTTCAAGATTTAAAATAAAAAATGCATATTTTCATTAAAAAAGGTAAAAACTTAAAAATATATAAGTGACAATAAAAATTGTAAAAAAATATGTTGACATAAAAATGACATCAAATTATAAAATAAAATATTTTTAAATACTTAAATACTTTTCAAGATAGGTATTGAATATTGACTGTTGAAAAAATCACTGAAATAAAATAGAAACATATACCTAATGTCAGCGGGATTAACACATTTTGTCCTATAGTCGTAGTTTATAGGTGGCTATATAATATATTATAAAGTCCCAATCAACGTAGCATAATAAAAAATTATTGTAGAAGGCTAGATGGGTATTTATATATACTCGGTGGGTGTAAATAGAGATGGGACTTGTCGGGCTTGGGTTAGCATAGTTACCGCCAAAAAATCTTAACGAGGCCCTTGAAACAATACACATGAGCGATATAGGTACTATATTAAATTAATCTTACATACTTAAAAGTTAATATTTTTTTGAAGAATTTCCCTGTACAGAGTTATATTACTATGATTATGAAACAAATACCCTGCGACTTAAGCCCCCCCCCCCACACCCACTATCATGCCTATGCATTTTGCTAATTTCTGCCATCGTTTATAGAGTCTATATACATCAACAAGTTGTTGATCTGCGAACATAATGACGTGCGATAGATTTGTTTCTCGTTCGCGGTCTGCATAACTTCTCTCGTTTCTGCTTGTATTTACAAGTTATAAAAAAAGGAACTGTTCGTCCCCAGTACGATGTACGATGTATATTATTGTTACATAACTGTGACGTCGTAGATGTCGACTTACCATATGTACCTATTGGCGTTCTCACGGGGGGATGGGGGTATAAATCCTCGCATGGCTTTTTTGCGCCAAGTCCCCTTCTCCTCAATGAAGAATCCTGAGTACACCACTAGTACCTATATAGATATTAAATGTACGCTTACACGCACTTACGGATTCGGGTTACGGTGGTCGCGCTACAGTGATGAATGGTGATCGTGCGCACGTCGTATGTAATAGTAATAATATATATACATTATGATATAAAAGTTTGGATTCTGTCACAGTGGTACAACAATACGATTGTATTTTGTTATAATATTATGGTAAATATTCACAAACGGGAACAACAACCGGAGAAAAATAGACGATTTATGTGCGGTTCGTATACGCAGGCCATGTAGAAGGCTGGAAAAAAAATTCTATGTGTATTTACGTGTTATAATAGTCTATATTATGTCGAAAACGATGTATGTTGTATGTATAGACGCTTTATAAATCAACCTGTACTGTCACCGCGTGTTATAAGAAAGAAAACGATTTCTACATTAAATGCGGGTTAAAAATCGTACAAACGTAACGCGGATATAGGTAGGTATAACTTAATATTTATTTGAACCGATGCATTTTTAACGGAAATAATCTATATGACTATATTATACATATTATGATATATATATGTATTTGTAAAATTAAAATATGTTTTCTAAACTGCAGATGATAATAAAATTTACCTACAGTGCCGTAGACCTGGAGGTTTTGGAATTTTTAACATAGTAAATGTATTATTTATATACGAGAACTGTAAAAAACTTGGTTTAAATTATACTTAACCACCCCACCCCCTCATTTCTTAATCATAGCTACGCCACCGTATACCTACGTACGTTTAGACTTAAGCTCGGACGCATGCCAGTAAACAAACAGTATAAGAAAACATTACGATGATTTTGATAACATATTTTATAATAAATAACAAAACATTGGATTTATTATTATTGTATAAGTGACATGTCCACTCGCTAGATCCCGAAGATTTATTTTAGTCTCATATTTTGAAAATCATATTTTTATAGGACGAAATAAAGAAAGTAACAACAACATCATCATCGAAGCTATTTTTAAATTTTAACCCACTTAATAAAATACTTTTGTCTTTTGAAAACATGAAAAACTGGAAGACAAGCTGTATACAACTGTATGATGACTAATTTGTTCGTTTATTATTTTGTCGGTCAATTTATTTGCTTAGAAAAACATTATTTGTATTTATAAATGTATTTATGGTGAGGAGTATTATTCTATTTTTATAATTATCTTGATCATAGGTGGAACCTAGAGTAAATATTAAAATTACCCCATATGATAGACTAAGAATGAAATATCAAGCTTATTAGTACTCTATTATTACTTACCTAATATCATCTTTATTTATCTTACCTTCCCTGAAGCATTATTAAATTTCGCATTCACAAACAACTTAAGGCCCCACCCACTACGGTACACCGTTACCGAACCATATACCTGTGCAGTGTGTAGATACTTTAAACTATCATACAATAATATAAATTTGAACCAACATACTATACTTACCCCATTATTCCAAACATTGTGAAAATTAATTATTTTACTCACAAACATTAAATAATAATATTATTTTTATTTTAATTTTATAATTTGAACTAGGTAAATATAAGTTTTTCTGATTTCTTCACTGCTCACTAGATAGACGGTTCTTTACAGTTGAAGGAATCAAGGAAGATTGACAATAATGGAAGGTCTCTTGACTGACATACCTAGGTTATATTATAACCATTAATCCTGTTATTATAAATATATATTTATAATAAAAAAATTATTAATTCATTCATCTGATTACTCTCCCGTGATTACTGATTGTAAAATATCACATGTTGTATTAGGTCTTATAACTATTTTTTTCATCACATTTTTTTTTCACGCTCAAGTTTTGGTAACATGGTATACATGACATAAATCTGACGTCGGATAAACTTTAATAAAACTCCGTGCATAAATCCGCAGATTATTACAAAGGATGTCAAAGTCAGATATTATAGGAACACAGACGATATAATAATATGTCATCACCTTGTCAAGTCAGTATGAGCTTTATATGAAAATATTTTGGTGAAGAAAATATTATTTTTTAACGCGTGATAAAAAGCCTCTATTATTAATATTCTGATAAATGAATTAAGCGAAAACAATTTGTGTTATGCTTGACTCTATCGAGGTTTTTATTGTTCATCCAACATCAGGGGTGGCTTCAGGGGACCCTAAAGGCCGCGCCCCCAAGATAGTAATTTTAAACAATTGTATACTGTTAAAAACAAAATCATATTACACCATCGAAATTTTCTGAAAATGATCACTTTCTCCTCCCTCAACTATGTCTCTGGGACAGCCTATACATGTTATATCATATAATGCAATACATCACATATTTACGTAATTCGTCGTATCGAAATTATAAAAAATAACTTGGAAAGGATCATTGGAAATATTTATGCGGTAGGTATATTTTTGATTTTTTAAGTGATGATTAAAACATATAAGTCTTAGATTACAATTTTTGAAAATCTTATAAGTAGTCTATACTGAGCCAAAAAAACATAAAACAATTTATATACACAATTTAATGTTAGAAAGTTAGAAGTTCAAATTGTTACAAAATTAGAAATTTAAACAAAAACATACGAATTAAGTTATTTTGTTGTAATTAAAAAATATTCCTGAGTACCTACTTGAAACGTATGTGTACTAATATATTTTACTATAAACAGTGACATTTTCAAAATATTTAGAGGCATTTTAAGCTATTGTCTAGTTACTCCGAACCTATTTATACCGTTATAAGTGAAGTCAGTATTATTAATTTTTTGTACGCAATAACTTATCATTGCATTAAAATTTAACACATCCATTGCAGTGACTAGTTCAATTCACTCTGGCACACTCAGCACCTACTATACAGCAGGGCGAGTTCCCCGTTTTTTTTGTGTAGTTTATGATAATTATCATTTGTACCTAACTAGATATTATTGTAGTTAGCATAGTTAAATGACTTGATCAGTGCGTTTTCAAAATTATTAATTGATAATGGAGGTATAAGGGAGGCATTCAGATTCTAATTCATAAAGCATAATATGTACTGTACATGACGTACACAATATGTTGTAATTTCTGTACTACTTGTGGAACATAAACGTCTCCATAGAAATACAGTTATTATAAATTTGAAATCATAAATGATGATAATAATAGGTTTAGCTTTTGTGTGCGTTATAAAGTGTGCCTTAAATAATTTGGAATAGGACAAATTGTTTCCAAGAAAAAAGGTCACAATCATATTCTGTGTAAATAACGTCTTGGGTATTTTTGAAATGTGCTTGAAATTAGTTTATTGCGTTTTGGGACATTAAAGAAAAACATACAAAGGGATACATAATGATTTTCCAACTAATATAATATGTATAATATTAGTTCGAAAAATCAGGAAACTAAAAGTATACAAATATTATGAAAAAATGAAAGAATATTCCAAACAAAACAAACTATCCATTTAGACTTTGCGGGAATTCATATACATTCTTATCAGTTACTTAGTTACTAATTTTTAATACTACATTTTTTTTTAATCACAGAAACAAAACAGCAAAACCAATAATTTCAACCATACCTACCAATATTAATACCGGTGAGGTATTATATATAATATAATACCTGTCTCAACATTTTTTTTCAAAAATATCCCTATGCATAATATTTACGTATGAATACAAAAAAATTGGGCTGCAATTTACGTACCATCAACTATATTCACAATGTACATAAAAGTCATAAAAACGGGATGCATTTTTTTACAAAGACCAGCTGACCCTAATAATTAATGCAATAATATATAAAAATAATATACATTTTATTATTGCTCATTGCACATTGAATATTTTTTACACAACATCAAAAATATAATATTTTGCATTAATTCATATCGAGTATAATATAGGTTTTATTTTTCACGTACTTATGATTTGCTTAAACCGGCTTTAAATTTGTAGCTAGATATATTTTATTTATTTACACTATGTCCACGTTCCTGCAATGTTGTCTAGATTAAATCTAATCAAACCTCCAAACAATCGTCAAATGTAAGAAAGTAGCACAAAATTATACTTTACTTAATCTACGAGGATTAGGATTTAGGAGTTATAATCGCTATACTTCCCCACTCGACATGGTATTGAACTTATAAGTTATAATATCGATAATATTATGATGCATAAATTATATGTTCCTGTGCATTGTGTTTGGAATGAAGGCCTTGCACAATACGTAGTTATTATTAGGGAATTGAAACCGGTGATTTTCTGTCTTTGCCTACCATACGTGGAACATAAGAAATGTAGACATGTTATAATTCTAACGTACCGACTGATCTAGTGAAACGATAAGAATTCTAAAAATATATCTGCATTTTTCGTCAAGTCTACTTAAAATCGACTTTCCCAGATTTTAATTTATTGATTCTATTTTGTCCAAAAATTTAAATATTTCATTTCCTTTTTTAGAATGAATTTTTTTTATGGATTAATGGGATGAAATCAAAAAATTGGGGAAGTCGACCTCAAGTAGACAAAATTTAAATATGTTTATAGAATTCTTATCGCTTCACTATATCAATTGGTATGTTGGAACAAAATCACGTCTAAATTCCTAAGGTCCACGTGTGTTTGACAATGACAGAAAATCACCGATCCTCTTAAAACCATCACAACGAAAGACTCGTCTATAATACCATACGCATCGAAGGTATAAAGCTTTCGATTAAGGTGCCATAAAAGATTTAATAATATGAATATTGGGTATCTTGATGGAGTAACTTCGATCAACCCATACAATGGTTTATTTGAAATTATATAGTAATAAACCTTCATTAGTTAATGTCTGACGGGTTTGTCTGATCCGTCCTTTTAGCAGTGATAGGTATACTGCAAAAGGGTTTATTTTAGGATCACTACTGATTAGGTTAGACATAATTTATTCGTTGTCACTACACAATGTTACAGATGTATAGGGGAACAACGAATTTCATTAAAAACATTTTAAATAGTTTATTATTGATATATTTTTGAAAATGACATCAAATTAGAAAAATGCAGTAATTATTACATTTATTAATGTGTAATTTCGCAACTTTTTAATGTTAATCTAGAAGCTGATAGTTTTTAATTATAATTTGTAATGATATCTACTTTTTAGCTTCTGAGTGGAGCAATGAATATGTATTGATTTTACAACGATGTGTATTTTTATTTTTTGTTTGTCCATCATCACCTTTTGGGGCATTAAAAATGCTTCAATTCTCTTCAACAGCATCTTTTCTGGTAAAAAAAGTGAATATAAATAAGGACTCTCATAAATAGTTCATACTGTAACCAAAAAATCTAAAAAATATACAAAAACAGTTATTTTTCAGAGACATTATAAGTTTAAATTTGGACGAAATTACATTTTAAAGCCAAGGATAACGATTTTAGTTATTTTGTTGTAATTTAAAAATATTAATCATAGGTATGTGAAACTATGTGGGTGTCGTTCCTTCTGTGTAGTATGTATATTATATGGTAAAGTATAATTTTCTCCAACGAATTTAAAACGTTAATTGAATCTAACGTTAATAACACAAACACTATTTTAAGTTGCAAGTTATAAAATAAATTAAGGAACTTATATATTTTCAACGATTTATATCTTGCTGATTTAACTCTATTTTCACTTTCTTTACTTTTAATCTTTACCATTATATTTCGATATTTGTCGAACCAATTTAATTCCATTACCAGTTTCATACTCGAAAACAGCCTGCGTCATGCGCCTAACATATTTGCTATCTAAACAGTTAAACATCGTTTAATCTACTATACCTACACTATTTTAAATCGATTATTGTGTGTTAAGTACGACTTAACAAAAGTAAGTCCTATTTTTTTAACCTAACCAATGTAGGAAAGAAAATCTTTGAAGTATTGTAGGAATGTAGGATGGTCGATGAGCAGCAGTCCGAATGTGGTCAATCTAAAAGGATGATTCCACGACAACACCTCCTACTATGCTACATGTATTAAACCGTGTAGTAAATTTAGTTTGTGTATAATATGTACATACCAATATTTTTTTTGTTTTATTTATAAAATTACCCTCGGCAACATAGGCCATTGAAATTCAAAAATTATACAGTTATTATTTACATCAAGAGCTTATTTCTAATGATATGTTTATAGTTTGTGTACATATTTAGAGAATTGTTTTAGTTTGTTTTGAAGATTTGCTTTTCTTATGAATTCAATAGTGTCTGCGAGCTATGAGGATCTGTTGTAGACCAGAGTTTCTGAGATCTGAGAGGTGTTCCGGATGTTTTTAATTCGATCTTAGTTCGGAGTATGAGCGACATTCCGTCATAAATAATGACTAATAATGACTACCTAATATTATGATATAATGCACTATGAGTATGTGCACACTTATGTGTTTACCTGTGCTGTTATCACTGAGATTGTATTGCAATTTTATTTTATTATTGTAAAAGGGACAGGCATGTGCCATATAATGAAATATTTCACAATTTTAAATTTCATGAAATTTCCAACCACTAAATATAGTAATAAAAAAAAGAGGATAAGTGGATGTCGGTCTGCTGTATAGTAGGTTACAAGTGGGTCACTGTAATGGATGGCATTAAATTTGAATTCAATGATATAATATCATTGTATACGAAAAATGATTCTGAGTGGAAGCGGTTTGTCAGTCTACGATATAATATAATATAAATAATTTTATTTGTTTCTATGGTGATAAACAAAGCGTTAGAAAAAAAAATAGCTTATTAGCAGTAGGGTAATTTGGTGTTTTTTTCCATGGCGTTAAAAAGCTATTTAGAAAATCGAAAAATGGCCTCTTTAAAGTATCATTTTGATCCAATTTGCTAAAATATAAGATAGTATAAATTGAAATCAAAGCAGTCCTTCTGGTAGAAATTTTGTTTACAGGATATAAAAAATATATATACATACAAATAATCATCATTGTAAAACCACTAGCTTCCTCGCTCCGCTCAGAATCTAAAATAAAAATAAAAATATATATCACAAACTTAAACATAAAATATGCCTATAGTTTTAAGACCAATATGTTATTATTACAGCCTAATGACCTCATAAGTTGAAGCCTTATCAACCCAAAAAAAAAAAAAAAATAATAACAATATTGTAACTTAACTTAATTGATTGAAATAATATTATGGATACATAGGTACTATAGTTCGTTATAGATCTATCTAGATAATTTTATTTCAAGGAAAAATATATAACTAGATAGGATTAGCTTGACAATGAAATAAAGCAATCAGTGATTTTATTAGTACTTGTAAAAAAAAAAAAAATTGGCCTATGACCACACCCAATATCGATATTCAAATAACCTAATATTATATGGTATTATATGTCTGTGTGAACATACGACGGCAAGCAGGTACTCGTTTGAATGGCAAAAATATATCGTAGTGCATACTGGCGTGGAAGATGTGTCTTGAGATTATACTGAGAGACACTGCTGCAGAGTTGTCTTCGCCTAATCCTCGTATATTATATAAGTGTTATCCCTTCTATTTTTTAGAAGTATCAGTTGAATGAAACGTTTATTACATACGATACGTCTGTCAGTGGCGTAATTACGATGGGGGATTTGGGTGTCTCGTATCCCCCATGACTTTTTTTTTAAAACTGGCAAACCATACATAAATAGATATGTACTTATTTAACTATAAATATTATAATTTATAGGTAGATATTATAGGTACTATGGTATATTTTATAGAAATAATACATAAAAACCCGACTCTCCAATGCTAGCTGTATATAACTAAAATAATATTATTTCGTAATAAACTCTATAATCACTCTTGCACAAATATATTGAAATACGGCATATAGCAATGCAGTTTAGCTCCCAAGCGATTTATTAAAAATATGATAATTATTTATGATGCATTTATACATGCAAATACATTATACAGATCACAGTATAGTTGTACTGAGTGCTAATTATGAAATAAACCAAGATTTGTTTTTTTTTAGTGTGGTGGTGGTGAGGGGAGGTAAACTATCTCCTCCAAAAACATGACCAAATAACGTCACTATATAGTTGTGGGTGGATTTTAGAACTGGGTTCAGGACCGTAGAATGTTTGAGGAGTCTCTTAGAAAATTTGAACGTAAGTCTGCGTCTAATATAATATAATGTGTTACTTTATATCACATTTGAAATATAATGGACATATCGTAGTAAACTATCGTGTGTTTTTATTCAAATATAATTGGGAAATATTTTATATTACAAATGGTTCCGCGGTTCCGCCTCACTCTGCGTACGCCGTTCAATTTTTTGCTTTAGTTGTTAACGTAAACATTTAATTGTGTAGGTAGGATTAGTAAAATATAATAATATACATATTTCCATTCCCTAAAAATATTTTTGAATTACAAAAAAATAACTAAAATAATTATTCATTGTTTAAGAATCTAAATTC
The DNA here is from genome assembly GCA_027563435.1 of Nasonovia ribisnigri. NCBI lineage: Eukaryota > Metazoa > Arthropoda > Insecta > Hemiptera > Aphididae > Nasonovia > Nasonovia ribisnigri. The sequence continues at coordinate 286,442 of JANEHU010000015.1, read as the reverse complement.
GTCAAATTTTGAACTTAAAATGATTATAAACTCATTTGAGAATATTATATTTTTTAGATTTTTGTGTTTCAGTAATAACTATAGTTATTATGGGAACAGTGTAATACATTTTAAAGTATTAGCTACAAAATTTGAATATTTAAACATTTTTACTTACAAATTAATTTCCGCATTTTCGTAATTTTGATGAATTAAAAAAAAAACGCACATCATTATAAAATCAAAAGACTCATATCTCTACTCAGAATCTAAAATGTCTTGTAAAGTAAGGTAACTGATTTTCAATTGAAACTTTAATTTATTATTGAAAAGATTTATTTTTCAATAACCTACGCATTAAACTAATATTTATGATTTTAATCAATGCCTTTTGTTATAAAATGTAAATTGTAAATAATTTTCAAAATAAATTATCAAATATAAAATGTTTTTTTTTCCAAACACGTCAAAATAAACGAAAATCATGCTTATATATAGGTATACAATTAATTTAATTTTTTTTCATGGCAGAGTTCTATTAATTTAGTTAGGAATATCAATTATATTGCAGATATTATAACAATAAAAAAAAATCTCAACTTAAAATGAAATTATTAAAACGTTTGTTTTTTGTTGGTAAATATAGGTATATAATATTATTATATCATTAATTAATATATTTTCATTTTATTTTGTAAATATAAATTATTTTTTACATAGTAAATTAAATACTAAATAACACATAAATATAGTTATATTTATAAAATATGTGAAATGGATATAGTTGAATGTGATATAGTTATATTTTACATATTATATTAGTTTCATTGCCTAGTCATAATGCTCATACATATTATTACTAATAATTGTCTCATTGATCGGTCAAAAAAATAAAATAAAATTTTAGTAGCAATTTGTAGACATTTCGTAGTTACATTTATTTTGTATTTCCCTTATTTCTCAAAAGTTGGGCTTGTGAGATAATCAATTCTATATTACACTCATAAAACCGCAAAATATACTATATATATAATATATATTATATATATAAATGTATAGTGGTGAAATGCCATAAAACGATTTTAAATCGAATGATGTTCAAGTACTCTACTACTCTAGTGATAGAGCACATTCATTTTGAATTATATAAGTGGGGTTTGAAAACGATAGAGTGGTTTGATCTCTATCTACGTGAAATTGCGATGATGAATGGATTACGAGTTACTATATTCAGTGACCTATACCTACACATAAGAGTGAGCATACTTCAATTTCTGGTCGAGCTTAGAACAAATAGTGCCCTAATACATGGCCAGCGCCCCTTAATTTATTTTTAAACACATAAACATACAATCTAAATATTTTAAATTAATAACTGTGTTATTGATATCAGTAAGAACAAAATTAATAATAATAAAGTCTCATTATACATTTCGCGGCACAGCTATAGTGCACATCAGAAATCTAAATATGACTCAACACAGTAAACTACTGATTAGGTCATTGAAGGCGCAGTTTTTTTTCATTTGAAAGCGACTTAAACGCATAGGTTTTTTGTGGATCTGTGAATCCACGAGGTGGTGCGGTTCAGCGTATCTTAATATTAAATTAACACGTTGTATCGTAGATGTATTAACCTATTGACGTCTACAACAGTTATTGTATTAATAAAAGTAAACAATGTTTTTGTTAGGTTATCGAAATTGGTGTATACACCATTGTGGTTATATTTAACGTTATTACGCTTTCACGACAAATATAATTTCCTCGATCCTCTCGAACATTATCAATCATTATAATAAAATATATATTCAAATTTTAGTTTTTACCATGCCCATAAAAAAATGTCAGATCAAGCACCATGATGCGTACATCTATGCCTATACGTGTCATAGTTAGGTACTTACAATCCATTAGACCGTGTAGGAGCTGCTGTTATATACGTTAACGTTTTGACGCTAAGAAATTAAAATTGAAAAAAATAAAATAAAACCAACCCGTGATCATTCATCCGTGTCAAATTGAACAAGGTTTGAATCATACAAGAGTTGAACGATTTATGGGCAACGAAGTGCATGGGGTCAGCTACTAATATATTATACAGCTCACATATGAAAAATGTCGACACAATTTATAATGAATTAAAATTTTAATTTTAATTTATCAACTACCTATATATGTTATAAATAAATGAATTATTATATCCTTTCTTTATTAATCGATAATTATATTAATGTATGAGGGATTGTTATGCTATATATTATATTGTGTATATATATATAATTATTCATAACCCACAGTTGTTCATGTATATTTCACAACAATACATTTTGTGAATCGTTTTATATTACATAATATGTTAAGTGTAAACCACCGATAAATATTAATCAGTGGAAACGTATTTTAATTTTAAGCATATAAATTAAATGTTTTCTTCAAAATTGTTTTATAATGTTATAATCTAGGCACGATCAGCAATTACGTTAAAAAAGTATAATAACAATTAGCGACCGTGATGAGTATTACATTATACATTATAATATCATTACCTACAGGTCTCCTAATTCTTGGTAGTACTGTGCAATTCTTTGTTCCACCTTTGTAATGATTTGATTCTTAAATTAATTTTTCATTAAAACTCAAAACCTAATTAAAATATAATGTTTATATATATATAATGTTTGTTCATTGCAGTACACATATAAATATAGCAATGTTTAGACTTTATTTGATTAAATAGGCGGAATTTCAGTTTTTGACTTTGAGTGGCTTTACATATTATTTAAATGAAACAGACCCGTGGGTGGCTCTGCCCCAGTGGCGTAGCTAGATGGGAAAGGGCTCGGGGCAGTAAATAAACTAGCCTCCGCCCTAGACGAATATTATCTTTGTGAAAATTCTAAATATGCACGTAATATTGTGGGACCCCAGGACACTGCCCAACTTTGACCAATGATAACTCCGCCACTGCTCTGCCCCCCTACTACCTGTCTGTTCAGATACCTTTAAAATGCATTACTTACTTTATGTAATAATATATTTATAATTTTTTTTTCTCCCCGACTTTCCTTAGTTTAATATATTATAATTATACACCTACCGCTATTACTAAAACGAAAAATAATTTTACTAAAACAAATTACGACATTTAGGGTACCTTATCTTATATAATATATATTATATTTATAACGGTTGATTTGAAATTGCAAATCTATAAAAAATAAAACCCTACTATTTATTACCTATCGACTATGTTCTAGAGTCTAGACAAATTGATAAGTTATTAGTAATGTATAGTAATTACTAATTTGTAATACTATTATTAAACCTATATCATAATGTTCTGTGGGTGGATCAGATAGTCGATATCTTCTAGGTTTGGAAAATACGTTAAAAATTAATCAGTATACCTTATAAAATAATTTTTTCAAACAACGTTTACTGTATCATCTAGTAGATAAGATAATTAATGAAGGACTTAATACTTAAATTAAAATATACATTTTTGTATGTCCCTCCAAGACCCTACCTCAAAAAAAAAATTGCGTCAATGATTGAATATAATAAATATTATTCAATAAATGTATCAATGTTATGCATCTATACAATTTGTTGGCATATCTATATATATATTGTTAACATTTGTTAGCAATTAATACATTATATTTCTATACCAATGATACATGTCATTATTATTACATATCTGGAAACTACAGTGTAATTTAAGGTTGTGGCGAAAAATTGAGCTATTAATTAATTCAAAATAATTAATAAAATGTCCGTCGCGTTAAAAAATCACTCTGCACTCGGTTGGCATTTAATTATTTTTGTAGTTTCAAACAGTATTAAATTCTTGTCTACAAACGATTTAATTTAAACGCATATTAACAGTATTTTATTATAATAACAATACCGTAGTTAATTACCAGCCATGAAAAGCGAAAAATGGCATTATTATGTTATACAAAAGCTCCCTTGTGTATAAACGAGTCACGAGCATATTTTTCAAATACTTTTACGCGCAAACTCACAATTTTATATTTTTATAAATAATTATTATGACGTTTGAGCAGTGTTTTACTTCTTGAAAAAATAAAAACCATCGATTGTGGAGCTGGCCATGGACGGCGATTCTTGAATAATCGCGTCCAGCTATAATAACTGTCACCATAATTAATATTATGTTCAATCATGTATTCATATCATAATACACTACAAGACGAAATAATAAACAAGCTAAATAAACTTATATTTCTACTCACACGTATTTCTTTTTTACGAACATTTTCAATATTAGTATTTTCCCCGCTCGCTCGCGGTTTAACTTAGAAGTTAACCACTTCCTCGTGTTTGCAGCCCCTTAATTTAGAGATTTCAGTTTCTATTTTAACAAAACAATCTACCGACAACAACACGCACACAAATTATGTAGTATTTATAAGAATGGAATTTTTTTTTATTATTCCATTAAGTCTCGTTTTTTCGTCACACGTTTTGATATTCATAATAATATATATTAAACGAACGGGTGTAGAATAAATACGTGTTGTAAATCGAAACGGATGTCCATTAGCGCTCACAAATAATTTAAACGCTTACCTTTATAATAATCACCACGGACGTCGCACCTACCCTTTCACGGGTTTTATCCCTCACTCGCACAGCGTCCTGCTAGGCGGACATCGTGCACAATTCTCTGGAAACTGTTACAGTGCGCCTTTTGTAAAAAGCGTCACACAATAATAATATATAATACATAATAATACCACGCACAACAATTATTATTATCATCACGTGCGGGTGTGTTATATGTATATTATTTATATATATTATATTTCATTAATTTATCAAATCGGCAAACGGTTTTATTAATTTTTTTGTTTTCACTCCGTCCGTTACATATTATTGTTTTGTTTTCGATATAAAACACGCGCGCTAATAATTTTAATTCTCTGCGTTCATGTGTAGACGTAAAACATAATAATAGGTATTGTAATGTGTACAAAATATATCGTTTCGGATCGTATTACAATAACGGCGCTTGCGATTTTCCAGGTAATTCATTATACTCTATTGTTGCCAAAGAGTGTGCACTGTGCACCTATATGTGTATATTTAGTTACTTCATACATAAAATATTGTGGTATGCGCCTACTTACGTACTGCGTAAGTTGATATAAGTTGTGAACATTTCCGAGCATTGAATGTGGCGAACTGTGTGATAAGTATAAAGAAAAATCTAAAAAAAAAGTCTGTAGTTATTTGAAAATCATGTAACAGACATTTATCAAAGAAACACAAACTAAATACGAACACGATAAGAACTGCTATGTAAATACTTAAAAGCGTATTATAAATTTACAATGTTTACTTAGACGAAACAACCGTATTAAATTCTTCGAAATATTTTAAAACGCGATAAAAGTTACATTTTCTGTGCTGCAGTTGCCGTTTTATATAAATGCGGTGACCGTTTCGAAACAATTGCGATTGACATTTTAACTGTAAATATCAATTAAATAATATGAAAATACTACATAGGTTATTATACACATTAATTTCATGTTATTATTATATTAACAGCGAGCCAATCGTGGTTTAAGTAAGTCGCAACGAAAAATGTTCTGTACACCAATTATTCAAAATATAACAATAATAATGTATATTCATTTGTAAAATGGTTGAAAAAATGTAATTATATCGCCTGTGAAGTGTGCGCCGTAGTCCGTGTGAACTGTTATTAATTGACCTGCTATTAATACGTTTAAAAATAAAGCATCCGACCTATACATTTACCATCACAATGGGCTGTGTTGTTGAAAGGATAATACTTTAGGAAATGATTTACTCAACTATATTAAACTCTCGATACTAAAAACCAGAAGTAAAAATTGATTTGAGCTTATGCGCATGGTGACGTATATATGCTGTTTTCATTGGATGACGATAAGTAGGCAAAGATTGTTGAGCAGTAAATCATCATCAATGGTTTGAAGGATCTGGAATCAGATCCCGACATCCGTACATTCGCATCTCTATAGAATTTTGGTTAGAAATAAAACAGTTGTAGTAGAAATAAAGCTTTGTCGACGAGGAGACAGCGATATGGAGAAGGTAATCCTTGGTATGGTTTTAATAGTTATACACAAAACAACAATTTAAAATGTATATGTAGATCGCATACTTAACCACAACTGAAAATCCAATTTTACGAGTAACAGAGTATTATCAATTAATAGATTATATTAAGCAATTTTCTAAGTTGTATACGCGAAGCGCATTGTAGGTCGTTTCACATTCAGATTAAGAACAATTCTCAGCAGAGTTCTCACTTCCGCAATCCATCAGTATATATAAATTCACTTTGGTAACTATATAGTATAAAGCGATACAAAAGTAGTAGTTTGTTTTCATTTAATATATATAAGTAAACAAAAGAACATTCATGGTTAGAAAATTGTGTCTAGAGAATACTTTGAGGAGGGTCGAATTCTCGATAGTTTGAGATCGAGGAAAAACTGTTCCAATGACTATAGGAAACGTCGAAGAAATTTCTGCGGCAAGCGTGGTTTTAACCGCTGTTACGGTCCGCTTGAAATCGTTTTTCGAACGTGATGATTTATGCAGGTCGTCGTGTCCGGTCTGGGTTTTTGTTTTGTACTTTATTTCGTTATACAATTTAAGCCATGCGTCGCTGCTGTGGTCGTAAAAAAACATCTCCAAATATAAGACCCAGCCCTAAAAATTATAATATACTATTTTGCTTGAAAAAGGCCACCGCGAGGGGCACAGTAGTCGTGTAGGTGGATGAAAAGATTTTTGTGTGTATGTGCGTATAAAATATTATATTATGTTTAACCACATATTATGTGCGATCGAATGGGCATTTTATTTTTGACGGCGGTGGCGGTGAGGTGATTTACGGTCACGTGTTGCGCGCAAAAAGTCCGACGACTACCCTTTTTCTGCGGTGGTAATCTACACAAGCTCGCCCAATATAATGCAATATAACCGTCGTCCACACATACATATATAGGCTAACACGCATAAAATATATATTATCGTACATGCAGAACGCGTATAATTCACGAAAATATAATATTAAATATACTCCGACATGGGGTAGAATAGGTGCGGGGGTTGCATGTATGCAGCAAACATTTGACGGTGAAATGTTTATATTAATATTGTACGGAACGACAGTAGTATTCAAAGACCTTTGCCTGGTCGCTCGGGCCGAATCAGTCCCGCGTAAATTCACCGAAATATGCATGAGTGGTACAAAAACGGTTTCGGGGCATAAATAATAATAATAATAATAATAATTTAGAGTTATTATAAGCCGTGTATAGTCGTTTTCGTTGCACGTACCAAAACACAGCGCTCACCTTAGTTTATCAGGTACTTATTAATTATTGTTCTCTGGTAATCCTAAAAGTCCGGTTAAAAACAATATGTTGGTACCGTACCTACTTATACTCAGGACGCGCTTTATAATTTAATAATTCGATTTTTTTATCCGGGAAAACAGCAACCATATTGTGAAGTTTATCCTGTGTCCTCGACAAGTGAATTTAACATAATTCATTTTACAATCAAGGTGGTAATTAGAACACCATTATATATTATTAAGTTAATATGATTGCACTCACGTGGGTATCTGTATAAAATATTTATAGTATTGTTTTATTATGAGTTTTTCTCAGTGAGGCCCAGCTAGTAGTTTTTTGTAAGGAAATAAAATAAATATATAAATATTGTATTAGGGTGTAAGTTAGGGTGTATTAGGGTTATCAGTGTAAGGGTCAAATTGTTGGTTATATATTAATTATTCGATGCGAAATCAAAATATAATCTTGACAACAGCCTAAACGCGTTATAAAAAGAAACAATACCTATGTTGTCTAAAAATATCACTATAACTGTATACTAATATTATTGTTAATTATATAATATAAGACATAAGTATTAATAACGTGATAATATTATTGCAGCGAGGTCGTTATATTTATTGTACAATTATAATAATATACACTGGATTGAGCTTATCCATATTATACATATTGTACATCTTAATGTATGATATCGCAATTAATATAATATGCACTTGTGCATAGCTATATTAACTTGAATTGGATTCATATAAAGTACAATGTGTAGGCAGGTATTAGCGGCGCATTGTTGTTTTCCGCAACGATCTACAATGAAGCGGCTTAGCTGTCATGTCGTAAATGAAATAGTCACCCGCGGAGGACGATAAAGTTTAATATTGAATTTAAAACCATTGTATGTATAGTGTATATTGTATAATATGTGTGTTTACGTGTTTGAAACTTGGCGGTTGTATCCGCGTCCCAAATCACTTAGCTTTCAATGTCTATATACTTATATCAGATAATATGTGTATATAGTGTATACAACCTTTCTTCGTAGAGGTTAAAGTTTTACGCTCGAGTTATTTATCGTTCACCGATAACACGTATAGTATACACACTGAAGAGCTGTACGACCGAATCGAGTAAATATAATATTGATATGGAAAATAATGATTTTTATTAAGAAAAAAATATTAATGCTGCGATTAAGTAGTAGATAACAAAATATGATACAGAATACACGAGACGAATTACATTTTTTATTTTCACATGCAAGAAAACCAACTTTGAGTATAAATAAGTTTGTGATAAATATATTTAAAGTAGCTATAAGTCATAATACAGGGGAATTTAGGAGAAGTTAATATCCGGAAATGAATAATCCGATGACTGCAAGTCTGCCGAGGATATCGATACTCATAATATTATGTTAGTATTATAACTTATAAAAGTTACATACTACGTGAAGCAAGCAAAATTACTGATACACATGCACTTAAATTGCCTACATGAAGTGCCGTCTGAAAAAATAATAATTGCAATATACTGTGCAGTCTAGACTTCTAAGAATATTATAATTTATTGGTTACTATTAAGCGTTTAGAGTTTCAAATCCGGGAAATGTATTTTTGTGAATGATACATTTTTTGTTCCGTCTAGAATAAAAAACTTTAACAACATTATTTATGCAGTCATAACTTATACAAAATGTGTAACAAGCTGTCAAACAGCTATTATATTTTAATACTGTTAAAACGATTCTGCTTACAATTAGATAATATTTACCTATTTTTAATCACATAATAGTTGCAAACATTAAACGTGTCGTTTTATAGGTAATACCAATAATTAATATAATTATCGCCTATACACCTATATAAATATACAGGGTACAATTTTTAACATGCCCCCCCACTTTTTTCTTGAATTATACTTTTATTCAAATTCTGTTTTTTAAACTATTTTTAGTACTATATTTAAGGAGTGTCCTGTGCCAATATAAAATAGTGTGAGCATTTTAAAAAAACACTATACTAAAACTCAGTCGCAAAGAAAAATTCAACAATTTCAAATATTTTTAGATCATTTAAATTATAAAGAAATTGTGCAATGTTGTATATTATTATAATATATTATAGTAACGCGATTATGAGAATAACTTTTTTATTTTACCGTAATATTATATCATCACTAAAGTTTATACGCAGGCTACCGCTGTTACTTGTTTATATATAATATACAATAATATGTTCTAGCATAATATAAAATTAGGTATATAGGGTAACCAAAATGTTTAATCGTATTGCAGGCATATAATATTAACATGTTATTTAGTTCTTATTATAGATAATAATTGAATTTGTGTTTATTCACGTCTGACCTCCGACACGCGTATAATATGTGTGGCGTATTATTGTCTGGGGATATACGTATAACGTTCCAGGGAGAGAGTAATATTAAATTTGGTTCGTGCTCTTAGTAATTTTATTAAAAATATTTTAACGAAACTCGTATTTGATCATTTACGTTTATGCGACACATTATTATTATTAAATAATAAATATACAAGTTTATAAAGTCGGTCGATATTTCATTCGGACCAAATATTAAAATAATATATGCACATTTCAATATTTAAAGACTGTGGAAGGGAGGTGGCGAATAATAATGGCGATATTATTTTAACAATCCTGTGAATTTATGAGGTACCTACCTATATCTGATTTTTTGAAACTATTTTTATTTTTAAATGCGTCACCATTATTTACGTCGTGACGAACGCATGCCCTATTGTGTGTGGAATTTTATTCGTCGTAAAAACGATGACAATGATATGACAGTTTGTTTTTATCGTAAGTGTGCGGGTGTAGATTTCCTAACAAACCTGTGAGTACCTAATAATTTGGCGAAAAATAATTAATGGTGATAAAATATGATAAGTCATATATATCAGTCACCAAAAACAAAGTAATACGACAATGTATAATTGAATGGTATTAAATATATGCGGTCTTATATTTGTATAATGTTAGTGGTGACTGGTGTTATTCCTGGCCCAGTTTCCATTTTCGGAATAATAAGAGTTATTATTTGTACATTATATTTTATTTCGCTATTTATAATATTGTTTTTTTCATTTCTGTTTTTTTACACAGACCGTCTCCGTCACCGTGTCAGTAATGACGCTGACGTCGATTTCCATCGACCGTTGGTACGCCATCTGTCATCCTCTAAAGTTCAAATCTACCACCAGCCGTGCCAGAACAGCCATTATTATCATATGGATCGTGGGACTCGCCTCAGGTAATAAAATAATAAACTCTATTCAATATAGAAAGGGAGACGACGGTAGCAGGTTTTATAGGGGTGACCTGTCATACAATATGGAAGTGGTGTAAAACGAGATGATTTTTTTATAACGCAATGACTACGTGAACATCCATGATTTATTTTTTTGAAAAAAATGTTTACATAATTATATTATTTAAAAACTATAGTTGTAAAATATTATATTATAATTATATTATGATTCAGGAATCGTGGTTTTGTAAAAACAATTTTCTTTTCTTTTTTATAGTCACGTTTAACATCACCAAAATCAATTAGAATTCGGATGATGTGAAGAAGAGTGCTCAATAGTTTCAATATGATATAACGATAAGAAATTGAGACTAAAAAGTGTATCTCTGATGATATTTATCTTTAGTTTTTTAAGCGGAAGAAAAAAAGTTCCGATAACAGTCAGACATGTATAAAAAAAATCACAGTAATAATTGCAGTATTAAATATTAACCTACGCTCAGAATGGTAATTTCTATTACGACAATTTGTTTTTGCTTTTAAATATGTTTCCAATACACCAATCGGATTTCTGTACTAATCGAGATGAATGACGAGCATTCGACTTCCATGTACTATAAGTTCGTACAGAGCATATGTACTCATGCCGTCATGATTCGCTTTGTTTTGTTTCCAATGAAACAGTGATATATTGAAAAATGTACGCGTATGTCAAAATGTTGCAAAAACAACTATATTTATTTATTTATTTTTTAGTATATACCTAAACGTCGGACGGCTGGACGGCTATTAAAAAAATACAATGGCTAAAATAAAACAAAAAGCTTATTACAGAAGCTTTAAATATAACTGCAGTTATAACAATAAACTAATAATTTAAGTAAAATATATAAATACTATAGTAGTCGAGCGCAGCTAACGCAAGTTCCGTAATAGGTATACGGTAAACGGCTATTATTATTACATGTTTTTTTTAATTTAGACTGACTTACACCCATCTGTCATCGTAAACATATAATTATATGATATATTATAATTATAATTGAACGAATAAAATAATACGAAAATAAAAACAATTGATTTGTTTTCATAAAAGTATAAAACCTACCGAGATGATCAGCGAACTCACTCACGATTAGTTCAACACTTAATTTATTATACTGTAATAAAAACAAATATTTATAATTTAAAATACAAATATTTTGTAGATGTTACAGATTCTCAATTACTTACAACAGCTTTCGCGATATTATAATAAAAAGTAATCTATTTAATGAATTTTTAGTAATTTCTAGTCTTAATAAAACATGCCATTGATGATCATTTAGCATTGTATCACTTTATTATAAAAACACGACTAAATATTAAAATAATGCAGATGGAGCTATTGTACTGCTCGTTAAGGATGAACATTCCTAGAGAGTTACGGGAACCGGATTGTTCTGAGAATATAAAATATTAAAATGTATATTTTTCTGACTTTTTTTATAATATTAACTAGGTACTTTATAATTTTAAGTTAAAATAATATTTAAAAAAATAATGTCATTATAATAGAGCAACGGTATCCAAATAAATATTAGCCGGTAAATAAAGTAAATATAATCGTTTCAATATTATATAATTTAATCTTCAACTGGATTTTGATGTTGTTATAGGTAAGGAATTCTGATCAAAGTATGTGTCGAGGGTTTTACGAATTTAATTTGGGATTTGAAGTATTTGAAAATGGGATTTAATTGATTTAAATCTATTTTTAAGAAGGGATGTAACTACAATGCTGTGTAGTTTTATAACCGCTGAATTACTATTATTCTGAGGTTTATACTTTATACCCAATGTGATGTGAATGTTAATATTCACGATTTATAAATAATAATTAATTTCGAATTTTTTTTATCATTTTAACTTATTATTCTTTATCCACATATTTAATTTACAGTTGTTGTAACTAGTTACACGCACGATACATATTCCATTATATTATATTGGCGTTTCATAGAATTACTGAATAAATCTGAATATATAAAATCTCCAAAAAAAAAATGTAACGTCATTGTAAACTTTGTAGACTAAATATTGTATACCCAGAAAAATACAAAAATACAACTAATATTGCCTACCAAATATTCAAGTATTTAACAAAAGGACATTGTTGTAAAATACCTCCACCAAATAGAATATTGATTTTAAAACTTCAACCTAAAACTGTTGTAAGTAATTTTTATCTACATATTAAATTAAAGTAGATATTTTAAATAATTATATACCTTTTTATATGTTTGCGCATCCAAGTGCAGAGTGCATATTTTCACATCTAGCATATTATTAATATTGGTTGATTTGACATCATTTAATTTAAATTTTTTTATCTACGACAATTTTACATTGTAACATTCCAACTTAAATGCTCGCGAAAACACAATGCACGATTTTTTTTTTCAATTGTTTTATTTTCATTAATTATTTTTGAATGATTAAAAGAAAATTTAAATTGAATTGGTTTTTCTCTCATAATTTATTTAACTATGTGTAATACATTTGATCGTAAAATGAGGATACATAATTGAATTACGCAATTAATTAACTTAATAATTAATAGAAAGTAATTGTTTTCATGAATTTTCCAATATAATAGGCCATTTCTGAGATAACTGGAAATTGCCCAATCCTAAACACTGGACGTTGGCTTACAATGTAAATATAATTTTTTTATGTATATTTTATACCTATAGGCACATTAAATTCGTATTAGTTTTTTTTTTATAAATCTATATCTATTATTATTTTAAGTACATGTACAACAAGTACATTTTTGTATAAATTAATTTTTCTGATTTGATTTTATTTGCTACATTTATACGGTGAATAAATCGACTGCATAATTTCGTGACGTTGGCAGACCAAATATACGAAAAGAATACCTTTTTTTTTGTAGAATTATATTGTTATTATTATTATTTTTTGCTTCGTCTTAGATATTATACACAGAATATTTTATTGGTTTAAAAGTTAAAATTTAATAAAAGAAAAAACAATAATTTAACTCTGTAGCGAGTTCTCAAAAATATCGAGTGGATATATACGCTGTCAGTGTGTATTTAATGTAGTCTTGAAAGAAATGAAAGTGAAAAGTTTAGTGGATACTGTAATATTAATATAATAACAGTGGCAAAATTATTTGTATGTAAATCAATCAATTTCCAAATGTTTCCATAATTTAATTTGACTCAAATAAATTTACTCGTCTCGAAAATCGTCATACTTTATAGTTTAATAAATTTAAAAACGTTTTCAATGGGTGAATTTTAAGGTTAATCGCTCAATAACTTGAAAAAGATTCGTTATAGGTACTCGAATCGCATATTTTCAGTACAATATCGAGTATAGGATTTAAGATTATATTTTACTTTCAAATATACGGTATTTCTTTTCATAGTTGGTGCACACAGTAATATATAAAATATTATGGAGAAAAAATGTAAATTTTAAATGTAATGAAACGTCATATAATGTTGATAATATTTAATAATACATTATTAGGTACGATTGAAATTATCCATCGAGTTTGTCACCAACGATGGTTATTTTTATATTATGTAGGCGCCGGTGTGCAACAACGTACTTTTTAATTTCACATTACTACAATATGCAATATTATACGTGAAATAACACATAAACTGGATATTTGTAATATCTGTACACAGAAATATAATCAATAAAAATATAAAAATTGAACTTTCCTTTGTTTTTTTGTCCTCTATAGGCTCAACAACTACTGGACCGTTTTCAATAGATGTCGTTTCTTATATCAATATAGATTCTTGCAGGATACTCGGAAGTTGTTTGCAGTTTATGTTTTCAACTCTTATAAATTGAGATAAGGTGGATCACACACAGGTCACAGACTATATTTAGGCTCACGAAAATCAAATAATTTTCTACTATTTACAGATTATATATAACTATTATAGTTAGTGGAAATATGGCGTTGGTGTATATAAAATTATACAAATAAATTAAAAACAAATACTTATAAACACAATTACAATGATAACTGCTATTATTTGTAACCCTGATTTGCTTTCTTAACCCTGCAGATTTATTTTCATATCAAAACATAAAGGCGAATACCGATTGGTTTTACTTTGGCTGAGCATAGGTACGTTGAATCTGGTTCCAGTATTGTGTGTTTTCATAAAAAAATGTCCAGAATTAACAATTGGGAAATCATAAAATTAATCTTTGTCATATTGTGTTTGTATTATATTATGTTTAAACTAAACCGAACCAAAACGGTACACTATAAAAAAAAATAGATTAATTTTAACCCGTTGGTCGAAGTCAGGTAATACGCAGCTAGTAAACTATAACGATTTAATGTCCATTATCAATGTTGACCCTTCCTTCACCTTTTAAATTAAATTAACAACTTACACTGAATATATTATAAAAGTTTAATATAAGCACTATCTTATTGTAAATTTATGCCTCTATATTATGTAGATGTGTATGTAGGCTACCGTAATTGTAACAAAAGTGCTCAGCACGTTTAATCTAAATGAATAACTTTGACATTATAATATCCCATTATACATGTTCATTGTTCAGTTATAATTATCGCCATATAACAGGAATCTGATGAAAAAAATGTTTAATTATAACGGGATCTATGACGCTTTTTAGATCTGTACAGTATTATTATTATAGAGCTGTCGGTTAAGTCATAACTATATAAGGTGTTGGATCGGTTAGCTATCCATAAAAAATATGATGATTTCGAAGGGACAAACGTTCCTCCTCGTAATATTATTCCAGCATATTCACTCATACCTACAGATATTTATCGTATTAATGAATTTCCGGACTATGTGATGGGTGTAATAAATCTTAAACTAATCTTTGGACTATTCGCATGCAATAACGCGCTTTCCGTACCTATATAATCTGTTAAGTTAATTGCGATGCGGACGATTGAATGATGTCAAAATTCGTTTGACCGATTTGCGTGTGCATTTTATGTAGGTATGATATTGTGTCTAAATATTTATTATTCGTATATATATCGCATAATATAACAGTATATATAGATGTAATCCACGATGCTGATGTACATGTATATCCAAATTGAGTACAATATAATATATAGCATGGAATAAGTAATAACTTTAGATCAAGATAACGTGAATTACGCAATAAAATCTATTTTATGTGTCCTCGTTTGCCCGTAAGTCATTTGTATAATTGATTTACTCGGAGTAAGTTATCAAATGAAATGCCGAGTATCTACAACATTGTTCCGACTGTACCTACACATAATCATTCACAACAATAGTTTGACAAAACTTGCACCGCTGTATTAACGGTTATATCCACGAACAGCGGGCAACAGCGATATGCTGCAAAGACAAGTTTAAGCTCGTAAACTTGTCCGTAAATGAATAATATAGAAAAATTAATTGTGTAAGCACACTTTACTTCGGCAATTTATAAAAAAATACTGATATAATAATACGCTTTAAACATAAGATTTCGTAAAGTTGACGACATAAAAGCATCAAAGGTTTTCATTGAACATCGCAGAACGGCACATACATATTAATCAGTATACTTACATAATAAATACGACAACAAGGCATTCTTCATTTATCAGACCCTTTTTTAGTGTATTCACCCACATCACAATTGAAAACTTTTTATACAGGGGTGAGGGAATAATATTCAATAGGCGCTATAGATAATAAAATTATAAATACAAGACCATTTAAACGTATAATTAATGCGAGTAACTGAGTAACTCAATTTTGAATATTAACATAATACCATATTTATTCAAATAAAAATAATTTGCAATTTCTTTATGGAAATATAGTCCATACAAAAAATTTGAACAATATTTATATAATTGTAACCACCATAATATCGTTAAAGTTAACCCACCTAAATGTATTGTTATTATTAAACTACACTGCATTTAAACATATAATAAAAAAATTTAATTTAATTTGATTATACTAGGCTTAAGTTATTACTCATTACATTATTATATATCCTATTACATAAATAAACACGTTTTGGGTATTATATGTTATGAGTGAACACATATTATTATTATAATAGAATGATGACAAATTTACAAATAAATATTTTTGCTTTATTTTTTGTTGGATAAAACTTGTTACGTTAACTGTTTAGTGACTAGTGAGAGAAAATATTTACGAAAGAGCTTAAACCTGAAATAGGGTGACAAATTATAAGGGTAGAGCGTTGTTGCATAAGTATAACATATCGAGTGCACGATAAGACTCACAAATCGCCTACATTATGATACAAAAACTCATAAAAAAACCATTTAAAAATTAAATCTTTTAATATAAAACAATGTATGATTAGGTATGTTTATACTCATAATACCTAATAAAAAACCAACCACTTTAAAGGATATTTATTGAATTATAATATTATTTGTATTACTGCAGATAAAAAAATACACACAACTGGTAGGCAAATATAAATTAAAAAGTCAATTTCTAAATTTCTGTTTGATTCGTTTGAGTATATAACATAATAGGTATAATATGACTATATGACTTGACATAGTATAATAGATATAGGTAATACTGTATACATTTATATAATACTTGTTCATGAAATAAATTAGTGATATTAACAAGGTATGATGTTATACAAATTACAAGCGTAAATTTATAAGTAATCGTTAATAATTTATAACGAAATGATAATTACGTTGACGTTTTTGATAGATAGTACCATTAGAGATACCTTTCCAAGTTCCAACTTCGTGAGTACCTTGATATTGTTAATACAATATTAATTATTGCACTATAGACATTTACTTATTCAAACGTATATGTCATATGATATAGATTGTACATTTTCACTATAAAATAATAATGTTAAATCAAGAATGCCGTTTTAAACCGTACTTAACAAAATTATACTATAACGTTTATTTTAATATCCAATTGAACATCGTTACATCCATTTGGTACGTATTTATTTTTGATTTTCAAATATAATTAGGAAGCAAACAAATCAGTATGTGTAATATATGATTCATTATAAACAAATTATTAAATTTGTTCTTTTTATGTTTGTAATTATATATCACGTGTTCGTGTATTTTTCTCAGGTAATGGATACATTATAACATAATACCATATATATATTTGAAATCCAACATTAACCAGTAACCACCTTAAGAACCTAATCCATTTATGAATACTTAATGACTAGTGGTCCCATGTACTTGAATACCGTGTGAACGAACTTAAACATGTACAATATCATATTGAAACAATAAAAAATTACGCTAGTCATTGTTTGTAAATACTATCAGCATAGGGAGATTTTTTTTTGTACTCATCACACTTATTATCCCACCATCCCAGTACATTTTTGAGAAACATATCATTAGTTTTATGTATTTTGAAGTGCCTAGTTATGTAACATGAAATACTTGTAAAAATAATCTAATTTTTTACTATTATATTTTATCATGTAGTGTTATTTTTATGGAAACTGATAAATCTAATATTCATTATTTACGCATCAATATATTTTAATACGCATAAATGAAAATATAAATTGCCACAATGAAAAATGGGTTTCCTTGCAATAAATATTTTATACTGATACAAAATAATTTTTACCTACATTTTTTAATCATATATATTTATTTATTGTGTATTGTTCCTATCAGTACATTACTAGAGTTATACAATATACATATTATATCATCATCGATTATAATTTATAATAATTATTAATTATATTATAATAAAATACAACAATATAATACAAATAAACTACGATCGTTTTAACCTGGGATTTTCTTGCAGACGTTCCAGAGCTATTGGTGTTGGAAGCCATCGAAAAGACGAAACGATTTTCGTCTATCTATCTGACCCAGTGCGAAGCTCTGTGGAGCCAAGAGTCTGAGACCACCTACCAGATCGCCAAGACCATCGTGCTTTACATCCTGCCCCTATTGCTCATGTCGGTCGCCTACTATCAGATTGTCCGGGTGCTATGGAAATCCGACAACATACCC
Source organism: Nasonovia ribisnigri (assembly GCA_027563435.1). Lineage (NCBI taxonomy): Eukaryota > Metazoa > Arthropoda > Insecta > Hemiptera > Aphididae > Nasonovia > Nasonovia ribisnigri. The sequence continues at coordinate 267,713 of JANEHU010000015.1, read as the reverse complement.
GGACACACGGAAACTGTGCAAATGTTCAACGCCAATGCCTACAACGGTGAGTTTTGCAGTCCATTTTTTTATAGGGACGTATACGTAATATTATTATAGGGTAAGTACCCATAAAACGATATTACGATACACGGTGGGAAAACCGATCTCCGGGCGTGTATAGTGTACCTATTATACCGATGTTATTATAAATCGCTCATCATTTTAAAGTAACACGATTTTACGTTACAAAAATAATATTAAATAAGCGAGCACCTACCTTTATCGTAAAAATCCAAACTACACATCATAATAATATATACGTATAATACAATGTATAGTTTCCGTTGTCATTCAAATCAACATAATATTCGAATATCTTTTTTATAGCAAGTCATTTTCGAAAAAAAAAAATAATAATAACCTTGATTAATATTATACATTCTACTTCGTTAAATTTAATGGCAACCTATTTGCTCTGCAGAATAAAAATTAGATAGCGTTTTTTTCTTTACTGAGAATATCGCGTTTTTTTTTAACGATATCAATTAATTACTGATACGCCTAGAACGTTTACAGTCATGATCGTTTTCAAAACCGTGTAATGAAAACATCTTTCAGCTTTATGAAAATATTGAAGGGCGCTTATTTAATACTTGAATACGATATTGTTTATAGTGGAAGAGGAGATATTTTGCATAAAACAATTACTATGATATTGTATTATTGTAATAACAAATAAAAGTATAAAATTATACATTAATTTACAAAAATAACCACTCGATTTATAGTTTTAAATATACTTCACCAAAACTCTTTTTATTTATTGACATTAAAAAGAATTAAATATTCAATAAAAAAAATATGAACGTGCCTGGAAAACAATTTATTGCAATAGTAATCCTAAACAACAATGAATAAAAATTACACGGTTGAGTGCATAAAGTATTTTATATTGTTTAAATTAAATTATTATATTATTTTAAATCATGCCTACGACCCAAGCCACAGGGATTGTATAGATACGCTCCGGCGTAGGAACTAAATATGAACTTATAGGAAGCAATTATCTTTTACTCTCATCCCAATTTAATAGTCATAATTATTAATGATTACGTATAGGTATCAAAAGTGTAAGTGCAATGATAACAGTAGTTTAGGTAACAGAAAAATAGATGTACAAATTAATGTGTGCAGTCGTATATATGGTTGTCATTTTATTTTAAATTCACCAGTCTTTGTGACATGCTTGTTATACTAACTAACTAGTACTTACTATACTAAAGGTCATACTGTCGGTCATTAGAATAAAATGTTATATACTATTTAAGACAATATATTTGATTGTTTTTCTGTAGATACACTTAGAATATTTCATATATTGTATATTCCGTTCACAAAGATAAAGTGGTTGTGTACAAACAAAAAAACACGTAGTATACCACCGCGACCACCCAAATCCTCACCCCAGTTGTATGCGTGCAGTAACCACATTCTCCCGGCAAACAGAGTATAGCTTATTAAATTGAAAAAATTACTGATTTACACAGGTCTTTTTCGAAAATTCTTAATGGATTGTGAAAAATTACCAATATAGAAAAAAAAAACTGTTTTAAAATGTACGAATCACAGCTTTTTTCAATGCAGAACATATTATGAAGTCTCTCAATTTGCATTTTCCAATAAAAAAAATATTGACATTTTTACTTTTTAGGCTCTAAGCCACATTACATTTAAAATGCTGTTATTTATTTGTTTGGACCTCACTACCTCAGTCCTTTCACAAGGCGTTTGATCAGGGTATATTCGTGGGTATCCTGCTTCGCGAAATACTGTAAGCTACAATGTAAATTTCCCAAAAATATAGGCAGCTCGTAATAATTGTATGCTTGAGCGATGGAAGATATTATAATAAAAAAATATTAAAACTTAGTTTAACAAGTTCGGAAAACCACCTGAGTGCAAGACGCGTACGAATTTACTCACGCGGAAGTTTATTTTGCAGGGTTCAACCGAACGGCGACGATGGGGTGTACCAGCACGATGGCTCAGATAAAAGCCAGGAGGAAAGCGGCGAAAATGTTGGTGGCAGTTGTGGTCATGTTCGCGCTGTGCTTCTTTCCCGTGCACCTGATGAACTTATTGAGGTGAAATTAATTATAAAATACTACATTACTTATACAATATCATATTATTCTAATATAATATATAATATATACACAGTACACACATAAAGCATAAATAACAGTCGTCTACCTACAAGCAAAGGCTAGATAACTAAAGAATTTACACATATTTAACTTTTATTTTGTTGTGGTGAGTTTTATATGATGTGTATTATAATTATTTAGTTTATTTACCTTTATGTGAAATGTATTAACACGTGAACCATCACTCTACAAAATTTTACTTATACCAATAATAGTTATAAAAATCAATTTGAAATATAATATTATAATGGTATAGTATTGCAATAATAAATTCCATAACCGATCGGTCGTTTGAACACGTAAATAATACATTGTTTTTCTCGTGTCACACAACACAATAATATTGATACGTATATTTATAACTAAGCATTTAATAACATACGACCAGTGATGCAACAAGCAGGGGTGTCGGATGATACTTACACCAGGGCACCAGAGTACCTGTAATTTTTGGGGGATCCATTTGATGAGTTTGTAATCTTGGTATTTATTTTATTATAACATAAATTCCTTTCATAAAACATCAAGATTTGAATAAATTTGGTTATAAATACTTATAATGAAGGTACCTATTTCTTGTAAAAATTACGAAAATAGTTTACATTTCAAGATTACCACAAAATTTGTTCTAAATTTGCTATTAAGGCTTAATAAAATTACTATAGTAGGTACATAATGTTGTGATATTTTTAAGTCCAACCTTAATTTATCTCGCATTGTCTATTACAGTTGTATCAGCTGAAAGATCATTTTCTAAACTGAAATTTATCAAAAATTAACTAACAACTCAATGAGTCAATATTGATTATCTAATATTGCCATTTTTAATATTAAAAAAAAATTAAACCGAAAAATTAAATATAAGTAAAATAATAGAACATTTTATCAACTTAGTTACCTTATTAATTTTTTTTATGAATTAAAGAACCGACCTATAAAACAATTAGTATTATTTTAAACTGATAGACATACAGTTGTTCTATTCATGGCTCTTAGTTCTTACCATCTTACCTATATATTTGAATTACACTTTATGTAAATTGTTGAAGTATTTTAATGTATAGGCATAGATACAAAATGTATACTAAAATTGTATAATGCAAATAATAAGTTGTAGGGCACCAAGTAATTTTAGTTACTAGAGCACCGTAAGATGTAGTTGCGCCACTGCATACCTACAACAAAACCAGAATAAATAAATAAATATATAAAACACACTAATTCATAATTAATAAAATACTATGCCAACAATTAGAATTTAATAAATATTGGTTCCATGACCTCTTATTTCTAAAGTATACACAGGTAGGTATATAATTGGATAGTATTATAGTTGTGATAATATTTCATTTATTTTATATGATGAATGCACACAATTATACAAAGGTCTTTATACAGGTGCTACTAACAAACGAAGATTGGATTTCGGATTTAATTTAAATTAAAAATTCCGATTGTTCTTAAAACTAAAATCGCAAAGTCAGTGACTTTATGAATTTCATAAAATATAATTTTGAAGCTTACTTTAATTATGTTTGTCTTGTTTTAATATTTAAGTGTTTCACTACTCGAATTAATTCTATTGGGTTGGTAAGTAAAAAAAAAAGTGGTATTTGAAATATTTAAAAGATAAAAGTTTATATATTTACTTTATTAACTTTATAACACTATTATCTATATATATATATAAAAGAGGGTTTGAAAAAATGTTAGACCATTTATAACTCGAGAACGGCTGGACCGATTTCAAAAATTCTTTCATGATTAGAATGCTGCATTATCCCTCAGTGTTGTATGCTTATTTAAAAAGGGTAGATTCCAACCCGGGGAGGTGCTCAAATAGGGATTATGAGATTCTAAGCTGGGTTCACAACTGTCCGTGTCGTGTCGTGTAAAATACTTTTTTCTGATTGGTTTACCAAAATATGTAAAAATATGATCGTGTCGACCAACACGATACCGCAAATACCGTGAAGTTGAATATTGACAACTTTTGATCGTTCTGGTCACGGTGTTCACGGGTTGTTTTTGTGGTTTACTGTTATCTATTATATTTTGATTAGAAAAAAAACCCGCGTGAAAATTTGATAACTATGGTACCACGGTACTTTGGTAGAGTTTATGGTTACCTACTTACCTAGTTAGTAACGTCCTGACTAGGAACGTCCTCGAGGATTGCATAAATACATGACACGACACAAAATGGGCAATACGTTGTGAACCCAGCTTTAAGATGGACATTTTTGTTTATAAATGGTTACTATTGTTTATAGGAGAAATAATTAGTAGAAATTAGTATTTATTTATTATTGGTTGCCATTGGTTATTAACCAATGTTATGACACAAAAATTGATTGGTTGTAGGGTTAGTATTTTAGAAATGCTCCATAATTCAAGTTCGATAACAATTAAAATATTGTCTCATTATTTAACACGTTAACGACCGCGTGTCGAATTGTGTATCATTCTGAAACACTGAGAGAAAAAAAATTAAATCTAAATTAGATATAATATAAATACTAAATACCAATAATTATTCGAAAATACCAAATATCTTTAACCCCTATTATTAATATAAAGATGTTATAATGATAACCAAAAAGCTCTATATTTCATATTTATTGTATTAATCATAACTTATCATAAGACTCTAAAAGATAACTAATTACTGTACATTTAAAACAAAATATTTTTAATTTGGTTTCAACTTCACAATAAATCAGTATGTCGTTTTAGTTTTACCGAATTTCGTTTCCCGGGGAACTACATTTAATTCTGAACAAAAAACTTCGAAGTAAAAAAAAAAAATATTGACAATAATAAGATTCGATCTGTAGAACTTTTTGGATTGTAACTGACATTTTTTACGTTGTCGTTTTTTTTTTTTTACTTTAAGTTTTACGTAGAGCAAAAACAAATGTTAAGACATAGGCGTAGAACACTTTCGATAAGTATTAGATTTGACAATATTTAAAAATCATTCACAACGACAAAAGATAATAGTATAATATAAATATATAATTGTTCAAAATGTTAATTTTGCTCTCCTAAATAATAGTTTAGTACTTCGAGATAGCACTTTTTGGTTTTGAGACAACTATAGTCGATATTGTTTTACATACGATCGACCGAACTGTCCAATAGAGCTGTTCGATAAATTAAATTACCTACCTATGTTCCTCTCGACTCATATGATTTGTATATCTAAGTCCCACGAATTGCTGCAAGGAGTAAACTGTTCACTGGTAAAATCGAATTAATATAGCTAATTTCACCTACGTTATTCTATTTCATCGTCTTAATGATGATAATAATAATGTATAAGTATTGATTTCACAATGCTATTAAAGTAAGCGTCATTTTAAATTAGGTACAGCTAATTGTTTCGTCAGCCACGTGACACCACTCCGTGACGATGTATTATTATATTACCATAGTATTATGAACACGAATCTTTTTATAGAAAAGGTCGTTCGCGAGACACATAGGATGGCCGTCCTGATTTGACCAATTAAAATGCTTTTCTCGGGATGTCGAATAATGATTCGTCAAAGTGCCACTCGTTCTCAGAAAATCAAGTATATTTCCGTGACAATACTAAGAAATATTTAAATGATGTAATTTACATAAAATACGCGTATCGAAACGGTGGAATTTATTTCGAAAAGAGAAAAACGTCATGCACCGCAAAGAAAACAAATCGTAAATGCGGCCGTTGAATATAAAAGTTATTTCCGTCTTGGTTCATCGGAAATGTATAAATTTGTAACTTTCAATAGTTATAGGTATAATCGTATAATGGTTCTATTTTATGAAAAATCGATAATTAAAATGTTTCTCTTTATACGATGTGACTGCGTGAATACTGCGTAACCTAACCTAACCTGACCTATGTACTACACACTATGTAGATGAGCGTCTTCCCAAACAATTCAAATTGTTTCAGTTAATTATTATTTATTTTCAGAATTTAAAGCTAAAAAATATGTTAATAGATGGAGAGGGTAATCTTAGAAACTGTACATATAGATTTTTTACTGTAACTAGAAGTATTTTTTATAAATTATTATACAAGGTAAACATAAAAAATAAATGAATTGTCAATATTATTGCGTATTGACATTCAAATATTATATTGTTTCAGAATACAAAATATATTTAGTATTTACCCAATACCCAAAGGTTGTAAACTTAAAAAATACACATGTACATGTATTATCGTATAAATACGTCATGCAGTATTTAAATATAAAATATAAATACTCATCGCAAATGAGTGTATTAAAAATGAAAAGTATTCAAATTGAATATGCTCTGAAATTAAATATAAACGTACAAAATTTGGCAAATACATTTGACTAACTGTCTGCCTGTCGGGGAAATACATCGAAACGAATGTACAAATTTTGAGTGTCTGTTAACCGTCTGTCGACTGTTGTTATAATATTGTTGTTACCTACCTGGTAAATAAAATAGTTGTCATTAGAATTTAAACCTGTATTTTACTAGGCCCAGGGAAGCACTGAATTCGTTTATGAATTGTATAAAACAAAATATTAGTATAGTCTACAAAGAAAGTTGTCAACATTAATTATTTGGTGAATAACAATAAATTTTTTAAATTTTCTAATTACTGTTTTTCTTCGAAAGTTTGAGGGAAAATATCTACTTAAAAGAAACATTTTTGTAGATCACGAGTGAATTTACAGAACGGTTTTGAGCGTTGTGACTTGTGGCATTTGTATAAAATTGGTGTATGGCCATTTAAATATTTTTCATGTATCAAAAAAATTGAATATAGTTCGTATAATACGTAACGGTTACAGTCTCAAGGGGAGTATATTTCTTTCGTCCGGAATCTCACATTTTGTTCCTATACCATTATGTGTGGCCTTACAGGAATTTGGATGACAAACCAAAATTGTGTTGTAAAATAATTTTTTCTTTTTAGTATTCAATATTCCGGATACTTGTGTTTTATAATACTGGAACTATATTTATAGAAGTGTCCCACCACGCTGGTCTCGTAAAACTATAATACAGACATACAACACTGACTTATAATACTAAATTTAATACTAAACATAATATTAGATATATACAATTTTAACTGGGATAATTCAGAACGAAAATTATCCAGAGTTTCATACTACTATAATTATCTTCCAACTTATATTATTTATTACTAGGTTATATTTTTTTAAATTAATTCAATGAGAAGTAACACTGTACTAAACGAAAATGAACAAGTTTCAAACATCTGGTTTTGTCAGTTCTTAAGTTAATACCAAACTCGAACTCGTTTATTTTCTGATCGGTCTAACTTTTTTGGAGCTATGCAGCCTATGCTGCACGTTCATTATAAAATAACGTTAATACACATTGATGAACTCACTTAAATAATGTACTTTGGGATTAGACATGTAAAATTAGTAAAAACAGCAGTCATTCACACATAATATCGTTAGTTATAATAACTCAAAATGTAGTTGATGCCCAATACATTTGAACGTCGATTTTGAATTACGACTGTGATATTGGTGACGATTCTGAATGTGGTTAATAACCTCAAGATACGGAACAACAATAATTATTAAATATAAAAAAAAAACTGTTCTCCACAAGAAATCGAACCTGTAGGTTATGGCTATAACCTCTTATTACTGACTTAACGCAACCTACAGGGACTGTAAATTGGGATAAAATATCCTATAGGTATACCAGTTAAGTAATAGAAATGTTGGAAACTTACATATTGTGTTTGCGAAAAAAAATAAAACTCAGGGCTCAGTGTCATACTAAGTATAATACATATTTTTTTGAGGGGCCCCCTAAAGGAGGGAAATGTAATCATTTTTTTCTCTAAACACTTAAAAATTATGTGGTTTGAAATTAATATAACAATGTGAATGTACTTTTGAAAGTCAAATTACATTTTAATTTTAAGTTTAATTAACATTTTAATTATTCACAAATGACAATAAAATACTTTTTTTTAATAACACTCTGAATGTCTAATTTAACTGTTTTAGATATTGAAATAGATTTACAACTATACCTTCAATTCTTTGTCTGCGCATTTTGTGTAATCGCTACATACAAAGTTAAAAGTTACCCATTATTACAGATAGATATTCTAACAGTAATCTGTTCGGCTTCAATGACGGTTCCGTGTACTTTACCCTTTGCTAAATGTAAAATATAGGTACCACAGTGTTCATTAAAACTTACGTTGTAGACTTGTATGTATAGGTACGAACTATCATCATAATATTATAATATTAAATATGTATCAAAACTTTAAATTATATTATAACGGTCGCCACGTGTTACATTTGTTCGATTTAGCTCAAAAATCATAAATCACATTTTACATCATACAGTATTTTATACGTACGTTTACGATTTTAGACTACAAGTTGACAACAACTGCAAAAGAGTGGGGCACCCTTCAGAAATAAATTAATTATACCACATAGTCAACATACATCGTTAATAGTTATCATATAATATATTATATTTAATAATAAAATTGTACATTAAATTGTTAAGTAATTTTGCTAATAATGTAGACTAAATTGAATTTTGAACTTGAAGTTTCTGTGTTATTAATCTACAAATTCTAGTCAAATATTAGTCTGGTTTTATATAAAATAGAAAATATATGTAATGGTTAGTTTAGCATACCTTATAATAATATTTAAAACTATTATAGGTATACTTTTTTTTACAAATTATACAATTTGAGCTAATTATTCATACACGTAATTTTAAAACCATCATAGTTTATATCACCTATATCTTCTAAACTTATTATTATTACCTTTTATTATCTTCAGAATTCAAAATTTTAAAACTCAGAAACTTTTCGTTTATATTTCGATTTATATGTATCATCATTTCAAAAAATCATCTGCCCGCGGACAACTATTGTTTACAGTAAAAAAGCAGTTCTTCTTTTGAAACAAAATAAAACTTGTACGGCCACAGGATACACCTTAAATATTAAAATAATTTAAGTATTTGAAAAATGGTTCTTAATATAATTAACAACTCCAGAAATCTAAATTTGAATAAATTCATTATTTGAGGTAAAAATTGGGTTGACCAATGAGCATGCTTGGCATGATTTATCCTGCGTATTACTCTCGTATATATGTATATAAACCGTAGTATCACTTATCATCGATTTCGTCCTAGAAATGACACCATATGAATTATGTACATACATACATATATTATATGCAAGTATATTGATACAGGTACAGATGATATATGTGGATCGGTACAGAAATAACGTTTTTAAAAAAAAAAAAAAAAATAGAACGTTTCAAAAATATGATATTCACACGCGCGGGGCTTCCTAACACCGAATCCCATCACACGCAAAGCACGAATAATCTCGTATCTGTTCGTAATACGTAATAGGTGTTATAATAATAATATGTACCTATAGTCACTAGTCGGGTCCGGAACGTAATTTATTTAACAGATGAATCGCTCCAGTTTCCGGTCCGGGACACGGAAAAAACTAAAAAGCCACCGACGATGACGCGCCCGTCGATCCTGATTCCTGAAAACCTAATATACCGGATAAAATCGTGCGGCCCGCGGCCTCGTTATTTATCGATGTCGGTCGCTCCGAGCGAATACATTTTCTTACGCTCGCGTCGTCGGTCGTTGACACAGACTTCGATAACTTATAAGGATAAAAGGAAGTAAGGAACTCCTATATAATTTACATTATTTATCCACGAAGCTCAAATGTGGACGACCGCCTTTTTGTCGGTTGGCAAAACATTTAATTTATCATACAAAATGTATTAGGAATAACATCGTTTTTAATGGTAAAATAAAATAATAAATGTGAAATGATTTATGTAAAATATTTTTATTTATTTTTTTGATCAACAATTATAGAAATAATAAAACCATAGTCCATAATATTAATCTTATTTACCATAATATAAAATACAATAAAATTGCTAACCGACCTTGAGGCTTCAACTGGTGGGAGTTCGCTGTCTAGTACTATATTATAGAAATGTGTGGTCGTTGGTATATTGTCGTGGCGATGGCGTAGGCGCGTGCGTACTGTGCGTGATATGCGTAAAACGTACGTTTTTTTTTGTTCCGGTAGAGGTGGTGAAGAAAAAAAGTATAGAGTAGAAAGAATTAAGAAGAGAAAAATTAAACGACGATTAAATTATTTTTGGTCATTCCATCGAATATAGGTATATGTTATTATCGGTTATAGGCAACGTTATTGTTGACCCCGTCCGCCCCAAATAAACGGCATGCATTGTGTTTGTATACTTTATTTATTAAGTATTTTATAGTAGGTAATTTATTTGTTTAATGACATTAAATGACAAAACAAACGCACGAAAACAATTTAATTAAAATAATATAATAATAATAATATATATATTATAATGTCTTATCGTATAAGTATACTCGTGGAATACTGATCCTTCACGCATGTATAAAATTACTGTTTGGGTTAGTTGATTTTCCAATTAATTTATGGGACTTATGGATTGATTCCTGGACTTCACCTTATTAGCGTTAACCGGAGATAACTGCAAGGAGAGGTTGACTGACAAGTCTCATAACATTTTAAAACTAGGTTCAGCTTTTTTTCACTTCGTTATTAAATGTTGGCAATCATTGACATTTGATTTTTTTCAATACTATAGATGACTATTGAGGGAAAGGTAAATATTTGAAACGCATCGCTTTCAAAAATTCATATCTGCCAATGAGGTTTTAGTTATACTCGTGCGTCATTCCCTTCATATATAATTAATTTTTTTCCTGATTTTCTACTGATTACTCGTAGATCAAAAGGGAATAAACTCATACATTCATATACATATACCTCTTAATTGCCCCGCAATCAATTCACCGGTCTCGATTTAGGTAAGGTACCATAGGGAATCAATTCGTTAGCAGTCATTAATTTATACGAGGAGTGAAGGTAGAATTGTATATTTGTATATTATACACGAAGTGATTATATTTCAACGGTGTTTATCTCAAGAGTATATGTAAACCGTATTCAAAATTGATATTTTATTTATAATTTTAATTGATTGCCTTTTTTTCACCTTTACGTTTGTCGGTCAAACTGCATTACACTTTTAACTATTCTGAGGTAGAATATCTGTATGGCTCAATATTAAACACTTATTAAAGCAATGTTTTTCTATTTATTACAACCTACAATTTACTTATTTTTACTCGCCCGTTTATCTGAAATTTTTAACGCTGACAAAAAACTGTGTCCATAGATGTATTAAACGGGACACGAGTGCATAATTGTTTGTAGAAAAGTGTTACGAGATTAAGAAATTAAGAATTATGTTTTCGTTTAAAAATCAATAGGTAGTCGATAGTTGTTTGATAGACACGTGCGTTAAATCGACGAAGGGTGGACGCTTATATGCACGTAGGTGGGCACATCATTCAGCAGTTTACGTTTAGTTTTTTAGTTTTTATATTAGAGTGAACTGACTTATAATGAAATTTAAAAGTAACTACATTATCTATTCTATGTTCTCTCTAAACTTTTTTACGATATTTTAGTTTTAAAACGAGTTATGATAATATATAAACTATAATATTTGACTTACTTGTAAATCATAATTCGATTTAAAATTAAAATTTCGAAAAAAAAATCTCTGAGAGAACAAAGATAATAAAAGTGTAGTATTATTGTTTTATTATTACTTCTTCATGCGTATTTTATGCTCTACATTAATCACATTTTTCATTTTTTGTTCAGTTGTAATATTGGTTTTTTATTTTATTGAATATCAAATGTCTTGACAATAATTTTAACACAATATTATAAATATAGGTAAGGACATAAAAAAAAACAATTTCGAGAGGAGAAATGGGGTGATAAATTGAATACGGTACTATACATGGCTCATTTGTAGGAATTTGTCGCCATCCTAGGAATTTAAAACAAAATAATATTATGTTTGATCAGAAAAGCATACCGTAGAAAAAAATCATTACAGCAGAACGTATTATCTAATTGATTTTTTATACAAATTTCCCTGACATTTAATGGAAGACGGCTCGGGCGATGTTGTCGGCATACGGTATTCCCGTATAAATACGTTTCTGGCGTAGTATTATTATAATTCGAAAAGTTCACCTGCAACGGGTACGCGTCCGCCATCGCCCTCACGTAATATGTACGTACATATATGTACGAAAAAGCGAAAGTAAACAGCGCTATTAATGTCATTATAATATTCATCGCAGTGTTTTCAAGTTTAATTTGGACTCGCGCATATTGTATTTATTTATCGTCCCCGAAATCGTATAATATGTTTGGAGGCGGAGGTCGCGTTTCGAAACTAGCTCATCGCGCACACGTCATGATGTCATCATCCGTAGGGTCGTAGCAATAATAATAACGATATTAATAATAATAATAGTATTATGTAACAAAAACGAAATTAACCGTTTGATTAGCGTATACGTTTTTTTTTTTTTTTTTAATTGAATATATATATATATTTTACCTTTTGCATATATATTATTTAGATTAGCATTCAAATTATTGTTGAAACGAAACGTTATTGAATTCGTGTAATTAAATTGTATCATACCTATTGTCTGAGTCTACGTAAACATAATATAGGTATATTTAAAAGCAACAAATTTCGAAATTAAAAATGTTAGATTCTGAGCGAGCTACCTTGCATATAGGTACATATTATATTGATTTTATAATGAAATTTTATTTTTAGTCAGATGAATCGAAGCTTTTCAAAGTTAAAACTTGGAAAAATTAAAAGAAGTCCCCACTCAAATTTTCATTGATATTCATGAATTCGGTAGGGGTAAACATTGGGATTTTGGGAACTGTACATAAGTATGAATATAATATATATAGACAGGCGAAAATAGCGTTTAGGATTTGGAGTGGTACCTAAAGTCCTATTTCCATAATATTGAATAAGCTTAAAATACAATGTAGGATATGAGGGAGGTGGGCTATTAGCCAGTACCCCCTCTATTTTCGCCTATGTATATAGGTATAAGTGTATAGTTATTAGTTATGTTAGATACGAATTCTGTATACACGGTTGTAGTGTTTTGTTTCTTTAGTTTTTAAATGGTGTCAAACTATCTACAGTCGAAGAGCACAACATAATATGTGATTGGTTTTGAAAAGTAAAATTATACAATATGTGCGAGTATAATATTAAATTCACGACTCTATACGTGGATTCTTAATATTAAATTGATTTAATGATTTCGTACACACCATAAAGACATGATATATGATTTTTTATGTAATAAAAATGACAAAAAAATATTTTTCTCAAATATTAGCATTTACAGTATAGTTTTGTAGTATTGGTAATTGACATTTACAAACATGGTTACACATGCAGTATTATGCATCAATGGATACCAATAATAAGTGTGGCAGATATATCGTGGGATATCCAATATTGACAGTTATTGCAGATAACTGGTACAAAAGGGCATCGATGAGTATAGTGTATACCGTCGAATAAGGACAAAACTGTAGAACTGTAAGCAGAATGTGACAGTATGTAAACGATTCTGAAAATTTCGTGAATGTTAATGTCCTAATAATGACATATTCATAGCTGAAACATCCTGTGTGTTCCTACTGTCTATACCTATCACACGACGCGATCTGTGTGACGTTTTTCTCACAGGGGCTTTGGCAATTCCCGTGTTTATATTATATTATGTTCTATGTATGTGATGTGGGACGTGAGTATGCAAATGATGGGGAGTTTTATGCAAATCTGCCGTAAATTATTTTGAATTTGATCGGATCGCGTCTTCCATCCACGGTAAATCGCCACTTGTTTGCCACGAAGACAATGTACATGTACATTAATAAGGTATAGAAATGTGAGTTTGGTAAATTTACCCGCTTAATATTGTACGGGTATCCGTTAATTTACATACATTTTGCAGTTGTTTATTTTACCGACGAATCGAGTACCTAATAGAGTAATAACTTTCACTTAGGCACTAATATATTATATTATATATAATATTATAACGTCTTAATTAATAATATCTTATTATAATATAATATTGAGCTTATACTACTATAAAACCCGTGTTTACACAATAGTATTTTAAGGTTACCCAATGAACAATAATGTTTAGGGATATGAAATAAAAATGAAAAAAAAAACATTGATATACAGTATACACACAAGATCCTTCCGCTTGGATTTAATTATCACCTGTAAAATAGCACCTCAACTTCCTAATAATTACATTAATCCTCTCACATGCATAATATACTCAATACGTAAGCTATTCTATTACTTCCTCTTACAATTGAAACTATTTGTTACCTACCTAAAGTTATTGTCTTATCCACTAAACTTGATAAACCGGCCGAAGATCGCTTATCATATTATTCTTATAAGCTTACTACTTTTTTTCTCAAGATCCTAACTTCTTCACATATTCATGATTTTTATAATCAACTAAGAACAGACACTATCTGACCCACTCCCATATTCAACTATCCATGGTTACATCGATAAATTAATGCCATCTGTTTTTCACATTAGAAAAAATAAAAATTACTTACTATCCAACAGTTTTTTTTTATGTTGCACAAGCTTTTGCCCATGTCTGGTTTCCTATTTGAGTAAAAATACATACCAACTCCGCTTACTTCCTACTCTTTTCTTATTTTACATACATTTCCCCGGTAAGGCAGTAAATTCCACGTATAGGTGCTTATGTAGGGTTATAGGTACTCAAGACGGACGCTGCTCTATCTATACCGTATAATATAATTTATAACTCTTCCGATATTTTGACCAAAAAACCGACACACAGCACTGTAACAATGGTAGGTATTAACATAATATTAAGATACAATACTCATAAAGGTGTGCTTGGTAAGCATTTATTTGGCATGTATGTTGTTTTTTTTCTCACGGGAGAAACGTACTCTGCGAGAGTGATAAAGTTTGGCTTTTGTACACGCCCGGGGCTTAAAACGATTTGTTGACAAAACAAAAGACCAATACGCGCTATAGGGATTAAATATTGTTAAATACGAACGTCTCCAAGGTAACGACGACTAGTTGTATATAATATATTATATACGAACGAAGAAAATAGCCGTGAACAAAGAATCGGAATTGAAATGGTAAGTAGTATTCGGATTCATATGAATTGAAACCCAATAAAACCTTATACAACGAACTGAGTCCTGTAAAATTTAAAATATAACACTAATCGAGTCCTGTATGTTTTAATACTAAGTCGGGGCCAAACTATGAAAAAAAAATGTTTTTCTCATTCGTATGAAAAATTCTTTAGGTATATATGGTTAAGATTAATGTTTGTTTTATACGTCATTTCAACATAGCCTGCGGCGGAATACGTTTCAAACGATTTTTGATGGTTGGTAAATGGTATACAATATTGTAAAAAATACAACGGAAATATTGAGAATACAATAATAATTATTAATAAGACGAATTGGCATTTATAACTTCCAACTGTTATGGGCATTTTGTAAATTTGTTGTGGTATAGTGTCAATATTTTATATCAAAATAATATATGATATATTCATAAATTTATTTTATAAAATAGATATCTCAATACCTAATATATTATATATTTATAAAATTATAATAGCGAGAACATGTGACCGGTAAATGTCAAATTTCGTCCACTGGTAGGTGTATAAATAGTTACTGATTATTACCAAGCGCACAGTATAGCTCACTATAGCTCAGTTTTGTGAAATGAATCAGGCGGTGAACATAGGAATCAAAAGTAATCTAAAGAAGGAATTTGAAACGCCGTGTTCAAAAATAGTTTTGACTTCGGTTGTTGAATATTATGACCTCATAGTTTGTTACTAAATATTATGTTCATATGGTCAATTTCATAGTATGGTAAATCAATAAATACTTTCATTATAATTATTTGTATATATTAAGTATAGTACAGAGATTCCCAAACTGTAGGTCCCAAAGTTCGTTGCAATTATATATTTAGTAGTTCACGAAACGTTTGGAAATATATTATTATAAATGCAATTAAGTTCCCACGTGGTTATTGAATTATTTTATCATCATCCGCGACGATTACGAATGTACCAGTGATGTATGGGTATAAAAACAACGCTTCAGTGTTAAAAATTAAAGTTAAGATAAAAATCAACAATAAAAAAAAAATTTTGGTCGTTAGTATATGTTGTAGGGCACAAAATTTAAAAACTTTGCAAAATGGGTAGAACCTACCGTAAAAAGTTTGGGAATCTGTGGTATAGTAGTTTACTAGTTTATGACGTGAAAAAGGCAGCTGAGTAGTGAGTACACACTACACCTACTTAATATAATATAATTATTATTCGACGCATTATACGAAATATAAATATTTTATTTGATGAATTAAATTATATTTTCAGTTACGAATATAACGTAAAAAACAGTTATTCACGTAACTATATAAGCCGAAATATAATTTAATCTTTATTTTGTTCTGTAAACTAACATCTACATAAAAAATGAAAATGAAAATGATATATATTATAATACTATAATATTTGATTTATATGTTAATGCTACTGGGAATATTTTGTAAGAATTTCAATGTTTAAATTTATTTCGTATAAGTCTTACTATACCAAATAAAAATAATAGTTAGCTTCATTAATTTTATAATATTATGGACACGCATATGACTGTCTGTTTTTTCCCATTTTTCGTAAAGATTATAATATAAGAGACCTCTCGAGTAGTCGAGTAACGTACTTTCACACTCTGAAAATTATGTCAATATTGTTAAGACATCCTTTATGCTTTATCGTTATGCGTTGCATTTCAATTCAGATTTAAAGTCGTCGTTTTCGTTCATAAATAAATGTACATTTAAGTATATACCTGAGTTATTACTTATTGTGGGCGCGTGTTTTCGTATTCTCGAGGGATAAAAACGATTTACGTAAAAGCATACCTTAAGTGTATCAGTATTATATGGCTGCAGTAGGTATGCGCATTTGACATTATTTGTTGCTGTTATCGACAGACCAACAATCAACTTGGACCGGACTCTCAATATTTTACCCGGTGGAAAAATGGCTGGCCGATAATTCGATTTCCCGTGATCCTGTTGGACCACGTAATCGAATTTCGCTATCAAAAAAGTCGATTTAGATACCTACACCATATAATATGTAGGGTAGGTACTTACTTGTAACGATACTAACAGTGATTGATTTTTAAAATTCAATAACATTCCATAATATAATATTATCATATATGATATATAGCTAGGAAAACGATAAAATATAAGTATATTGTGGTTTCGTTAAGTATGTGTAGTTATTGATTCGAACATTTTAAGGTGCACCCCTGTGTTTATTTTTTCATAAATATTTATGTCGTGACGGTGTTGCATTGATAGAACGATTTCAAAATGGGTGTGTACGTACGAATAATCGCTTGATAGTGTACAATATTATAAGTTGTATATTATTGTATTTTAGTATTGTCTGCAACGGTTAAATCGCAGGAGGACCGACCTGGCGAATTGCGGCATATATAACGCGCTAATGGATATAATAATATATATATTTATACGCATATATAATTTGTTTCACTTTGCCAATTTAATGCAATTAATTTCACGTCAACAACGGCAGCAGGACATTATTATTATAATATGGAGTGGAAACGTCCTATGAAAAGATCATGGCGAGTGCTATATAATATATAATATTATGCCGCCAGTTTCGGCGTCTGACGTGACCGAGGAAGGGTGCAGGGTTCAGACGTTTAATGTACGCGGTCTGCAGGATTGAGGCAATGAAAATTGGGACAATCGTGCATTAAAAACAATTATTAGAGAGGTGAAGGGATTCCACTCTGAGAAATCTAAAACCGGATATTAATTACTACGTATCTATGACATATAAATAATACATCGCGTTTTGCATTGGGAATGTACCTATTCATATTTAGACTACCTCTGAGGGTTGACCGTTGATAGTAAAATAAAAGTGTATAAACTATTTTATTTTTTTATCTAAATTAATACTATTTAATAGGTATTATTTTTCATTTAAGGGAGGAGTTGGCACACCCCCTTTAAAATCCTTCATCGAATCCAATCATTTCGAATCCAGCGTGGAAAAATACGCGATTCTGTGATTCCTCATTCTCGCCACCCGTTGCAATCATACAAACTGCAATCACGAAATGATATCGTGCGGACGGTCATCGTATACAACATACACATCACACATGTATACTGTGTATACTGTACAGGACACCGTACCTACATGTCTCCAGCCCCAACTATTTAATTTTTCGCAATTTTATTCAGCTAGTGAACAATAAAATTAGTATATTATAGTCACCATTTATATGAGTTCTTACGAGGAGTGTATTGTGATACCTACTGAAAAATTCGGGCCACAAAATAAAATTTTCTACTGGCGGGGTTGAGAAGTGGAAACAATTTTCTCCAGTTCTCCGCACCCCACCAGCCAACGCTAACCTAACCAACACACCCTCAAATTTCCATTGTGAATGGACACTGTGCGATAGCGTACCGCGATAATACTCCACCACATGATTTTTGTTTTTGTTGTTTTAGTTATACCCTTTATTGAGTATATACAGTATAAACAATAAACATATATGTATAATAATATATGTGTTATGTACTTATGTCTATAAAAGTATATATTATGATGGTGGGCTCGTGTGTTATATATACATAAACTGTTATACTTACGCTGTAGCTCGCGTGACATAACTCGCGAGTCGTGACGGGGTCTGCGAGAGGGAAGGGCGGCGGCGAGGTCGAAGAATTATAGCGACGACATTTCGATTTGACGAGCCCATTGACTTAATATATTATTATACGGCTAATAAAAACGACGTATAAAATATTCGGGACGGTTATAAAACGACGTTATTTCACTGCGTGTAATGATTGGTTAGATGATGATGAGTGTTTTTATTTCGCATGCCATCGTCCCCCCCCCCCCGAAGCTTTTTTATATACACCATGTACGCCGTCGAGATAATCTGAGATTAAATGCTGCTGCTGCACGTTTTGTTTTCGGTAAGAGCAAGGAGAAGAAAATGTAATATAATATACTTATAACACGAAATTGGTCTTTTTCGGAAAAAAAGTGTACAACGTATTATTGTTCTCAGAGTAAGGGCTCGTCCATTGGATGGATGCAAATGTGTAAATTATGAATGTGCCAAGACCTATAAATAATACAACATTATATTATTATGTGACAAAAATTAATAAATTACTACACTGATACATACTATAATATTATGTTTTGCGTGTAGTTTTCATTAAAATTTCGTTTGAAATAGCTTAACTTACCCTTTTTTACCGCACCTACGTTTTACCTATATTTTATAATGTCTATTTCACTATTTCTTACACATTTCTCACATACCTACAAAAACATTATTATGGCATAACAATCATGGACTGGTATGAAAAAAATTAATAATATCAAGTCAAGTAACAATAATACGTTTAATTAGACTCGATATTTAGGCATACTTATAACATTGTACAGGTACGACTTGACTGTCAAATTTTCCTCATATATATTTTGTTTTAATATTATTCTAATTCATAGCCATTGCAGCCATATTTTAATGTGTTTGGTAACTGGTAAGCAAATATTATTGGGGCCACAGATTGGCATTGTATAGATGACTGGGAATTTGGGATATAAACGACGACAACTGTCTTGGGACTTCAGAGTTCAGAATCTAGAGAGGGCCCTTGATTTCGAGATTACTTTGCTTTTTTTATAGCATCCGCTGCATCAATCCCTTAGTTTTATTTTACTTCTGGACAGTAAAACTATATAATATATATACACCCAATGCCCCTGACCTATAACATCTTAAATACGCAGTCAAGAAAGTTTTAATATATCAGATTTGTAACACATTAGTGCATTATGCATTGGATTTATACTTGATGTCTGTTGTTTACATTGGGAATGGTACTTTTACAATAAAATAGAAATAGATTGTCTTGCAGGAAATAATATGGTAGAAAAATAATAAAATTGTGTTTTTAAATCCCATTCTCCTAAGAAAAAGGGCGTGTTAAGAAAACAAATAACCCCGTCGATTCGATGAATAATATACAAGTCATGAAAATGGAAGAAATATGTTATTAATTTTATTCAAAATATTATAGTCAAATAGTGATGGGTGCCACTGTAATCATTCTTATAATTATTAATAATCAACTATAAACTGCTAATAATTTATAGTTTCTTAAAAATGTATTTAAAATACAAATCGCTTAACAACCCCAAATTCGTACTTAAAATATTTCACTCAAAAAATATATTTTAACATATTAAATTAGTTTTCAATGCCTAATTTAAATATCACTTATGTTACATGTTCGAATGCATTAACGTATAAGTACAATAACTACTAAAGAAATGGTACATTACATTTGTCATTAATCGTTAATTTGGATTTAAATCAAACCCAAGTAGCATAACTATATATAGGTGAGTTTCGATAACTTGAACCTCGTAAAATCAATTTTTTTCTTACTACTTGAAATTTTTTAAGTTGTTACTTGTGTTTGAGGTATAGGTACTATAATAACTCGAAAATGTGTATAAGTTGAGTTAGTTTTTATTCCCCTTGAAAACCGATTTATCAATACTCAATTGCAGTATATAATCTTATAAATAAAATTATTAGGGTAGGTATATTTTAAATATCTACTGTGATACCCAAAATAGTACATAGTTTAATATTTATAGTAAATATTATTATTTATGATACTTATTTTTATTGACGAGCGATAATAATATTGATTAATACTTACATAAACGAGTAGTGACTCGATTATTTATAATACCATACCATTTGCATAACATTAGTTATTAGTTATTACAATATATTTACTAAAGAAACATTACTTTCGTAGTATTTATTTTAATAAGGTGGATGTTCGGTGAATCCGTTTTCTGTAAAGGTTACGTAAATTTAACATGAATTGCTTTGATATAAGATATTTATTAAAAAAGACATAATAAATTAAAATTAAGTTGTTACAGTTAAGAGAGACTGGATTTGACATACTGTCATGTTGACACTTTGATGTTTCGATAAGAATTACTGATTTTTTAAATCCTAGGTTAACCTAACCTAACCTATTTTAGTCCTATAGCTTATAACCCCCTATGTATATTATACATGTTATGTTAGCTCTATGCCTATGCCTTAAAACAAAATTGATATACAAAAATGAATTTTGTGTGATATACATAGATCATTTTTTTTCCAATGTGGATATTTAATTTTGTCCACTTAAGATTGTATATTTTAAGTTGCATAAAACAAAGTGAGCTACACTATACGTATGTTATAAATAAGACTATTACTAGTATTATATAACTTAAATAAACATGTATTAGGTACCTGTATTACCTCGGGCAAAATAGCATTCCAAGAGTATACTTTTATTAAGTTTTGTTATTTACTGTTAAATGTTGTTTGACTATGTGACTATATAATATATTAAGTTATATTAAGTATATAAGTTGTTATAATTAAAATATTATATACCTAGTTGAAATTATCAATTAATTTTTTTTATTTATTTTTTTACTATAATATAGTTGCCAATAAAAATATGTGTTTGTAATTTTTCCTGGGCATCCAGGTAAAATGACATAGTTCATATTTTTTTTAAAAAGTGAACTCAATTTTTATAATATAATAAATGTATTATTTGACTGCTGAAATGTGTGTATAGTATTAGTACAAATACACTATAGGTCATGTTAACTAATAATACTATTCTTTATATTATTACCATTTACAAAATATATATAGCCACCATACTTATTTACTTAATACATAAAATATTACAAAAATATGATTACTATTTGATAACATAGTAGGTACAGTCATTAAGCTTATAGCATAATAAATAATAATTTACAAAAAACGTATTTCTGTTGATTAATAGATTTACGGTGGGCATTCAACAGTCACAGGCAACAGCTCTAGTTTCAAATTTAAGTCATTGGCTGTGCTACGCTAACAGCGCAGTAAACCCGTTGATATACAACTTCATGAGCGGTAAGTTAAATTTTTGAAAAAAAACCGATTTTTTTAGAAAAATTGTTTGTAACAATTCATTTGGTTGAAAATGCTATGTTTTCTTGTCCTTTATTTGTTTATTACTTTCGATTTTCAAACAGAAACCTACTTTAATACCGGTACTGATTTTAAATTTTGAAATAGAATACTTATTTTTTTTACGAAGATTAAATTTATTATGTATTTAAATTACTAAATACATACCTATACGTAGTGGTCCCTAATAGTGATTCAAAGAGGGTGGATGCTCCAAAGTTGTACGATTAGTAACCTAACCTAACCTAACATACGACAAGATAGCAGACGCCGTCTTAAAAATTAAATAAACGTTTAAAAAAAAAAATACATTCATAATTTTGTCAACAACACATTATAGTATTATACATTTATACCAATTAATATTTATTTATTATTTAATAATTAATATGTAGTATACATATTACCGTCAATCTAAACTAAAAAAAAAATATGGTAGGTAGGTACTTAAATTTAAAAAAAAACTACATTTAAAAACTATTAAATCCTCACTGATGTATATTAGTATCTACAAAATAATATTATTATATATTATGACGAGTAATTTAACGGGTTCATAAATTTATGTAAGGTTTCTTTATACGTTCTATAAATATTATTGTTAAAATCTTATGCTTACAAATAATTTTAAAAAAAAAATTTCAACAGAGACAATATATACAACTTGGTCAGTTGATCAACATCAGTATGTATGGCGCACCGCGTTAAACCATTTTAAGGTTTGAAAAAACTAGGAATCTGATAAACACAATGAACAATAGTATACTCTGTATAATATTTAATAGGATGTACTAAATAGTTGTTGTATAATACAAAATACCGAAATAGTACCGAGTTCAGTTTATACCGTAGAGTGTAGATATATATATAATTGAAGTACATAAAATATAAATTATATCTATTCAACGTGGTGTGTGGTTTTTATATGCGGTAAAATACGATTGAGAACTGAATTTTTAGTAATTGGATTAAGACGCTCAATTTATATTTTTTTCAAAATTGCCGTAGGTACCTATTTAATTATTTATAGAACGATTGAGCATGATATTCAGTACCCACTGGATCAGATAAATAGTGAAAATAAACTTCGAAATACGTATATAAAAAGTTAATGACCTAGAAAAATGGCTCAAGTCGATTTTTGATCAATAATTTTTAAGTCACGAAAAAGTCAAGGATCC
Organism: Nasonovia ribisnigri; assembly: GCA_027563435.1. Classification (NCBI taxonomy): domain Eukaryota; kingdom Metazoa; phylum Arthropoda; class Insecta; order Hemiptera; family Aphididae; genus Nasonovia; species Nasonovia ribisnigri. The sequence goes on along the minus strand of JANEHU010000015.1, from coordinate 244,128 downwards.
GTTTTCAGAGTTAATAAGCAACGATAGAACGAAATACAGAGGAACAAAAAAATTACTAAAAAAATAATAAGACAGAAGGTTTAACATTTAAAAATAAATATAACACGTCATACAAGATTCAGTTAATATATTAAAATATTATATAGGTTATATAGGTTAAGGCTATCCAGAAATTGACATATAAGTAACTTAATACAGTTTGTTATTTATATAGTCTTAGTTTTTATAAGATTTTAATAATTATTATAATTTACTAGCTGATCCCGTGCACTTAGTAGCCCGTAAAAAATGGTAACTCTTAAAAAATAATGATCGTTCAACTCCTTTTGAGTGTAACTCGCTGCATTAAGTGCAATTCAGCCACCCTGGTAGGGAATCCGACTACGTATACTACTTATCTAACTTAGTAGTCATTTTTCGATAGTTCGATTTTATGCAAGCTTGTACCTGATTTTCCCTAATAACCAATGCCAACCATTACGTATTTAAGTAGGTATACACTTTACACGTAAAATATTGTTTTTTGCCGATTTTAACCTCTTTTAATCAAAATTTTGCAAAATCCTTTATTAGTGCACTGTGGAATTATAATATTAATCGATCTTCAAAATTTCAAATCGATAGTGATCTTTAAGACCTATTTTCATATCTACCAAATAGATAAAAAAAAATTCATTAAAATCGATCAAGCCGTTTCAAGTAAATACTCACGTTATTTGAACATTTTCGTTACACGGTCGTTCGAGTTGCCACCATGATTATGCACCTAATCTGCACGATAAAGAAAAAATGGAAACAAAATAATTTATACTGATTAAAAACAAATAGCAGCCATTTATTAACAAAAATGCCCACCTTAAATCTCAAAATCCCCGTTTGAGCACCTTCCGGGGGTAAGAGGGTGCAAAATACTGTATGACGTATTCTTATACCTACCAAATATACAAAAAAAATGGTCATTAAAATCGGTGGAGCCGTTACGCAGGAGTGCGACCACTAACACCGTGACGCGAGATCATTATATACTAGATGACTATGAACTATACGCTTTGAACATTTTGTTACACATTTTGATTATATTATATAATATATATATAATACATATATTTATAATTACTTATTTTCACAATATAAATTATTATTATTTTTCGTTACACTAAGCATTTTCGGTTTAAAAAAATGCAACGTGATAAATCGCTTAGTAGGTAGCCAATTTAATGATATGGCAATGTTGCATGTAAATCCATTCTTAATCGTATCAGAATTTTTTGTATATTGTAAGGGTTTTTAACCGTTCAGCCAAACATTTATAACATTATAAATCTTTCGATTGCCTTTACACGTGGGCACATATGTTGCGATATGAAATGAGGATATATATATATTACATATATTAGATTTATAGTCTGACTTGGCCCGGGAAAAATGAACAATTAATATAAAATACTGCGTTATATCGGTGTATTACAGTTTTATTGTACCTCAGTTAAGACATTTTAGCTCTTGATAAATTTCCGAACGTGGTTATAACTATATGTCTATATACAATTTATCTATACAGAGTGTAATAGGAAGACCTGACAGATGAAATAACTTTTGTTCTAATCAATATCTTTAAATTTTTATTTTTATATATAATTTATAGTCACTTGCGCTACAGTAAATTTTTAAAATATCATTATTTTATGATTAAATTAATTTGAAACGTAATAACATTTTTCAAAATATTATTTTCGGCAATTTTCTGACATGAGTATATTTCTTAAGTTATTTACTAATTATATTATAATGTTAAAAAAGTTTTATAAATTGTTCGTAATAAAAAGGGTGTGACCATTTAAATATACAAAATTGAGAAAATCAGAGAAAAAAAAATATGATCATTTTAAGAATATACAAATAATTTGTAGATTTCATCATAATATTTCAACATTTCCAAAAAAAAAAAAAGTTACAACTAAAATTTTTCGAAATAATAATTGTTTTACATTAAATGGATCACTCTGTATATTATAATTATATATTCCGGGGTCTCGTGCCGTCCTGGGAGGGCACACTCCGTATAGTACACTAGTACCATATTGGTGCGGTGAGGAGAGTATAGATGATGGTTATTGGACGAGACGGTGCTACCCACCCCAGACTGAATCAAAATAATTAAAGTCGATTGATAAACAATAATGAAATAGGATTTCGTCCGTTTTTCCATTTTGCAGGCAAGTACCGGAACGAATTCAAACGGTTGTTCCTCTGCTGGGGCTCGAACAGACAGAATCGCCTGCGCCGGGGAGCGCACACGTCGCGGAGTGGCACGTACATTTGCCGTTTCACGATGACCACGATGAAAGCAGACAACGTGAGCTTCGGACTGTCGCCTGAAGACATTCAGTGAATATAATACTATAATGGTGACACGGCCGATACGAGACTATACATAATAGTATTAATATTATCATCGCTCGGAGGCAACCCATTTTAAAAAAAAAAAATGTTTAGTCTTCTCATTTCGGTTTCGGCGATGTATAATATATTGTATGTATGTATGTATGTATGTATGTATGTGTGTGTGTGTGTGTGTGTGTGTGTAAACATATATATATATATATATTATATATGAAAATACTATTTGGGGTCAACTTAGGCCCATTTATATATGACGAAGAATTTCTATATCTGTGTGCACAGGAAAAAAATACGTGCTGGCGAGTGCACAAGGAATTATCGATATAATATGATATATACCAGTCGCACGTGTCCAGCGGTCTACTATCAATTATCATTCCTCATCTCCCTAAATGTATAGGTACCTATCCCTTTGGTAAAAGTCTGACGGCTGTTTCCTAGAGAATACGACGCGTATATAAGTGTATATACATTTTATTCAAGTCTTCTGCCACGATTTCAAATATATAGTTTTTAATATGTTTGAGCTTTTCTATACCATATACAGGGTGATTCACCAAACACACCCACCCCCATGTTCCGTTTGAAAATGAATTTGTCAAAATCTGAATTTTGGAATTTTTAAATATACCTAACCTATTTAAGACCATGTTTTCAAACTCATGAGATTTTTTGTGCTACTTAACGATTGTTAGCGATACAAACTTCTGTTTTACAAATAAGACCCCCGCTTCCCCCACCATTTTTACTGTAAATTATTTAGTGTCTTATTTTTTTTTTACATTTTGATGTTATCTTCATAGGATACTCCTTGAGTAAAACCAAAACTATCAATATTTTAAAAATGTGGTATTCATAAGTATATTATTTAGATACTCCAAAAATCAAATTTGAATAGCTATAGATTATGAAGAAAACAGTAGGATGAATATGCTTGGTGAATCATCATGTATATACTTTAAATACTATACCTATATTATATTGTAATGATTATACTTTAATACTACCTATATAATAGAAGTATAATATACTAATATATAGTATACGGTATTCTTTTCGCGTTTATTCATCGTGTGTTGATTATTCATTGTTGTATAACGCGTTTGTATATATATATATATAAATTATAATAGTTAGTTTATATTATTTTGTGCATTTAATCATACATAATATTAAATTAACTGTATGTTTCATGTTTCTTCTTATTATTATAATAATGATTTGCGTTATTGACTAAAATTTTCAGAACCACCCCTCACGGTCGAGAATGTCCTACATTATATAATATTACATTTTACGATGCAGTTCACAGTATAACTCAACAGAAATCATAGAATGTTATAATATACGGTGATACGCGTGATAAAGTGAACTACAAACGCGCGAATTTTTACTCATTATCGTAATATAGTATCCGCGATACCGATCGAATACCACGTGGCATTGCATAATATTATATTTCTTAGATGTTGCGCACCTATATCGGTTGACAATAAATTATTAATACAGTCATATACATAGTACCTGCAGAGCCGTGCCAAGAGGGGGGTGGCCAAATGTTCCCTGGGGTGGAAAAAGTTGTAACATTTTAATTTGCGGAAAATGTTTAAATATGCGTATATTTAATAGGGGTGCCAACAATTATTGCCTCGAGGTGCCAACGAAAATTAGGACGGCGCTGGTAGGTACAGTGTTTTCCGGCAAATACTGAATAAAATAATAATATGATATTTACCGACGCCGTTTCGGTCAGGAGACCATATTGGGAAAAACTGTATAATTTTTACTGTACATTACGTTATTAATAAGTCGTATTGGAAAAGCGGACACGTCTCGTATAATATTGCCAACACCTGTTTGGGCGTTTCGTTCGTTTTATTTGAATCTTGCGCTCGCGTGACGGGTTGATTTTATTATAATATAATAGTATACATTTACATTCTACGTACGGCGCCTTACAAGTTATAGCTATTATAGTATAATAATATTATTATAGTCAACGGTATTGTACCCTACCTGTTTAGTTTACGTCATGTAATAATCGAATTTATGAAAGACGAATACATAATTACACTTAGCTATTTATGAATATAATTATATTGCTGCCGCTTCAAAATGTTCAAAACAACGTGCGATATATTATTTGGAATAGTTTGGTTATTTATATACTAGGTGACACGCGTGTTCACTAACCGCTTTACTATAGGTGTAATGGTTTATTTAATACGCGTTTTTTTTATTTATGGTATCCCAACTTGTCCACCTGGTGTCCACTTGTCCCTACTGGTATTTTTGCCTGAATGTAAAATTCCCACCCGTAGAAAAAATGTCATATTCCTCCACCGCAACGACGTGAAATTAAATGTTATGGTTTTTTTTATGTAATATTGTATTAATTTTTCTCCCAGAATGTGTGATTTATATGTATTATATAATAATATATAAAGACAGAGAGTCGTTTTATATTTGTCCACGCACAAACAAAACACCCTAACGTCCTGCAAATTTCTACTTCCCTTTCGGCATGTCGGCCCTTGGACTTAAGTACCTACAATAATGCAGTATTATTAATTAATTCACCTCCGGGGCCTAATATAATATAATTTATAAATTCACTGCTGTCTTCCACCGCCACCATGGTTATAGTATACATTACATACCCCGAAACAATGACAACAATTTAATGTTGACATAATGTTGATCATTATTTGACTAGCCGACAGACCTAAACATGTTTATAAATAATATATAACTAAGTACTTTAACTAACATAGGTACTAAATAATTAAACAATATACTATAATGACACAATTTAATGTAGAATGTGCACGCAAGCCGGTAATATAGCGGATAATGCGATATTTTTACCGGATAAATGTGACAGACGTGATTATTTTATTTCCGCACGGTTTTCTATACCATTACCATAGTATGATTACCGGTCCTTACTCGTGTTCGTGTACTTTACCGACAAACCATGATAATAATCTAATTATTTATTACATTATAGTTCCACTTACCTTACCGACCTCGCGATAAACGCATTTTTCCAATTGATTAATTTTTATCCATTTCCGATTTAGCCGATCTTTCATACAGTAATACGTATATTAATTTGTTTTTCAGGTGACCCGTCGAATGTACATTTTCCTAAAACCATTAAACGTACAACAATAATTTAATCGGTCAATAATTTTAGACGAAATATTTTAATATTTTAATAGTATATCTATTGTTAGTTTACACTGTTGTTAAATTAACAACGGATGAAATAATTAAATGTTTGTTAACACGACGCTTTTAAAATAAATTAAAATGGATAATTAGTATAAAAATGAGTAGGAATGTACATTTTTTTTATTTTTCAACAGATTTTTGTTTCCGAAATGACCTAACATAAAATAATTTAAAATAAAAAGTCCTAAATCAATAAAATATTATCACCCGACCCTTTTGTCAGCTTCCGGGATCCGGAATACGTTTATATTAATATATTATTACATTTGGGTTTTGGCCGTGTGTAACAGTATTAACTATATACGTATAAGGTATTATATTTATAGGTAGGTACGTCATAAAAGGGGACGTCAAATCGAACAGACGTTTTTCTACATTTTTCTGTGCCCTGCGCTCGGGTTGAATTTTCGTCGTTGCACACGGGTAAGACCGATGTTGAGCTTAACTTCAGATATTGTACCAAACCATACCTATTATTATTATTATTATTATTATAATAAACGACCTAGATGAATGAATGCATTTTTACTTTAATAATAATATTACTACATGACGTATATACCTATACTGTATAATAATATAAATCATAAAATATTATTTTTTATTACACGTACCTACTTTTTGTTAATGAACATTATATTTTATCACGTACCCATAAATGGGTATTGGTAATAATAAATTAGAAATAATTATCAAACAGTATTTTTAAAATGTATATTATATAATTCAAAACTATTATACATTCTAATGACACACATTCTGCAATGACCTAATAATAAAACGTATTTTAATTTTTATTAGTTATTAATTGCCTATAATATATGTGTCCCATCTAAAAAAAAGTTCACCACTCATCGTGTAATTTGTTTTTTTCTTTCTAGTCACTAAATTGTAAGTGGCTTTGGGTGTTAATATTTAAGGACCATTATTATTATTATTATTGTTAACGATTATTATATATATTTGTAATTATTATAATTATTTTTTGTTTGCGCATTAAACTTCTCAATTATTGGTGTTTTCCAAACTAAATAGTTGTTTTTGTGTTTATCATATAATATGTTTTTAACTTTTAACAACAACGCATCGACCACATAAAATCAGTAAACCTAATAACTAACCCGTATATACATAATATAATATAAAATATATAAATATACCGATATACGGAATAAACCATTTCATTGGCTTCAAAATTCGTATTTTAGCCGTGCAGTATTGGCTAATACATTTTTTTTTATAATTCATCAATCATGGAGAAAATCAACCTCAGGTACAAGTAATGTATACAATATTAAAAATAAACAGTATTTGAGATAGGTAGGTATTACTTAAAGGCCGTATTTCATAATAGATATGTAATTATTAACAGGTAATAAGGTATTAGAAATCGACTAGAGTACGATTTATTCTCATTATTCAATTTAAAGCAATTTGAACTAAAAGTGATAGAATGATAATAATAGTAAATAATATCATTCGTATACATGTTGTTAGTTATGTAAATTTTTAAAAACTTGAAAATTTTGAAAATTTTATAATTAATCATATTAATTTCTTATCAAATAAATCTTTTGATATTATATAGTTATAGTCATAATTATATTTTAAACTATGTACTTTTATTACCATTTATACCCATTTTAATATTATTTCGGTATTATTATATTGAACATAATATTTAATATTTAACCCAGATATAAATATGCACTTTTTATATTTTATTAAAAATGTTGTATTTTTCCTTTAGTATAATTGTGAGTGTATAATCGTTTTGCTACAATTATTGATTTTTTTTATTTTTTTTTTTTGTAATTTATTGTTTCAGTCACTTCCACAATTTTACCCAAATTATAATTTTTTTTAGTATAAGTGTTTTCTTTGACTCTGACGTTATCCTTGTTACAATGTAAATAAAAATGAAACAGAAATTTTATAAAGTATTTGAATATATTTAAACTTTAAAATAATAAAATATTTTACAATATAGTAACAATTTTAAATCTAACAGTATTTTGTTAGTTGGTACTTGGTAGTTAGTAGTAATAACTTGTAACTATATGTAAGTAAAAACTAAACGCTTATCTTATAAGTTACAAATTAATATATCAAACTTAAAAAATTTAAAATATATAGTAGACTTATTTTCAATTATATTAGATCATAATCATCAAAATAAACAGTTATGGTATAGTGATACAACCGTACAACCTCAACAATTAATTAAGTTAAGAAAAATACATTAAAACTAAAATTTTCAATGTTACATTTCTACATGTAGTACAGAACAGATAGACACTTGCCTAATAATATTATTATTTGTAGTTGTATAATAATTAAAATGTATCGTATCAACTATCGTAATAGCTCTAATTGAAATTGATCTAATGAGCTGTAAATCACACTGTTTCGATGAAATAAAGATTAATAATAATTCGAATATACAAGCATACATATATATATATATATATATATATAAGGGCATAAAGGTGCTTCAGAAATTTTAAGAATTGTTTCGTAGAAATCGAAGATTTCGATGTTTAATCCTCATAATATACAGGAAAAGCACTCGATCATCCTGTATATAGGTACTATAGAGTATAGATGTATACGAAATACAAACTTTAAAAACTTTTGATTGATTTTGGAACTTTTTCTTTTGCACATTACGCACAGTAGTCTTCGCCGACAAGTTGTACTGAAAACGATTTCATATATACTCTCGAAAATAATCACACTAAATTAAATTACCACCGACGAGCCGTCATCGTTTTTTGTGTTTTTGTGACATTCATGAAAACTACAGCTGTTCGTCTGAATATAAATAAAATTATTATGTTAGTATGTAAACATGATCCATCATCAGTTTCAAAACCGTCTGAGTTGAAAAAAAAAAATAATAAATTAATGTACGACTTTGTAGTATCGTCACCGTTGAAATCACGATAAAACGAAAACTTCATTTGCGACGGTTTCGTCAATTTGTTTCTGAAAATAATACGAGATTAATAATATCGTAATTCACGTAATATAATATAGGTATATATATATATAGGCATATTTATTTTTTGATCATAAAGTACTACAAGGTTATTAGCTTTCACAACATTTATTTATATTAGTTTAGTAAGATATACTTAGTATATACGATATACTTCGATTTTTAAAATAGGATATTAGTTAACATTTGCAAAAGGTCAGATTGTTTCATATTATAGATTTTCTGGTACATATTGAGAGTTCATTTCTGGCCTATCTAAAATTTGGAAAATTGAAGAAAATGTGCTTGATTGTCATATTATGTACATTGCATAATGGAAGTTCAATCTTTACCATCGAGTATCCGAGATAAATTCTCATGTTACCAATACTGAGCATATTATTTAATGTCTTGTTCGAAATGGTTTAAACAAATGCAATTTGAGAATTTGCCCTGAGATTAACGGAGTGCAATATTTCCCGTAATTTGTTTTCCGTAACTTTGTTCCGTTCAGTATTCCATAGATAAAAAAAGCATTAAAGTAGTATGCATCTATATTTCTGCATATACCATCAACTGTAGTGATGTAAAAAGTAAGTGATTCATTATTGTTGGTATGTTTATTGCATTCCAAGCTACTTTGTCAGCCTCCTCATTACCTTTTATACTGCAATGACCCGAAAAATACAACCGGCTTGTACATCTATATTTATATTGAATATTTATATTTCTATATTATACCAGCTGATCCCGTGCACTTCGCTGCCCGTAAAATATGACAACTCTTAAAAAAAATGTGATTATTCAACTCATTTTGTGTGTAACTCGCTGCAGTAAGTGAAACTCAGCCACCCTTGTGCTAAGCTTAAAACCAAATGTGTGTTTGTAGCTTATAAAGGGCGAAAGGGCCTATATGAGTAGGTTTATATACCTACCCAAAAACGACTCAACTGATTTTGACAAAAATCTCAGAGATTGTGCTTGGAAATATAATAAAAAGTTTAGAAAGTATATAGCTTGAACCACGCTAAAAAATATCCCGAGTGCTCAATACAATCCATGACTTGTGGTTGCCCATCTAGGTACCTACAATTATTTCACAAAGCGAGGTACACCGACACCGATTTGCCTTTTTAACAGAAATAGGAACCTATAAACTGAGATACACCTATATAGCATTGTATTTCATATTAGTTCATTTTTTTTTTGTTACAAACATTTAAATCCGTATTCATAGAAACATACCGTATGCTGCAGTTATTCTCATATTAGTTTGCACGATGAGATATTTGTTCTAAAAGCTTTCGCAAACGAACACACTGAATGTAAGCACCTACCGTGTAGTTATAACACACACACATAATATATATATATAGGTATATATATAACGATAGATGCATAATTAAACAATATAAAGATGCTATATACATATGTGTACTGTAATATTAATGATCAAAAGACAAGAGGAAGTCAATACACATATTACACCTAATATTGAATAGTGAGTAGAAGTACTGCAGTATATACATACCCATCACACACATATATATATATAAATATATATCATGCATATTTTACTCAAAACCGTACCGGTGAAACAGCAATTGGCTGTTTGCATTTTCAGTTAATTCAAAATATAACAACGTAGTCAATTAAGATTTATGGTAGAAGTCGTGTTAGGTATATACAGAATGACATCGCCAAGCATGTTCACCCCCTTTTCTTCAATAATGCAGTATTCAAAACCTGAGTTCTTGAAATTTCAAATATACTTTAAGACCATGTTTTCTAATTATTAAGATTTTTTTTATACTTATAGAATGTCCTGTGAAGATACAAATTTCTGTTTTTCAAATGAATATAGCTCTATTCAACTATAATGTATACAATAGATAATTTATCCAACATTTATGACTTATTCAAATCAAAGTTAGTACGAATAGTTTTTGAGTTATTTAACTTTGTGTTTTAAGGATAAAAGGTCCCATGGTAATGGGTTTGTAAGATATGGTGATTTGAAAATTGTAGTCATTAATATAAATAATTTGCAATAATAGCCCAAGTATAAAAAATCCTAGATTAAATTTTATGTTTATTTATTTATTTAAAACTTTAAGGTACATCAAAATTACACTAAATATTCACTAAATCCACTAAATAATAAACAGTAAAAAAGGGGGGTCTCATTTGAAAAAAGAAGTTTTTATCGCCACAGGACAGTAGGCAGTACAAAAAAATTCATTAATTTGAAAATGTGGTCTTTAAGTATGTTTTAAAATTCCAAAAATCAGAATTTAAATAAATTCATCATTAAAGGACAATATGGGAGTGAGCATATGATTGGTGAATCACCCTGTATATACTTATATCAGTCTCATATGGTTTTTACAACATTATGATAGAATATATTTTAAATTATAATTATTAACATTTAAATACAATTTTCACGTCACAATAAATAAATTGTTCATTATCTTATGCATTCTGATATATATTATTATATGTACAATATCTACACAAAGTAACATAGTATACAAATTATGTACAAACAGATACAATGTTAAAAAAAAACAAATCAAACATATAACAGATATTTTATACTCATTGTAATTAATCAAAATATATAGTAATAAAATAAGTTGTCAATAACTAACAAATAAAACTTTTATTCATTTTAATCGAAAACGATATTTTTTAGCTAGGGATACAAATTTCTTACTATAACGTAATAGTTATTATTTTAATTTATCATTATATGAACCGCAGTATACCTACACATTCATTAATTATTTTCTGGTGAATCGTAAACTATGCGTCGGATCGTCATATTATGAATAAAATTGTTTAAAAACCCTGAAGTGACTGTGCAGAACAAATTACAAACACAAATAGTCACAATTCGTTGAAAGACGATATTATTATATGTGACATAATCATATTAATCGTAATATTAAATATCTATCGAATTAGGCAGGTTACCACCTACATACTCCATTTTTCTTTTTTTTAAAGTTAAAAACGCTTTTTTGCTGGCACACGTGACGGCGCACACTTTATTCGTGAACGATTTATCTGGCAAACGGTTTCTTTTTATTATTATTATTTTTTTTTTTATCATTATCGTTTAATTTTACTCGTTGTTTGTTTTACGTGCGTGAACCGTCAACGATCTGCTGGAGCGACGGACGTGACGGGAGAACGTAAAAGGCCGATTGATTCTCTTGAATATATTATTATTAGATTATATTATATCATCAGGCTTATATTATATACACTATACATATAAGAATAAGTGTCAACCATTCGTGTTCATCGAAGTATTAGACGTATAGAAATATATAATATATGAGTAGGTATATATATAAGGACGAAGACGTCACGTTTAAGTTGGTAACGGTGTCGAAAACAATATAGGTAATATCAAATTGTATAAGCCATTTGATATATTTTACAATACCTATATACAGGTTGATTATTTTTATTATTATTATTATCATTTATTAGTGTAAATTGTTTATTGTTTTTTATAAATAAATATATTTTACTATTATTTACTATTGTTATTATTTATTATTTTACCGTGGACCTGGCAATATTATAGAAAATACAAGAAATTCGTGTTTTTTAAGTTTTATTTTATGTAAGTTTATTGATAAAACGTAAATAAATACTTTTATTTACTTATACATACTTTATGTTCTTATTAAAAAAAATATAAATTAATTTAAGAATTCCTTCTACCCATTGCTCAAGATATGCAGCTTTACGACAAAAGGATCACGCTGCATTGAAATCATATTTTCGGTACAGGTAAATAAAATCGGCGTATATATATGTGAATATATATCTATTGGCACGGGCAACGACGGACTGGACAGCTATTATGTAATATTATAATATACATGAAATATTTCACTGCAGCCATTTATCGGCAAATAGTTATTTTATTAATTAATATTTAAAAAAATCGTCAATGCATGTTCACACTTTCACAGTCATTATAGGTACATAGTGTTTATTGGATAACATAAATTCAAAATCAAGAAAATTAAGTTTTTGTGTATCTCAAAAATCCTAGATTTAAATTTGACTTTTCAATTTTTGGCAGATATGACAAAGTCATAAAAGTTGTATGAATATATTATAATAATTATTGTTTTCCATTACTTATACGCAGTATGTGTGCTACTACAAATTATTATTACATCACCTATTTACCTACCTTTTTTTATTATATGACAATAATATGATAATATAATATTCATTACAGTTATATAACTCTGTAATCTCGTCCATGCGCGATACGGAGAACACTGTCAACTGTTTGCGATCGCGATAATAATATATATTTCCGTTTAATACAATATTGATAGGTATATAATCTGTCGTGATTGCCACACGTTCAACGATCCATGTAACTGCAATGATTGTGTGATTCCGATTAAATGTAATATATTGGATACCCTTGCCTCGTTAAAGCTCCCGTTTATTGTACATAATATCATTATTATAATTTAAACTCCGAACAGCTCCAAAAGTCCGTTTTATTTGTAACAAAAATAATTGTACCCGCTGCGGTAAAACGCTCATCCCCTATTGTGTAAATGCGATGGATGTGCAGATCGTGCGTATTGCGTGATGTACAAAATTTATATTTATAATATACCATGTAAATACAGACGATGTACAGTAATAACTAGTATTGCGATAATATTATATAAGGTAAGTGCCTTTTATCGGTGTAAATATTGGACTTTCAGAGATCGCAATCAATTACGTCCACTAATATACATACCTACATTAATTTATTTTTGCAAAAATAACGTTTTAATCCATTTCGTATTGAATACACCCGGTCTTGATGTGAGCGGCCACATGTCACGGCTTATACATCTCTGCACATTTGTGTTTATTTGTATTAACTATCGTATATAACATGCAAATTAACACAGATTAAACTCAATATTTTAAATACACGAAATACAACTTAACGCTTAAGTATCAAGCGGATATCACTGTAAATATGGCATAATTATTTATATAATGATAAAAATATTTGTTATATAGGTATATACACCTACTAAGACGTTATGAAATGCGAAACATATAATGTGCAATAATCTATTTAGTCTAGATTTGCATGTAAATGTACCAATTTTATTTACTAAACAAAAATATTTTTCAACGCACTTTTTTATTGATTCTCAGTTATTTCTTTATTTATAGCTGTCTGCAGCATAAGAAATACGAAGTAAATTTGTTTATTTAAAGGTTTTACAATGATCTGTTTTAGACTATGCGAGTGAAGCGATGAATGTGTTGATTTTACAATGATGTGTGATTTTTTCTTGTGTGTACCTACACAATTTATAGTAGAAAAAATGCTTATATTTTTAATATTTGAAGGGGGTTGGTTGTTTCTGGCAGCAAATTGGATCTAGTTGGTACTTTTGAAAGGTCGAGATGGAAAATTCTAAGTATTTTCAAAATAATCGGGGAAAAACACAATATTTCAATAAAGAAATCTATGTACCTACCTTAATGAGTCAACGACTTTCAATATTGCTATATTATAAATTAAATTTCATTTATTGAGAAAAATTCATAAACAGTATACATCAAAAGTAACATAAGCTGATAAATTATGATTTTTAAAAGGTACAATAATGTATAATGTATAATTATTATTTTACATCGCAGGGGGCTGATCTGGTTGGATGCTCAAACCCGAATAATAACGCGACTGCATTGTCGACAATAATTATCGAATTATGCACGGTCTTTCGGCGGCAAACATATTATCTACATAACATTTTTCCAGTACAGTCGAGTTCACATTTTTTGTACATTAAAACTATGATAAATTCGTCAGAAGTGTTGATGAGAACGGGACGTGGCGATAGGTAGGTACCAAAGGTTTTTATATAAAATATTACTACCGTTTAAATACCCATTTTGTGCGTGTACGGTGAAAATAATAGTTCTGCTTGTGGTCGGAAATGTTGGAATTATTTATACGCCTCGATATTATAAAAAATACTATACTACTCGATGACGGATAGTAATATTATAATTCATTTGACCTCGGGGGAACGATAACTTCCACTGTCTGGATTCATGACCACCGTTGAATTTAATTATCAATCTGCGGTTTTATTTTCGTATGATGGTATTCGGCATAAGTCCTGTACGGGACTCCCTATATATTATAATATTTTGGTTAGTGGTTAGTCCTGTCACCCACTCCGGCTTACAAAATGTCACAAAACTCAGCCCCTCCCACTACTTCAACTACTCGTTATTTACTACGTATAATAACAGTTAGCATGGTTTCAGTCAATTATTTTATTTTGGAATATGAAATTAAATAAAGTTTAAACCTAAAAAAAAATCACTGAAATGAAAAAATAATTGTAATAACAATCTATTATATTTAAACATTATTAAATCATCCAATTAACTAAGGATTAACTATCACAATACGAATTTTAGTACCTACTACTATTTAAATAATCAAATACTGCACCTACTGCAATAACATAATAGATTTATTCAAGAGTTTAGTAAACCCTTCAAAAACAGTTTAAGACGCATTTTAGGTAGATACATCAACAAAGGATATGGTATTATAATTTCACCATAGTAATATGTATTTATATGTTACGGTAAAAAACGTAGAGCTAATGGTAACGTTATTTTCCGGTAAATAACGTTATTACATTAACATCGCATAATTTATTAGTAGTGCCTATAAGGTTATTAATTGTATATTACGTTAATTCAAATCATTATTAGTTAATTATGTTAAAATTAAATACGACGTTTTATATTTTAGAAAAAAATCAATCAATTTTATTGTATTATGATAAACTAATTATTTGTTTTAACTGACTATTATTACTGTCATATTTAAAATTAAAATATTTTGAATAAACGTTAAACATATACTTTATTCAAAAATGTGTATAATCAATAATTTATTTTTACTAGACACAGATCAGTGGCATTTCGAAAAACATATTTTCCCAGCTGCCCGACAGCTGACAGGAGTACTTATTGATTTTACACATAATTTACAGTGACATCTTCGGAAACCTTGCGTGCTCATTAGTCATGAGATTGCTATAGTTTGCTAATTATCTGTATTATCGTTTGGTTCAAGTATACTCTCTGTAGAGGCTAAATACATTTTATTATTTTCCTCACGCGGCTTTACAGTTGATACCTAGTGTATTTTTGTCTAAGAAATACTTTTTTGGTACTTAAAATTACACTATTCAGCAATTTAGAATACAAACATTTAAAATGCATTTAAGGTACATAATTCATAAAAGTCATCGTCGACATTAGTGCAGATAACTGCTAATAATATTAATGTTGTGATTTTTTGATTGTTTTAGTAAACATTTAAATTATTTAACCTTTTGTTTCCTAATATTTCTTAACGCGTTGATCAACTAAAATAAATAAAACAATATTCCAATATTACAGTTTATATACTTATAAGTACAAAGCAATATAATTATAAATTATAACTATAATTGGCAAACCTTGCACCTGTTGATCATTTAATATCAGTTTATCACTATATCACTATAATTTTCAGTGATCCTTCAGGCTGATGCTGCAGAGCTGCTGTGTGTTGGAAACGACTTTTTGTAATTTGGTTTATGATTATTAAATCTTATATTACAGTATTTAATTTATTTTTCATGTCAACTTCGTCCATATTTAAGAGTCTTATTACGTATGTGTTGTGACGTAGACTGTATAAATAAATTGAGACAATTAATATAGTTTTTAAAATATTCACGTGAATAAAGGTTTAGCTATAGGTAAGTAATAAAGGTATAACCAATCGTTATCGGCGATGAAATTAAAACCATACAAATATAATACCTGAACGGGGGAAAAAATATACTCTATATAATTGAAGATCGCTTATAAAAAAAAAATACACCAATTGAATCCTTGTTTAAGAAATGAAAAATATGCTATAATTGTCCTAAAATTATTTTGAGTAAAATATAAATTCAACATTACAATTTGAATATCCACCAAGTTTAACTCATGAAACTTTAACTTATGTTAACCTAAATCAAAAATTAATTTAATTTACCTTTTTCAATTACTTATATTTGTTTATTTATAAATTATGAGGAATACTAACATCTAAAATACCCATACATAATATATTACACACATGAATACAATTTTACAAAATGCGCATAAAAAAAAAATCATTTTGAGACTCAGTTCGTTTGCAGCTAATTATAGGTAAATACAAGCCAATTGAATTTATTAAACGAAAAAGGCTCTTAGATAAGAACAGATACTACATAAGCACGCTTAATGAAGAATGCGTTGAAAGACTAATTATACTATAACACAAATTAACACAAGATAGCTAAAATTTACAAAATATAATATAATATAATATCAGACATATTTTGTGGAAAGCACAAAGTTCCTCAAGCAAGGCTTAAAATTTAAAATAACAATTAGTATTTATATGAATATATAAATTGAAATAGCAATAAAATTTTCTATTTTGTATGGAAATTAACATTAATTTCTTCTAGTAAGGATTATAAAATTTCTAAATTTATTTTTTTGAAATATTTATGATTAATGAAAAATGAAAATAATAAAATTTAAACTAAAAATTAGAGTAGAAAGTGGAGTAAACACCTCAACTTAGTTAAATGTTAAATGGAAAATATTATAGAAATATTGCTTACTTCGAACATTATAGAAATTATATAATAATATTATCTATCTTATATATAGGTATCTTCTTTACATCATGTTCGAAAATTAAATATTGATAATCATGGTATGACATCAGTCTGATCATATAGTGATGATTTTATATTTTAATGAAACACCATACCAAAAAACCCAAAATAAAAAAAACTTTATACTTCAAGAGGAATGAATGTTTCAAGTTTGAAATATTTCAAAGTGAAAAATGTATGTGAAATATTTCATACTCATATTCTTATTTCTAGTATTTAGATATTTATTTATTTACTAGCCCGGCTTTGCCAGTGCCAAAGATTTGATTTATATTATATATTTGTAAGAAAAATGTATGTGCCATATTTCTATTAATTCATAATTATACTTAATACTAATATAATATGTAACTAACGGCAACCCTTCAAATAAATTTAAAAACATTTTCCATTTTTGTGAGCTGAAAAAAAATGCATGTGTGAGTTCGGTACCTTTTAGCATTGATTATAATATAGTCAATGCTTTTAGGCTACCCATGTATAGGAATTGAGAAAATGAACTCTCCAAGTATTAAGAAATCTATTGAATTAATTTTTATTAAATACAGTCCAGTAGTTTTTGAGTCTATATAGTCTATATAGTTAATATATATTAACTTCGGATGAACCAACGTGGGTAAAAATATAGAGACCAAATATTAAAATTATCATGTTCAATCATAAGAACAGTTATATTATATGTAACCAGTGGCGACCACTTATAAACAAAAATAAATGTTTATAAAAGTTCTATGGAAAAAAGGATTTTCAGTTTTTCCCAAATTTTCCAATTTTCCGGGCAACTCTTCCAGTTATTTTTTCCGTAGAAACCTCATTCAGACTGTCACAAACATAAAAAAAAAAAATGAGGCAAATCGGTCCAGCCGTTCTCAAGTGATTACGGAAACCAACGAATAGTATTTCATTTTTATTACCTAAATCAATTATTTCAAAAAGTATAACGTAATGCAAATTGGCAATATTAGTGAAATGGTTTGTCTTCCAAAGCTTCAGCTAGTGGAAGAGACAGTTGTAGTTGCTTAACTCAATATATAAATATATCCTAGTTTACGTGGTATAATGTATATAAATATCAAATATATGTACAATAAATGTAGTAATTAATTAAAAATAACGTTTTAATATAAAAATAACAATATTGACTATAGGTATATAAATTGTAATTAATTTTCGATGTAGAAAAAAAGAGTACAGACAGTGCCAAACCTGTACGGTTTATGATAACATTACTATAAGCAGATAGATTCTTATATGGCTATTTTACTTTATGATATTAACATATTTTTTATATAGTAAACTAACATTTTTGAAACTATATTTAAATTAATACTTAATAGATTCCAGAGATTGATTGCAATATTATATGAGTCGTTTTTCCATTATTCATTTTTATATTTACGGATTCTAAAACATTTAAACGATAATAATGAAAATAATTTCTGGTACGCCAATTGATTATCGATATTATACTTTACTGGTTAAAGTATATCATCACCTAACGTGATTTCATAGACAACGTCTTTTACCATAACATAATATTATACATCATAGAGAATAATTAATAGTTGTTTATTTACTAGCCGTATACCAATCAGTGGAGATGCTACATCTCCATATAGCTGCACAGGTAAAATAATTATAATATTATAATTACGTCAATAAGAACGGTTAAGTAGAAACTGGAATAATTTTGTACTGAACAACAACTACAGTATGCTGTGTTAATAAGATAAAATATTAATATTTAATAACAATGCCCACCAATAAAAACCTGTACAAAATTCCTCCAACACGAACACTAGGTAGTCTTATAAGAACAATATGGTACAATATAATTTCTAGTTTTTCTGTTTACTAAAATATAATTTAAACTCGTATTGTCATACACATTATACTAAAATTAAGATTGTGTGATATGTTGATATCGAAACGCATTCACAGTAGATATTATATACTATTATAAATTATAATATACATGACGGTTTGTTATTACGTATTATGTAGTACACACGATACACATAAGTTATATTAATGTCAATCATTTATAACCATTACGCACGTTGATAAATCTACTGGAATCTCGAAATATTTGCACACCATTATGGAATAATAATATTATTAAGGTTAACATGGTTGTATTCGTCGTGGTTGGAAATTCAGACATATTCAAACTTCGGGATTAAACTATTAAAGATGTACGTCAAACGTTGTTTATCAAAACCTATGACATAAAAAACCATCATAATAATATAATATATTCTAGGTTCATAGGCACAGTAATAGTAATATCCTCCGTAAAATTAAATCAATATCACTCAAGTGTGTAGGTTTACAAATCAAACGTTTTGGAAATGAATCCACCATATGTACGTTTAAGTACGTATACAGTGCCGCATTTAGACATTTTGCGCCCCGGTGCAAAAAAAAAAATTGGCGCCCCCCAAGCCCCGATGAAAAAAAAATTGCTTCTCCAACGGAAAATATGTGAGATAGATCCTCAATAAGCTTTTAGATTTTGAGCGAAGAAAAGAATATTTGTTTAAGAGTGCTTTTTTTAAAAAATATTGTTCAGTAATTGCTTGATCCCTATCCGCAAAGATATATTGGAATTTATGTCACTTAAACCTTGCTAATAATTCATCATTAAGTTGTTTTTTTTAACATATTTAAGTAGGTACTTCATGGATAAATAAAATAAAATTATATAAAACTATGCAAATAAATATTTTATATTTTTTTGTATATAGTATTTTATAAAATTAATGTAACTATATACTTGGAAGTGGTTTAAGCTATTTAAAAAAGTGACTGAATTTATTCATAAAAGTGACAAAAAAGCGACCTGCATAAATTTGTTTCATAACAACTTGTCAACTTACCAATTATTAAACATTAATTATCTTTGAATCTCTACATACCTATAGTTTAATTGATTCTTACTTACTTAATTTTGTAGAAATTACAAAAAATAATGATTATAATAAACACAAAATTTAATAGCAAATAATTAAATAATATTACCTATTTAAATGAATGATGTTTATAATATAGAATAATATTCAAGATCATTGTTTTGGAACTTCCTTTATTTTAATCATAAGTACAAAACTATATAATATAATATTTAAAATTTTCTTCTACTCTGTTGTGTTGCGAATTCTTGAATTACATCATCAAATTGAATGTTAGTTGTTATATTAGCTTCAATATTCATGATAGCTAAATAATTTAGCCTTTCTTCAGAGGTACTAGACCTCAGATATGTTTTAATACGTTTTAAACATGAGAAAGACCTTTCCGTCGAACAATTACTAACTGGTGTGCATAACAGCATTCTCAGAGACACATCAATATAAGGATACATACCTATCAAATCATTTTTTTCTCAGAAAACTACACATTTCTTGAATGGTTTTAGGAGCCTTATCACCGATAGATATTAAGTGGCTTCTAAAATGAACACATTCATTAGCAAATAAAGTGCTGAGATCATCTTTATATTCATTTTTAAGTATTTAAGCATTCTTTCGAATTTCAATTGATGTCAGCTCTGTTAATTTGAAAAAGAAATTGTAATTTTTAATTAGATGTACATATTTTTTATTTCTTTTTTTTTAGTTCTAGCCGCAGTTGATCGAGTATAATTATATACGGTACATAAATTATTAGGTTTCGAAGTTTAGAACACGCCCTGAACGCTACAGTTTAAATTATAATAAACTGATAATTATTAATAATTATATGTGTCTCACGCGATTGACTCGATTGCTTCCTTGCCGAGTTTGCGTATATTTTCAGTTATGTATCATTGAACAATGGTTTTCAATGGCGTAGCGATTTTTAATCAGAATCATATTTCCAAGTCAATTATAAAAAAATTTGCATTTTCATTATATGTCCGGACCCTAGCAATAATGTTGTAAGCCTAAAACTGTAATGGGCGAAGTACAAACTTACTAGTTACGGAGAAGATTTCGTGGTATTTTTATTGTTGGAGGAACAAAGATTCGTCCTATTTTCCTGTTTAACCGGCACCGGTCCTATATTTAACGGATCGACGGTGATTTCAAACGAGTTCGCACTTGTGTCCGTCTGCTTTTATATCTGTGAGTGCAGACTTTATTGGTGCGTACAATATTATATTGTACATACATACAGTATTATATATATTAACGGTAATAATAATAATAATAATAATAATAATAGTAGTGGAAGCACGCGACGCCTTTACAATATAATGTATTATTTGGTGTACAGACCTACAACTGTAGTATAATAATAATAATAATAATAATAAAAGCGTTGTTGTTGACCGCTCTTCGAAAGTGTGTGATGTCCACCACGATAATAATAATACAAATCCACACGCAGGGTATTGTGGTTCTACGTTATTAAATTTTTACTGTCGACTGCGTGTGATTTCAAGCCGATCCTACGGTAAGTGTCCCGATAGACACGTATGAAGACGCACGTGTTGAATAATAATATAGACTATATAGGTAGGTAATAGGTATCGTATTATCGTATCCTACTAACCAATGTTTAGTAGTTACGAAAATAAACCGATAAGAATATACAGGCAAGAAGTTAACTTCGAAACACTATATTATGTATATAGGGTGTTCCAAATTTCATGTGACAGCAGATTTCAGCATGATCTACTTAAATTAGAAAAAAATGACCTATGTGAAAACCTCTTTGAATCATATACTCTAAACTAATTTGATATTAATTTTTTTTTTTTTTAATTAAAAAGGGTAGATTTTAGGGGTAACTTTTAAAATTCAAATGGGAACCTATATTTTTGAAATATGATTCATATAGGATTTTTTTTTTATCGAATTTTGACGTATCATTCATAATTATGGGTTGATAATTAAAGAAGTTATTTACATTCCAATTTTGTATTTAATTTGTAAAAATGCCATCAATGAATAATAATAATAATATACTTAGTGCTTCTGTTATACGCCGATTCATTGATGTACCTACAACCTTAATAATCTGTACGCTATCTAACTACCAATTTACTAGTAATAAAACGTGTATTTGGTATCTTAATTTCATTTTATATTTCAAAGGTCAAATCACATTATTCTATTGATAATAAAAAAAAAAACAATGCATTAGATAATAATATACCGTATAGTGTACACATATTATGTATATTGGATATTGTATTATTTATAAATTTATAATCAATGCTATGGAACGGGTTTTGTCTCCTCAATAATCTTACATAACATTTACTATTTATAATATAAAATTGAAATAAATATCATTCAGTTGACAAATAGGCAATAGCTTATTACCTACACAAAAGTGTTGTATAAATGTTATCATATAGCATACAATTGTTTAAAATGTATACAAATAGGTTAGGTAGCTATCTGTATTTTTGACTAATGTAGGTGCCTGTTCATATTTTTAAATTTATATGTACTACTGTATAATAAATAATAACCAAGGCTAGGAACTTCAAAATATGCGGTGAAAATTTGTAAAATATACAAAAATATGCAATTTATTAATAAAATACTTTTACATACAAAATTTAAAAATTTAAATTAGGTAGGTATCTGAAAAAAAAATTAACACTGTACACGTATGTATTACATTACCTACGATTATACAATTTATTTATATCATGGTACAAAATATTAATCCAGTGGTAAATTTGAAGAAAAATAAATACCAACCGGTCAGCGGTCACTATTACAAGTTCTCAGTACTATAGAGATTATAATATTATTTTTGGGAGCAATAGTAATTATAGCTGTTGATGAATTCATTTATTTTGTCAAACTATATGTATAAAAGTATAAATTTCTAAAAAAAAAATTGTTTATGTTAAATCTATGATATTATATGCATATAATTTATGTTCTTAAACCTAAAATATGCGAATTTGTACAAAAATCACCAAATATTCAAAATTATGCAATAAACATATTTGTATTTGTAATATACGTACTATGAATCAGATTTTCAATATGCACTTTCTAAAGAAATATGCTTAAAGTTCCGAGCCTTGGTAATAACTAATAACATACTTACATACCTATTACCTATACTTTCATATTTTGTTTGAATCAACTTAATATTAGATATAACATTTCTAAACACGGCAAAATGACAACATTCATTTCAAAAACTTGTGTGATTAAACCTCGCGTTCAACATAATGCTGAATGATGCATATAAAATCAAACAGATTTTGAAAGAACATCACCTTTTCACAACATAAAGATATGATCAATCCAATATTAAATTATTATAACTAGGGCTTGGATATTGTTACATTAATTAAAAGTTATTAAAGACTAAAGGTTATGGCTAGACTTAGAGACTTAAAAGCTTTAAACACAAACATATACGCATAAAAATATGTGCAAATATGTAGGTATGCACTAGAAAAAGACAATTTTGAATGAATTTATTAAAAATGTATTTAATTATTATTAATGTGTTATCGAGTTTTCCTTTTTTAAATAATTGTACCTATTGCTCTAATGCTTATTAGCAAAAAAAAAAACAATAGGCCGATATGAGTGGTAAACATAATATTATGTGTCATGGAGCGCATGTCATCATCACATGGAAGCGACATGGAAGTCACACAATATTTACACAACAATGGTAAAATACATCACATTTGTGTAATAATTTAATTTTTAAACTAAATTTTTATGAAGTTTTTTGTGCTCTAATAAGTAAAAACCTTATAACCTTATTAATAAATTATAACAACATCCAAGTCCCAATCATGACATCAAACATTATCATCAAGTATTTTAAATATGTCAATTGCATCAGTAAAAAATTATTGTAATATATTCTGAGTGGCGAATAAGGTTAGGTTTTAGACCAGGATTGAATATTTTCTAGAAGCATTTTCCATCTGGATTTAGGGCAATTTTAAAACTTTTAATTTAATATTAAAAAATGTATAGATTTGAAATGTGTACAATTTTGATAAGAAAGGATCAACATTCACTGATATAAAGACAAATAATTGTTGAACCATTTAGTAAATTTTAGTATATTAAAATTAGCAAGGAATCAAGATATGCATGATAAAATTAATTTTAAAGCAAATTAATTATTTCCGAAAGACTATCCATTTTAAAACTTAATTATTAGTATCAATAAATGTAAATATATTTGAAATGTGTACAATTTTGATATGTAATGATCAATATTTACTAATAAAATGTTACATTATTGTTTTTAGTAAATTTTATTATAATAAAATGATTGAGCTATCAAGCTATGTATGGTAAACTAAATTTAAAAGCAAACTCATTATTCGTTAATATCTAATATAGGTAGGTATCTAAAGAAATGCAGTTTATAAAAGTTAGCAGTTTAATAAATGCCTAATGAAAACATACTTCACAATTTAAACTTAGTGAACATTATTCGTACAAGAGTTTCAATTGATTTGTGCAAATAACCTTGTAAAATATAACTACAATCTATACCGAAGTCTTTAAAAAGTTATATCAATATGACAATATAGGTACCAACTAATTGTTTAAAACACTCGCAATACTTTTATTTGCAATAAGTTATATACTCTCAATACAATATGATTATGATTGCCATTTTAAACTTGCAGAATTTTAGTCCATGACAGAGGTTTAAATTAGGTAAATCGTCTTCTAAATTGTATTGGTTTCTATATTTAATACACTATTAAATGAGACCAATGTTTAAACAAATTAGTAGAAAATAATTATAAGGCATTCATAAGCACTCAAAATGGTTGCTTTTGTATGAATAACCTTGTAAAATATTACTGCATTAAAGTTTAAGTCAAAAAGTTATAAATTCTACAATTTTATTAACACAAACCAACAAAAAACCATACATGCAAATATTTATTAAGTAAATTATTGCTCATGAGTCATGAGTCAGGAATTAAAGTAAAATAATATTAAATATATTAGCAAATCTAGATATTTAGGTGCTGAAATATGCTGAATTGTTCAACTTTATAGTAAAAATACATATATCAGACATCACAATGACACAATAATATGAATAATATGGAGAATATAATTTCATAAAAAAATGATGTCACGTTTGAATTCTTAGGAATAATGACTTTTAGAGAAATTAAACATTGCTTTTTCATAATAATTTACCATACATAACATTAAACTTTTTAAAGAAAATTAATAATATCCAATAAAATGTTTAGTTTAAATTTATGGGCCAAATAAAAATGAAATAAACAAAGAATACACATAGAATTGTGATGAAAAAGAGAATTTGAAATTCAAAATCCTAGATAGGTATAAATGAACAATGTCTTTTAGAGAAATTGAAGAATATTTGAGAATAATGATAACTATGGAATTTAAAAATTATCTTATTCAAAATGGTTCAACTTGTCTACATTACAAGAATCTTAAAAATATTTTAATTGTTTAGAAATAATTACTCATGAGTCACGAGTCAGGAATTAAAGTAAAATAATGTTAAATAGGTATATTAGAAAATCTAGATACTTGTAAATAAACAAAAATTACACATTGAATTGTGATGAATATGGTAATTTCAAATTTGAAATCTTAAATAAGTACAAAATGTACAATGTAATAATTATAGATTAATAAATGTATAATAAGTACATCTTAGTGGCCATTAAAAATCTAACAAGGTATAATCTACATTTCAAGAATTTGATTCTTTAGATTTAAAATTTCCTTATCATAAGATTAATAGTTGAAGTTCAAAGAATTATTGGTCTCAAAACCTCCAATAAATATTAGGGTTAAATCAATCTCTTATCTAATTATATAAAAATGTATAATGTTTAATGTAAAGGTAATCAATAAATTTATTAACATTACCACTCAGAATATAAAACTGGATTAAGTATTCTATATTCACATACCAACTACCGATATAATTAAATATGATTATTGTATTCAGTGGCATATTTTGTAATTTGGTACCTTTTTCGGCCGGAACATAAAGGATTTATAGTAGGTACTGTAAGATTACAGGTCATGAATGAAAGAAATTTATCACTCAGAGAAAAAATAAAAATACAATAATAGGTACATACTATTAAGTCTTCGATATGTATCTTGCATTAGTATATTGTTATACTATCATAATTAAATATGACATTGAAGGTATTAACAAATTGATAAATAATTAAACTATAGGTAGGTGAATAACATTCTCAAATTTTAAACAATGATGGTAATGAATAAAAATATAATTTTAACAAGAAAAATAAAGTACCTTTTAAGTGTAAATAGATAAATATACCAAATTATCGAAATTACATATTCTGATGTCAGTTTAAAACGAATGCAAACATTTCCAAACAATAACAAGTAGTTAAGAAAAATTCAAACGCACTAACTACCATGACTTATAAAAACAGCTAGATTGAAATAATGAATTAATTCATAATATCTATTTTAATTTAATTTAATTAAACTTTTAAGTTTAAGCATTTGTCGAGGTTTTAACTGTCATATAAAAATTATAAAGTAAGAAGTGACAAGCGTTATCAATTATCATAGAGGTAGCACAAGCTGGTTTATAAACCACATTGATTTTTGGTAAACATTAAATAATTTTAAGGTTATAAAATATAATATCTTATATCATTGATAAAATTATTTGATAGTACAAAACACTATTATCATGGTCTTGATTATACACTCAACGGTTCTCAGATTAAGAAATGCAATTACGGCATCATAAATAAAAATAATCTGTAACCGGTTATAATATCAAACGGTATACAGATATACGTTTTGAACCGACTACTGTATACTGTAATAAATTGATAATTCGATACCCGGATATTAAGGTCGTACAACGGAAGCACTTAGTATTATTCACTGTTGACATTTTATAAATTTACACAAATATTCAGATGTCCATAGCTCCTTCAATTATTAACACATTAATGTAAACTACCCGTCAAAATTCATAGAAAATTAAACTGCACAAAAATCATATTTCAAAAATATAGGTTCCCATTTGAATTTTAAAAGTTGACCCTCGAACCCCCCTACCCTAATTAATAAAAAAATTATTTAATATCAAATTAATTTAGATTATATGATTCAAAAAGGTTTTCACATAGGTCATTTTCCCCTAATTTAAATATATCATGGTGAAATCTGCTGTCACATGAAATTTGGAACACCCTGTATAGGTACCTAGCTATGGCGTTTATTTTTAAACAATAAAAAATAATTATCTCTAATAGTCCATACTAATATTTTAATGTTAAATAAACGAATTCTCTGTTTTTATACTGGTTAAATTTACCACCCCGATAATATTGAGTTATTTACCCCGAAGTTAACTCTGAATTCTGATTGATTTTTAATAATATTATAGTAATATACAATAATTACAAACCGACATCTACATTATTTGTGTTTTGAAAACCTGTGTATGGGACTGAGTGAACGTCCGCCAAATCGCCTTTTCCCTATATCACTTGAATGAACAATTTTTAACACGCAATAAGACATTATTGACTTATTTAATGTTAAGTCACCAGAAAAATGTCAACGGTGAACTTTTAAATCCGACCAATACATTTGTCGGACGTTTCTCGAGTGTCTTTACCAGAGTTTTAATGGACTTAATCCCACTGCTAGTTAATTTCACCTTGGTGGACATTTATTAGTTTTTGCTTAACCACATGCGGGATTTAGATTATTATAAAGTTGAAAAGAAAAACTATAATTTTGAAACTATTTAACATCGAGGGTTAAGATTTATTTCAGGGTCTCTGTAAAAACTTTTTTTCATATTTATCTAGGTATATAGAGTTTAAATCGTGACTATAGCAACAATATTATATTATTTATTACGTATTTTACAATAATCGGAAATTAAATACATTTTCAAAGACGACGTCTTCGCACATAAATATTAAAAAGTTTACACTCAAATTGTTCGTTTGTATAGATTAATGGGATTGAAAAAACGTCATCAGCGTTTAAGTTTTGTTTAAATTTAAATGTCAATAGAAATTATTAAATCAGCGGAAAAATATTTATTTATGCAATGATAATAAATAATAATCACAGTTTGATCGTAATCATATACAGTCGACGAAACATGACCGACTGATTACGAACCCGGTACAGTAGTTTTTTTCACCTCTGTACACGGTACCTTCACAATAACTTATTGGAATAAATAATTGAATTTTTCTTAGAGTATATAGATACCAATTGGCAATTGCAGCGTGTTCGTTTCAGAGAAAGCCCCATTTCAGGAGACTTTTATAGTGCTGCGGCCGCACATTCATCTAGCGAGGTAAATGCTTCGTTGGTTTTTTTCTTCATCACACTTACTATTGAACAAATGGTACAACGTCCGCCCCATATCTTCCTATCCAAATGAGGGACATAAAAGAAAAAAACAATATAATACACCCGGCACATGTGGAGTGTATATTTTAACAAATCTCCAAAGCGTGGTGCATATAATATTATATAATAGACATCAGACCTTAACTTACTATGATTATACTATGTATAAATAATATAAAACAATACAATAATAACGCAAATATTTTATCTGAACTTGGTACACATTTGGCCGAATTTAAACTATTCTGGACTAAATGTTAATACACCCTTATTATTATCAGCAATGCCCGTCAACACATAGTAATACATATTTATATATTTATGTTCATATAGGTACATGTATTTAGTAGAATTCTTAAACAACTGAGTATATTGTAGATACATTTATTTAAATATATAGGTATGCCCAACGGTTATATTCTAAGTACCTATTCATCACATTCGAACTGGCTAATACCTTTAACTTGAATTTTAGGAATTTAATTATCACGAACAGCTCGTAAATTCTCAATTGTTATGTATTTATGTATTGTAGGTAGATATACGTTTAATGATTTCGGACGTTTTACATTTTATAATAATAATTTTAGGACCCTACTATGTTATATAGCCTATGTAGCGAGTAAAAAACGAACATAATATTATTATGTTAACTTGGATTCGGAGCCGGTGGACTATGATTGGAGACTGTCGGCCTTACGATGTGTTATTATTTTTTCGATAACACATTTTTGGTCGGGAAACGTGCAGCTCGAAGTGTTCAGGGTATTACATGCAATCCATCGCAGAAATTGTAAGAAGATTAAATCTCCTGTCATGTCATGTCAAAATATTGAGAATATATTATAATTATATTTTATTATTTTGCGAAGAAACCCAATTTCATAACAATTGAAATTTTTTAGTCAAAACATAAAGCGCTCTAGTCCTAAAGTTTTTCTTTTTACATTTTCTAGTGAATGAACAAATGATACACATTGCTTTTAAAATATGACCAGCCAATAAAAGGTATTGAATCTAGCAGTGCATATAATACATTATTAGGTAATTAAAATTAGTCTTAACTCTTAAAGTTTTCTGAACAAAAAATGTTAACATTAAATAGTTAAAAATGTATTATGGTTACAATAATTATTGATAAACATGTGCAAACTATTGATGAGCAAAATATTTTAATAACATTTTTGTAGGAAATCAAAATCAAATGCTTTATACTACGTTAAATAGTTGTCATACATAATCAAACTTATATAGTAATATTTTTGGTCGAACACCTCTGAAATTATGTATTATAATAATATATCAATATAATTTAGGGAATAGAATATTGATTATCAAAACCATGGCATACAAATATGAAATTAAATGAAAAAATACAATATCATCTACTTCAAAAAATGATTAATGACGTTCACGTATATTTTATATACGAAAAATAACCACAAAAAGATACGACAGAGTTAATTACCCACATTATGGAGCTTTTCCGAGAGTCGTGATTGATATTGCCCGTAATCGTTGTTATTAGCTTGACGGGTCTTCGTCGTTGGTTTTATTGTTTTAAACTGTGTGTCTTATTGAATATCTAAGGATGAAATTATTACTACATTTTCAAATTCTGTATTTTATTTTAACTAATAATAAGGTTCGGTAGAACTATCGAACTGACAAAGTTGACCAATCAGAGTAGTTTACAAGAGAGACTGTCACGATTGCAGCTGTGTAAATTCCGTAACTGACAAAGACATGTTTTATGATCAGAGTTGATCAGTAGAAACATTTCCAGCAATTAAAAAAAAATAATAGTACAAATAAAAATAAACTTAATTATTTTTTTCTCAATTACCAAAAATATTGTGTTTAATTGGTTGTATAATTTATTAGTTAGATGTAATATAATAATAAACTAATTTTACCTTATTATTTACCTATACGCATATACTTTCTTACTAATATAAAAAACTTTGATAATATATTTTAGCAAATCATAATATCATTGTATTATAGTAAAATTTACCGAGGTAACGGATCACATGATAACCGTACCCTACCGTAAAGCCGTATTAGCTTTTCCAATAGCGTCCAGACGAAACTACTTGTCAAGGCATGCACAGTAAGTGTAGAATGAACCGTGCAGTTCCACTCTCCACTGCGTCTAGACAGAAATGCATAATATTATTCTATTATTGACGGTGGTGCCCCTAAAATGCCTATCCATAACGCCGTGTTATATAAATCGTATTGACATTAATATTATTATCGTAACATAATAAAGTTATATATTTCCGAGAAAATGGACGACTAAACAACCACGGTGCAGAAAGTTATCTAATTTATTTATTTTTTTATTATAAAAGTTTAGTTGAGTATTTGTTTCAGCCTAAGTATATACATCTGATATACCTACCATCATAGTGTTTGTTATAAGCAACCAAGTAACAACATACGCGGAGCCGTGTCGTGGTAGGAACCTAGGGGACATACGCCCCGGGTGCATGGTTTAAAGGGGGACCAAAAATTTAATTATAATTAATAATAAATAAAATAGAGGGCGAATATTTTTAATTTTGCCTTGGGCGCCCGATCTTAACGGCACGGCACTGAGCATACGACTTGTACTATGATAAATCATAAAATTATAATAGACGTGTACGGTGTATCTATGTTACATGTATTTTACCATGGACGTGGATGGTTCATATTCTTGACATAACGTACAATGACGTTTTAAATGAGAAGAGGAGAATAATGCAGAAAAAAGGTAAGTACGTACCTGCCTACTATACGTATTGTACTTAACGAAATTAGGTCTCTTTCACAGCTCAGTGTTTGGGCTTATCTGGATAAAAAATTACTCGTGTTTAACCTTAACTAAATAAATATTGTGACAGTTATAAAAAAGTTATTTTAGGTAACTAATTTTTTATTTAGATAGATTTTATTGAAATCAGCTTTAGTAATATAATATATTCAATTTGTTTTTTGTTATTTCTTTGTGACTACAATTAAAAATCTTGAAATTTACACAGAACTTGTGATTTATTACTACACTGACGGTAATTGATTTTTCGAATTTTTTTTCAATTTTTATTGCGATTTAGAGAAATGTTAAATAGATATATTGAAGCGTTAAGTATGAAAATAGTTAATTTTGGATTTTAAAACCGGTTTTTAATATAAGGTTAAAAGTACATCACACATTATTCAAATTGTCTCAACAATTTGTGTTGTAATTGTTTGCCCAAATTACAGTTTTTCCAAATTGATTATGTTATTTTTTCTCACTTACTGAAATATAATATTTGAAACTACTAAGAAAATTGATTTTATCTACCGTAGTATCTTTACAAAATTAAATTTTAATTATTTATTCTCAATACAGTACTTGAAACTTCTCAGCAGTGCTTCTGAGAAACTGTGATGATATCCACGGTGATATAGATAGTTTTACACATGACCACAGCCAAATATTGGAAACACTACTGACGGAGAAGGTGTTTGCTTTCGCCACAAAACGTGACGTGCAAAACTGACGCTGCTAAGAATGATCTCAGTAAATTTCCTGTTATTTATTGAGGATTTTTGCAAATAAATTGTAAGACATTCTTCTTTTGTTTTCGAGAGCATAATGCACTTACTGATCGATTCGCCTGTTACTTCTACAGTATTATACGCCTCCACATTTCGTTTCTTTGTCACTTTAGACTCTGGGCTACATATGGCTGTATAAATATATAATATAATATATATCTTAAAAATTTGTAACATTTTACACTGAAAATGATTTATTTGCTTTTTATACCAAACACAATGTAAAAAAAAAAAATAAATAAATTTAGACTCTATATCAGAAGTAGGTATACACTTTTTTCATTCCTTGACTTGTTTGTCTCTTTTAATGCATTTCTTGTGACCCTCAAATTAGTTAAAACACAGAAAAAATAAATATTTTTTAATTTTTAATTTTTTATAATAGTAGTTATAAATAGGTGCATTTATTTTTTATTTTAATTATTATTAAAAAAGACAACTTCGATGACGGGACCATTAGTTTGAATTACATTTAGGTACTTAAATTATTTAAACTAAATAGTACAGTTTAATATTTTTTATAAATAATAATATATTTTTGATGGGTTCTAAATCAGGGCCCAGTGCGTCGTGAAAGTGCTCAGGTATGTTGTATTCCTGTCGAGCCTCTTGCTTGTTCCTACATTCAGTAATGATGTGTTTGATCGAGGTTGGATAGCACATGAATTATATCTAGACAACAAACATAATAACTATTATTAACTATGCATATAAAGCTTGTATTACATTTTTATATCTCTTCTTTTTCACAGCTCCCATGACAAAAAGTCGTGATACCCCATGGAGCCACTATGTACAGTTTTAATACCTCTCCTCTATATTATAAGACATATCTACGCCAGTTTCAAGTAAATGATTTTTACTAGATAGTAGTTTACTTTTTCTCGTAGAGACGTAGGTATGCGTAGAAGCAAGTTTCAATATAATTTAGTTGCAAAGAAGTACGTCAAGAAAGTCAAATTTTATAAGAAAGCTGTTTAGAATGTAACATGTTCAAATTAATTTATAAGTGAATATTATATATAACAGTATATAATATAATAGATTATTATAATAATTACAAATGTACATTATTCTTTTTCTAGTTTCTGACATTCGAGGTTTTGATGAATATACAGCAAATCATTAATTTAGATTTTGGCAAAAAATCAAATTAAATTAAATAAAGTAGGAATTATATCCACTTATAATATTTGACAAAATGAAAGAACCGTTCTTGATTTGAGCCAATTGTACTCTGATGAAATTATTTTGTTAAAAACGGGACATGTTATATATAATATCAACGAGTTTTAGTTTTCAAGTTATCGAATTATAAATATTGACCTATCTATATATTATGTATATCTCCGATACTTTTAAAATTCGCTGTTGGTATGTCGCATATTTGTAGGTATTTTCAACAAACTGTTTCAAATTATTTACTAAATTAGTAGAAGGAAAATATTTGTGGCGGGTATTGACATGTCCTGTAAATATAGAATGGGAAACATCTATGGACCATAATTACGATGTTTTCAAGAGATGGTCATTGCATCAATTGTAGAAAACGGTTATTTTTAATTTTTTTTCGAATGTCTATAATCTATAATATCAAAAACGAAATAAAAATTAAAACTCTGGATTAAATAACAATAGCCGTAAGTTCAAAGCAATAATATTCCGTCGTTGTAAAAATAATATTGAATTATTTTTTTGATAAACAAATAAACAATAATGATTATTGACGATTGTGCAGAGGTGCTGTCATCCGTCAATGAATAATTTCGTGTAGAATGTCTCCTGCACCACGCCCGCTCAATTTAATCTCTTAATTTAATATAGCTAATCATGTATAAAATATGCGTATATATCTATTTATAATAATAGACTTTTACCATGGATATTATTTTCAATGATATTTTAGATTCTGAGCGGAGCGATGAATGTATTGGTTTTACAATGATGTGTGTTTTTTTTTATTTTTTTTTTTATTTTTTTTTTTTTGTGTCTGTCATCACGTTTTGGGACAGTAAAAGTGCTTAGATTTTCTTCAATAGTACCTTTTATGATAGGAAAGTGAATCTAGTTGGTACTTTGGGGGGTCAAAAGTAAACATTTTCCAGTAGTTTTCAAAAGTACCGTGAAAAACAAATGGAAAATTAAGGAAAAAACGGGAATTTTTACGCAACATTGATTTTCGATAAAATCGATTTTGGTTTTTGGTGTAAGTCTAAAAAAAATGACGGTAAATACATGAAATTTTTACTGAATGTTTATATAAGCAGTTTCTATATACCATACCGTTTTCAAAATATTTTGACTTATTTTGAGCTGTTTACAGACATTTTAAATTTCCAATCTTTTTGGTTTTTTTTTTTTTAAAAAATCAATAACATTTTATTTATTCGTTAAAAATTCTTGAAATTTTAATAGAATGCTCCTAATATATTGTTTCAAAGGCACATGAAAAATATTAAAAATCTGTAGTCACAATTTTTTTTTCTAAGCATTCAAAGTTGAAATTTTGACAAAATACGTAAAAATGACGAAAATTTGAAAATTATTTAGAGTTAAAAATTCATAAAAATTTTTCTTTTTAAATCTAAGGTTTTAAATTTTAACGTAAGTTTTTCTACTTTAATCAAAAATAAAATATCTAAAAGCAATTAAAAATAAATTTTTATGAGTGTTTTAAGTTCCTAATTTTACAACATAAGATATTCACTCGATTTCTCATGTAGCGTTTTTCTTATTTGGTTGTAATTCAAAAACGAATAATTGTAGATGCATGAAAATTTCACTAAATGTTTATATTCTCATTTTCTATACACCATTCAATTTTGAAAATATTTTGATTTGTTTTGAGCTGTTTACAGACATTTTTAGTTTTCAATTTTTTTAGTTTTTTTTTTTATAATTGTCAATAAAATTTTATTTGGTGGGCCAAAAAGTCTGAAAATTTAATACAAGCTTTCTTATATATTGTTACAACATCAGTTGAAAAATTTTAAAAATACATAGGCACGATTTTTTTTTATAAGCATTTA
This sequence comes from Nasonovia ribisnigri, assembly GCA_027563435.1. Lineage (NCBI taxonomy): Eukaryota > Metazoa > Arthropoda > Insecta > Hemiptera > Aphididae > Nasonovia > Nasonovia ribisnigri. Next base: position 208,721 of record JANEHU010000015.1, on the reverse strand, counting down.
AAGTTCGAATTTTGACAAAATTTGTCAAAATCTCGAAAATTATAAATCATTGTAATTAAAAAATTATAAAATGTTCAGTTTTTATAACTAAGTGTTGAAAATTTAAAACAAAAATTCTCATAAATAAATCATACTGTAACCAAAAAATCTAAAAAATATATCAACACATTTATTTTTTACAGACATTTTAATTTCAAATTTAGACAAAATTTCATATTTAAACCAAGAATAATGATTTTAGTTATTTTGATATAATTTAAAAATATTATTTGTTGGTATATGAAACTTTTAGAATATATTGTTATATTTTATATACACGCAATGGCATTTTAAAATATAATTTTTTTGAGAAAAATGAATTTAACCAACTATAGTAAATACTAATGCCTATAATACTAAAATTAATTACTTTATTCACAATAATATCATCAAATACATTTAGACTTAGTAAGATATTATAGACTGACTGACCGTCTTCGCTCAGAATCGTTTTTCTTATTCAATAATATTATATCATTGGATTAAAATCTAACACAATCCATTACAGGACTCACTTGTAACCTACTGTACAGCAGAGCGACATACACTTACCCGCCCTTTTTTAATATTATAATATATAGCCTACAACTATATAAAACATTGTCCACTAATACATGTACATCGATGGTTAAAGGGCCAACTGTCATGACACTCATTAACCTTCACTTTAGTAAAAAATGAGATTTCATCGACATTTTATATGATTTTCTTGTATTTTAGCCAAGTATCGTTAGCCAAAATTAAATTTTACTTTCCAAGTGGAGTGGCAAATGTTATCTATTTTTTTATTTTCTATGTGTGTGTTGTAATTTAACTATGTTTTCTGTTTAATCAAAAATAAGGAAATTTATTCGGAACACGACATGAATTATCATAATGGTAAATAAATAGTAACTGTTTATCTTGAATTATTTTGGAAATTGCACAACCCTAAACGCACGACATTGACATATAAAGTCTGAAGTCATATTGAATATGGCTTTAAATTAATATTTTATACCAATATATATATTAAGTTCGTAAATCATAATCATTTTTTTGATTCTGAGTGGAGCGATCAATATATTGATATTACAATAATGTTTTATTTTTTTGTGTGTGAATGCTTCTTCTGTTTATATAGTAGAAAAATTCTTTGATACTCAACTTTAAGAGAAGTTTTTGGGAACACACCGGTACATTTAGTAGGTCAAATACATTTAAAAATAATCAAGAAAAACAAAAAACAAATAAAAAATAGATTTCTTACGAAAAATCAGGTTATGGTCAAATCGATTTTGTTTTTTTGGTGTATTTCTAAAATGAATAACTGTAAAGACTCGCAATTTTTAAATATCATAAACATCAATTTGTGTTTAAACTTTAAACATATAAAATATTCAATTTTGATGGTCAAGAAATCACAATTTAATTCAATATTCCTTACAATAATTAGTGATTAGTGGGTTTTCAGTAAGGTTTAATAATATTTTTTCAAGCCAATATAAAATTCTCGTTAAGGGGGTTGCAAACGAGTTCAAAAAAGGCAATTTTCCATTTGCATGCATGCGGGTCTTGTAAATGACGTGTGTGCGATCATTAGGTTGTTCGACTATGTGTAAATAAAATAGTGGAGCGCTCCCGCACAAGCACGTACAATAAGTCACCGCCACGACTGCGACGTTTGCGCGCGTGAACGGTTAACAATTTATGCTAATTTATATGTGCTTTTTGTCAATCCTACTGATGGTCATTTTAAGATATTTAATTTAATTTTCCAATCACCAACATTTTAAATTTCGTAAATTTTAAATACTCAAACAAAATGTAAAGGATTTTAGGAAAAACATTTCAAAAAAGTGGTCTGGTCGATCTCAATTAGACATACTAATGGATTCAAATCAGTTTCCATAAGTCTTGCTATTGCGTTATCAGGTCCGTCGGTATGATTGATAAAAGATTGGTACTTATACATTTTGGTTAAAATAATTGTCCGTTTGCAATCCCCTTAAGTAGGTATTTGAATAAATTTGTTTAATTACTTTCTGTATGGATGTATTTCTTTAATATATATTTAAAATTAAAACTAACTGAAATTTGTTATAAAAAATTTTGCAACGTCGCTTCTAATTTTACGTGCAGTTTTACACATTTGAAGAGTCAAAATCAAGTGTTTTCTGTCGCTGTGCGCAATCATATACTCAAAACTCAAAAATGTAAAACGCGTGCAATATAATGTGCTCCACCGGTCAGGCCTATAGCAAGTCCCCATAAGTCCTCCTCTGAGAACTTCCTGGTGGGCCATGCCTCCTCTGAAGCACAAATCCCAAATACAAATTACAAAAATGCCTTAAGCCGACGTGGCACCCGTATGTGCAGTTGTCTCTATCTTACAAGTGCGTAACATAGCAAATTATTCGCTTAACAGATACACGTTTTGCTCAGTGGATAAAAAAATTAGAGTAAATTAACCTGTTATAAAATTTAATAAAGGTAAGATTATTATCAGGCTTTTTATTATATTTTAATTTTAAAGCGAGTTATTATGTTATTAAGAGGTATTTGCACGTGCAGGGCCACGTCCTCTTGCAACTGTACATACCTACTATTTTACTAATAATACTTGTAGCATGTTCGATTTCTGTTTTCAAAGCATAACAATAATTGTTCAAGTACACACCTAACCTAACCCAACTCATACATTGCCATGTAAACAGTAAAATTAATTTACAAGTGGGTTCACAAATTATTTATATTATATATTTTATACACGTAGAAATATACTATGTGATATACATATTTTATAACGTTATGTGATGTACATATTTTATTATGATTTGACTGCAGGGTTATTATTTTATTGTGTCCCTAAGTTGGTTACACAACGCGCCATCCTAAATAAATATACAACTAATATTATAATAATTTTTGTTTGATGATTTTTATTAGACTTCGTATGGAATACGATTTCTATTTCAATTTTAAACATTATTTTAATTTTATATTAACTGTGTATGTGCTGAATATTGTTTGTATTGCGATTTACTTGAAAATTGCAATAATTATAATCATTGTAAGTATATTTAATCAACGCTATAATGCACCTCGACTCGCACATCTATACTACTTTATAAAATTAAGTCGCTTTTTTTTGTCCGGGCTAATCTCCGAAACTACTTGACCGATTTGTCCGATTATTTTTTTGTTGGGTTTGTAACTATCAGATTATCAGAACCAGGTTTATGTGAAAAAATATTTTAAGAAAATTCACCGGAAAAGTAGGAAATCCTGATGCAAAAATACAACAGTAGCGCCATCTGTCCAGCAAAAAAATAATCTAAATAATAGTATTTTTTTTTTTATTATAAGGTTGTTATTTAACTAAATAGTTATTACTTATTATGTTTGGGTCTGAGTCGAAATCCTGACATGTAAAATACCGACTATATTATCACCAAACATATTTACAAATCATATTCATTATTCAACAATTTAATTTAAAACTCAAACCAGGGCTAAAACCGTTTACCGGGTTTTCACAAAAACCGTAAATCTTAAGAATCCTAAATCGGTTATCTAAATTATCAGCAGTTTGGAAAGTGGATATCGTGTAACCTATTAAAGTATTCACAAAAGTTTATAAAGTCGTATACCAAAAACAAATTATTAATGTTTCTGAAAATCGGTTTTTTTGCGATACCCGGTAACCAGTACAATGAGGAAAAATATTTTTTGTTCCAGTTACCAATTATTTATTTTTATTTCAGTTTAAGAACACAAATACATTTTGATTTTCCGGGATTTTGACCGCTCCCATTATGATTCAATATTATTTTTGGCAATATTTATATATATTTAAAATGTTCAAGTTTCGAACATTATTACAACGAATATTAAATAACGAATTTAACAAAGTTTGAATTATATGGAGCTGGTATTTTTCAGTTAGGTATTGGTTAGAACTATCCCAAATATGTTACCTACATACACTTTTTTACAAATATATTTTATAAAAAAAACAAATCTTTGTCTCGGGCAACGCCGAGCGGGACAGCTAGTATTATATAAATCAAGATACATAATATATTGTCATCGTGATATCGACTGTCGAACACGACCCTGAATCAATATAAACCACTAGCAAGAACTAGCAGCAACAATCTACATACAAGGTAAGTGTTTGAATATTTATACAATAAGCGTAGATAATTCAAATATTATTAGAATAGGCATAACACAGTAGTAGGACGATCTTACGCGGAAACTCTCAAACAACATAATTTTACACGACTCCCAGACACACACATACTTACCCACAATCCCTCTTATTAGTACAAATAAACCTACTACAGTAAAACTTCCGTTAACGGTCACCTCTATAGGACGGTCACCTCTATGTAACGGTCAATTTGTTTGGTCCCGTCGAGTGTTATGGGAAAAATACATTAATACTTCTAAATAGCGGGCACTCTAATTAACGGTCAACATTTAAAAGTATATCAAATGGAAAATTATTATTTCGAAATTATTTTTGACAGTTTATCTTAACGAGCTTAATTTATGATGTCGATAAGGCGATAACACTTGTCCGTGACTGGGTATTTTGTCATTTGTGTTCAGTGTATGTTTAAAACGTTTCGAAGTACGTACTTATAATTTCAATGGCGTCCAAACAAAAACATCTAACTTTAACAGAAAAAATAAAATTGTTAGATTTTTACCAAAAAGAAATGCGAGTGCACGTACTCTTGCAGATAAATTTGGAATAGGAAGAACTCAAGCCACCGACTTAATAGAAAACAGAGAAACGATTTTAAAATTATGGAAATCCCACGGTAATGAACAAATGAAAACTACAATAAACGTCGTAAAACCGAATCAGGCAATATCAACGAAGTTGTATACGAATGGTTTTGTGCAGCTCGTGCTAAAAATATTCCAATCAGTGGACCAATACTTAAAGAAAAGGCTTTACAAGTAAGTAAAGAATTTTAATGTGAAAATTTTAAAAATGACAAAACAAAAGCGTAAAATTATTTTGTTTTTAGATAATGCAACATCACATCCTAATTCAAAACTAAAAAACATAAACTTAGTATTTCTACCACCAAATACGACGTCACACTGTCAGCCTCTAGATCAAGGTATAATCCAAAATTTTAAAGTTATTTACCGACAAATGATACTTAGGCGAATATTATCACAGATAGACGTAGTAAAAGATGCTGATGAACTTGCAAAAAGCATTACTGTATTAGACGCTTTGATGTGAATTAAACAGTCTGTAAAGCAAATAACTGGTAGTTGTGTTACTAAATGTTTTAAAAAATCAGGTTTTATTTTGGAAAATTTGCCTGTAGATTTAGATAACACAGATCTTGAAAACGAAATAATTGTTGGTGAACAATTAGTTAATATGCTGCCAACTCATATGCAAGGTGAAGAGTTTTTTTGGGTCGACAAAAATCTAAGAACTGAAGAAGATAATACTGATATCAAGTCATTCATAATAACAGATTATGACGAAGAGGAAACACATGAAGAAACTGAAAAAACTGAAGAACCCGAGTACACTGTATCAAACTATTCTGAGGTTTTAACTCAAATAAAACAATTATCAGCTTTCACTCTTCAAAAAGGTGACATAGATGGTTATGACATGTTAAAAACCGCAGAAATTTATTTTGAAAAAAAGTGTTTAAATAATCAAATGAATCTAAAACAAACTAATATAACTCATTTTTTTAAATTTTAATATGTACTTATTTATAAAAGCTTATGAGATTTTTTTTTAATTTTTAACTGTACCTACCTACATTATTTCGTAAATCATAAATCCAATTTTTAATAAAATAATTAACTATTAATAAATTAATTTTAATTTTATATAATTTTTAATATTTTTAAAATTTGTATGACCTCTATATAGCGGTCACCTGGAAGGTCTTGAACTTCTGTTAGCGGTCACCTCTGTAGGACGGGCACCTCTAAATAGCGGTCATTATTTACAGTCCCTTCAGTGACCACTATACATGGAAGTTCTACTGTACAACACATTGTCAAGCACCGACGTCGTAGCGGGGGCTATTGATCCGTAATGTCTCTGAAGGACACAGGCAACCGGTCTCGGCAGCTGCGTCCCTTTGCCCATTGAAATAGGTCGTCAACCCCGCATATTCACCATCATACATTACGTATCGTCTTATTATACGTAATTTTTGATTCGATACAAACTTATCTCACTAATACTATTACCTTCCCCTGCCGCGTATTTTCTCCCTATTATATAGTTATCTCGTGATTTTATTTAAATCTAAATATTATATATTACAATAATATTATTGCTCAAACAAACTTATTTAACTGGCTAATAAGTAATAACAAATATTAGGAACATGGAAACCCGCTTTATTATAATATAAGTAAATATATTGAAAAAAAATTTATAAATTTATTGATTGTTCAATATTATATTTCGCTCGTCACATAAATGGACGGATTTAAAAGTCAATCGTGTATCATTACAGTAAGTACTAAATTTCATAGACGTTTTCGAGTGAAAATAATAATAATTAATAACTATTCTTATGTTATAGATTGAAGAAGATAGTAATCAATCTTATATCATTCCAGTAAGTTTCATAGAAGTTTTCGAGTGAAAATAATAATAATTAATAACTATTCTTATGTTATAGATTGAAGAAGATACCATTGAAAACATAAAAATGTATTTAAAAATTATAAATGTTGTATTAACTACTATATGTCTACTACTATTGGTAACAATTATATTATTGTTATTATACCCTGCGGGCAACTACCAACGGATTCTGGTAAGTCACAACTGAAAATATATTTTGTACGTCTTTAAGACAAACTTCTAGGTCCGTAGATTGCATAAACATTTAAGGGTGTTTTAATTATTGTCGTATATGTACTTTTCAATCCATATACATTATATATTATATCTACGTTTGATTAAGTAACAAAAAGACCTTGAATTAACCGGTTTTAGTTTTGTTATGTAGATAGATATTCTGCCGTCCTAAGGAAGAATGCCATAAATTCTTTCATGCATTTCAAGAAAAATGAATTTTTATATTTAGTAGTTTTTGGTAGTTCTATTTTCATAAATACTGCAATATTTTTCAAAGTAAAATACATATATTTTTAAGGAAATATACTCATGAATGCAACGGAACTATTCAATTTTATTTAAAATTTTTAATTCACCAAGATATGCTTGTTTTGATATTCATACTAAGTACGTACTTAATTATTTAGAATAGGTTACTTGTCAAAAATGCCGGTAATTCTGGTTACGGCTTTTTTCTGTAGCATACCAAAATGTACTAATCACTAACAATTGAAGGAAAAACGCCGTATATTATCAATACTAATTTTTAGTTTTAATTTATAACACAACTTGAAAGTAATTACAAATATCTTTATCTTGAAATCAAAGTCATCTTGTCATTATTATCTATACTCTGTCCAGCGAAAGAACGCGCCGCGCGCCTACAAAATTTGTCCGTTTTCGCGCATTCACGCGCGTACCCAGCCTGTGTACCCACCACCAGCCAGGACGGCCCACCAAACTACGGCGCGCTCCGGCGACCGGCTGTACGTGTCCACGTGTCGGCCGTCTTCGGCAGGCCGAGAGAGGGGAAAATGTGGCCCCGGCGCTCGCTCGGTCCAGTCTACGTGCGCAGAACTGGCGTGTTCTACTGTTCTCTCGCTGGACAGAGTATAGTCATTATGAAAAATGAATAAAATGTACTGACCAAGTCTTCCTTTTTACGCCCACTTATATACCTTCATAAGTGAAGTATTTCTTTTCTTAAGTTCCCCTGATTTCGTGAACGATATATCATAGATAACTGAACGAAATATAGAATGTGTATGGTGCAGTACAACAGCAAAACTCCAAACATTATCAGTAATTTAAAATTAAATATTATAAGATACGGCTAATTGACGACCAGTTTTCTAAACAACAATGCCGTAAATATACGGCAATCTTCCCTAGCAAACTGTGATTACATCGTTTTTGCTAAGCATCGATTATATTTAATTACAATTGCGGCAATATTTGTTTCTTATAAGCATACATTTCTCGATGAATACCTTACTATATTTACGGCATTTTTACTTAAAAACATTATGTAAAACTGTAATGTTAAACGTAATACAGAATAATCTCATTTTATTTTTTTTCCTATTTACGGCATTCTTCCTAAGGACGGCAGCAGTATAATACAGGCAAGGCTTACTATTATATTATAGTACCTACTACCTAGTGATTTCCCCCACTTAGGAGATTTCTGGCTATGCAGCTGCATAGTTTATGTCAAGTACTCAAGTATAAAAAAAAAGTTGCTTATCTATTCTTTTTTATCTAGATAAATTAAATTTATCTGTTATCTTTATCTAGATAAATTCCCAACAATAATCTATTATCTTTATCTAGATAATAGTTTAGTTATCTATTCCCAACACTGTCAGTAAAATACGAGTAGATCTAATATTCAATGTTTTTTTTTTTTTTATAGGCATTTTCCAATGGAAGTAATGGAACAATAACCAATGGCACAAATATTGAGTCCACCAAAGGAGGACTCATGAAGACCATATTGAACGCTATTAAACCTATTATTTCACCGGACACTGCAGCCCCAGAAATATCGGTAGCAAATGCTTCTAAAGTTAGGATTAACCATAACAGTGGTAATCATCCAATTAATATAACTAATATAACTAATATAGTTAATAATAATTATTACAACTGTAATCACAAACCATAAATCATATGCCGGTTTCGCTGCAGCTATCACTGAACCAGTATATTATATAAAAATTGGTGGACTGAATTTATGTGTTGTTTGTTTCAATGTTTGTTGTGTTCTGTATAATATATTTGCTGCAACTGGTCAGACCAATAGTAATATTATATTATACAGAACACAACAAACATTGAAACAAATAACACATAAATTCAGTCCACCAATTTTTATATATACCTACCGGTTCAGGGATACCAGCGACTGCACCGGCATAATATTGTTTCTGATTACAGTTCTAATAATTATTAATTATATTTGTTATATTTGTTATGTTGTTATGATTATTATTGTTATGGTTAATCCTAAACTTAGTAGCATTTGTTACCGAGATTTTCGGGGTTGCAGTGTCTGGCGAAATAATAGGTGTTATAGCTTTCCATATGTTCTTCATCAGTCCTCCTTCGGTGGTGATTATCTCTGATATTTGTTCCATTATATGTGACACTGGACCACAAGCGCGGTATTAGATATCGATTACCGATTTGCCAATAGTGTTTGGAAACAAGCATTAAATGCACATTCAAAAAATAATTGTTTTTGAGACAAGAAAATGATGAAATATGAAAATAAAAATATTTCACGAGTTGAAATTGTTAAAAACTTATCAAATAAATGTTAACCCTGTACACAGTAAAAAAAAATTTAAATTTGACTTGAATTTGTATATTATAATATATATAATATTATGTACTTAGTTGTCATTTTTATATTATACGATATTATGAATTAAAATAATAACGCATGTTAATACGGACGATAGTCCTAAGCCTGTAAAAGTGAGAACTGAAATGTGCTTTTTGGGCACATAAACCCGCATAAGCCTTTTAAAACCTGGGACTCAGTTTACCCCCAAAAAAGGTGTTTTGGACTCAAAATATGAAATTGCTGGTGGCCATTGTCTCAGACTGGAGGAGTTTCATGGATTTGGCCAAAGCTTTTTAAGTATTATATGCAAAATAAATTTGTCAAATGTCACTATGTAAGAAACCATATGTCTTTGGACATTTAGTACCTACGACACCAGGTTTTGTAAAAGTAATTATATTTCAAACAACTTTTTAAATAATTAACATGATCGCAACTAACGGTTGATTATAATATTTTACAATAAAATGCTATTGTGTTTTTAGCAATTATCTTGAGCTTCCAGTGATTTAAACTTGTATAGTTTGTAGTAATTCGTTGCCCGTAACGGTGCAAAATAGAATTTATATAAGAATAACTTTTAATTGAATATTCTGATATTATTTTTATAAATTGTGTAGCATTATATTATTATTATGACTTAATATGAATATATAAGACATAAGATCAGTGTCGAGTTCAGATAGCAAAAATAACATCTAGGTAAATATAAGATTACTAGCTAAATTGATATGTAGATTAATATGAAGATAGAATATTCAATTTTTATCTAGTTAATATGTAGGTAGATAAAACTTTTTCATCTAGATTTTTATCTTACAATAGTTAATTTTTTATTAATGCTTGAGACATGTTATTAAATTTATGGTTTTTTAATTGATTAAGAAAGGCAAACTAGGAAGGCTTATTTAATGTCAAAAATATGCTAAAGAATAAATATACTTATAAAATACATACATTATATAATACATATTATATTGAGCATACAGTACCAAATTCTATGTAAGACAAATACATCTACCCAAAATCATAGTTGAACACCCAAGTGGGTATATGTACAAATTACTACTTAATTATACTTTTTATATTATATTCAGTCTGACGATAACGTTCGTCATGGATACACCGTTCGCGCGCACGTCCGCCCCGTTATCTGTCCCCGTAATTACTTCGAGTCCACCAAACATAGCGCCGCCTCGACCACCACAAACCAAAAAATCAAAACGGCATTTATCCTCGCCTTCTAGCCCATCACTACAAGAAGAAACGAAAATCAAGTCATGTACATCACCAAATCGATACGCAGCACTGGCCATGGTCACTGACGGCGAGATCGAAAATGAAGTATTTCAACCAAACAATAACTTAGTAGTCTGTGAGCATCTCACCAAAACTTAAATCACACCTATTCCTACCCGAATACCAGCGGTCTACACAAAGAACGTCATAAATTTCTCAATATTCAGTAAGAAAATAATATCACTCACTGCAGGCACTGACGATATTTCATTTAAGTCCACGCCATCATTTATTATAATCCGGCCCAACAATAACCGCATAAACTACAATATAATAATTGATTACTTAAAAGAAACCAATGCTGAATTTCACTCTTTTCGGTCGCACTCCAAACGGCAATACAAAGCAGTAATCAGAAATCTGCATCACTCCACAATCATAACCGATATTACAAACGGCCGGCTGAACTTGGGCACTCGGCCACGCGCCGATCAAAAAGAACCATAATCGTCCTTTACCACTGTTCCGCGTAGAACTGGCTCTTGAAGGAAACAATAAAGAAATCTTCAAGATTACAAAACTGCTTCACTCCGCAGTATCGATTGGAAAACCACATACAAAACGCAATAATAACCCGCCCCAACGCTACACACGCCGAGCTTACACGGTCATATACACGCGCAACTGCTTTAGTCAGCAGCCCAGATGCGATAAATGCGGCGAAGATCACTCAACTGATATGCCCTTCAAAGATAGTAGCTTCCCGGCTAAATGTGCACTGTGCTCTGGTGCACATACAGCATCATATTATAATATAAAGGTTGTATCGTTTACAAAAAACTGACAAAATCCAAAAACAAACCAAAAAAGGCAAAAATTCGAATACAACACGGCACCGCACGTCGTCGTGCGTCGTATTCACACACCCGTCCGGTCCATCACACGCCAGTTTAACAGCCACCCAACCAGTATCCAGTAGGTACTACAGATTCAACGTCAAACGTTTTAAACGAACTCAAAACATTATTAAATCCATTAAACTCTCTAATGACCGTAGTTATTTAAGCAAATACTCACAACAATATTCCCATAACAGTCATTATTTCTAACATTAAATCTCTTGTCCACAAACCTCATTAAAATTATCTACAATACCCATATTATATTCTATTTGTATAAAAACAGAAAATCATTAACTAACCTTAATTAAATCGTAATCTGAAACTTGTAACAGCATGCTTAATATGCTGAAACATTTAATAAATAAAAAAATGATATTCAAACCATAAATTAAATTATCAATATTATAAGAAATTAAAATAAGTACAAAAAACGTTAAGTATATTATTATCATTATTATTATTATTAGTTACCAATAGACGGGTACTCGGTGTTGTGTTTAAATCTTGTATTGATATACGACCACGGTCAGCGGGCGGGTACCTTATTGCTATTATTTTTTTTTTTTTTTTGGAGGGGGGAGTTGAGGCTTCGATTCAACAACTATGGTCATTAGCCTGTGTGTAGGGTTTGATATGGTAGGTTTTTAACACGTGGGGGGTGTTGGTTTTTTGGCAGAATTTTGATTGGGCACCCGTAGGTTTCTGCCTTGCCCGGGCGGTGGACTGCCTGAAGAGAAGTGCCGCCCGTGACCGATGTTCGAACCGGCGACCGTGTGCGCTAATCCCCTCGGCCACTCCGTCCCCCCTCACTGCTATTGTTAATTTGTTATCGTCTAAACGAACATTAAATATTGTAATCTTAAAACTGTGGTAACTGGACGGAACAAAATCATTACGAGAAAACAGCACGCAAATGTTATTATTATTTTGTACTCTTGTAGATAGCATTGTGGTAATGTTATAATATTTCATGTAAAATTACTAAATGAGTAAACGATTATTGAAAATAATACTACACGTGTATTATACAAGATCTATCTAAATATTTATGTAGATTTCCATAACTCAAATCTTAGATACCAATTAGATAGGTACTAATTAATTTTTTCATCTAGATAAGATGAAGACACTTAACTACCATTTAGATAATTCATCTAGATATTACTCAACACTGCATAAGATATGGTTTCATAGATTGTAAATACGCGTGGTTGCAGAATGTTTTATTATTATCAGTGCCGTATAGTAATATTTAGCATCATTAATAATATTTGAATTTTTATTATTTTATCGATCAAATAATATTTTTAATACCTAATTAGACACTTCAAATTTCACAAACTTATTGTATTTGTGCTGTTGTGCAATTATATTTGTGAGAAAAAAAATGAAATTACAATATGGGAGAGATGAAAATTTGAGGTTCACTGAGATTTTCTCGGTTATTACTCGCCAGGAATATCCTTGTGTTTTTATTGTATTCTATTTCAATGATACCTACCTTACAATATAGTGATATTGAATAAAATATAATAAGGTACAATAGATATGATATATTAACTATAATTTATTTTATCTTCTCATTTGTTTTTGAACCACGTCTTAATTTTTAATCTGTTTTAATTGTATTCTGACTATAATTTAGTGGTCTATAAAATGGTTTATAAAATATAAAGAAGAAAGTTACAATAAAGTGGATTTGTTGTTTCTTACAGATGAGTTTGAATTTTGAAAATAAAACAAAAATATACAATAATTTATTCATTAAAAGGATGTCTGTGTGAAATCTGTTATAACTTTTTTATACTACATACGTGTTCATCTTGTGTCCGACGTAAGGTGTTTTTAATACTTAAATAATTAAATAAAGTAATGAAAATTTATATTTAAAAAAAAGCTAAGTTTAGGTAGGATATACACTTAACCTAAAATTGTTTTTAATAAACTATATACCTTTGTTGAATTAGACTACCAAATGGGACAATAATTTATACTTGTATGTAGTTACCTAATATGATGAATTCGTTCTGGTTTATTCAAATTCTATAGTGAAATTAAAAAAAAACTTGTAAGTGGATGTCGCTCTGCAGTTCTACAGTAGCGGTTACAAGTGGCCGTCGCTGTAATGATTAAATTGCAGTTCAATGATATAATGTCATTGAATACGATTAACGATTCTGAGCGGAAATGAATTGTCATCCTAGGATATTTTATATTATGTATATATTTATATATTGACATTACTGATTAATAATACGGTAGCTGGCAAGTTGAATTAATATTATAAAATTACAAAAAAATAACAAAAATTTGTATTTTCAGTTAAAATTTAGACGAAATTACACATTAAATAACCATAAGAAGAACTGTGTTTATGTATTTCTAGTATTTCTCAAATGCTATTGTATTTTTACCTCCCGAATGCACCAACAAGATTCACTTTCACATCCAACAAGATACTGTTGAAGACAATCTATACAGTTTTACTGTCCAAAACGGTGATGACAGACACAAAAATAGCATAGATAGGTAGCATAAATAAATAACAAACTTATTAAGTAAACAATTGCACAATTTATTCAATCCGCAACGGGAAAACAATTAAATATTATAAATAGTTAAAAAATAATCATTTGTTGTTACGATTGGTTAATTTTTAGAGTTACAATAAGTGTCTCAATAGTATTCAATATGTTATAAGTTTAATATAATTACACGTTACATAAAAAAATATATCGAAGAAGTAAATAATACAATATTGGCACTTGTAAATAATTTTAATGTAAATTTATTAACCATCCGTATATAGAGATTATATACATTAAAATAAATATTTATATAAAAAAAAAATTACAATAAATAACAATATTGAACCGCTAGCTGGATCGCAATTAATATGAACGGTGACACAGTATTACGATTTTTTTTTCATTACTTTTTTCCGTTATAATGGCACTTGAATATTATAATAAGTATATAATATTTTATCCTCTGTACATATTTTGTACAGGCAAAAGTATTGATTTTGTTTGTTTGTAGAGTGAATCATAATATTATACATATATATATATTACGTATTCGAAAACTCATCTGATATTTTTATAAAATGAAAAACTTTCGATTTTTGCTTAGGGAAACGAGTAGAGTACAAGTTAAAATACAACAAAAAAAGATAATATGTAAAAAAAAAAATAATACTCAATTTTTTAAAAATTAAAAAAAAACACTAGACAGGATTAATTAAGAGATTAATCAACGTTTTGATTAAATGAAATAATAATTATAAATAACGATTACGGGGTTAAACACCGATTATGCGTATACACATTTTATATGGTTGTTCCGGTGCATGCAGGTTTTCAGAGCCGGAACGGTTCCCGGGTTTCCGGTTTGGAGTCCCTGCGTTTCGTTTCGGACGCGTTTGACGGCCTTCGCGACAGACCAGACGACGACAATGGCGTGGCGGCCAACGGTGACTGCAACCTATGCGAGGATAGGACAAAAACAAAACACAATTATTTTAAATTAGACGAGTGGACAAACACCACGACGATTAACACCATGCGACACGAGACAAGGTCACTTATATGCAAACTGTTACAAAAATTATGCATTATGCACGACATACGTACGAGTATATATTATGGAATAATATTATACTGTGGTATCGACAACAGAATAGACATAAAATGAATTAAAAAATTATAATAAAATGCCATATAGGTTGAAATTAGGGGAAAGGAAGTCCGATCTTTGGAGGGCTAAAGCACAATTTTGTAGTGTCAGAAAACTGACATTGAGACAGTAATTTTGTTCAGAATACATACACTATACATAGTACATAACAATATAATATTTTATTATTTAGTAATTAGTATAACAAGTAACTAACCAATTAAAATCGAATATCAATTTATTGTAGGCACTAGTCATTGTAAATATTTTCTTGTGCAGTTTTTAAATTTTAGTAACAAGAAAAGCAATAAATAATATTTTTTATTAAAAATATATATATATTATGTCAATTGATTACTGGTAAGTAATTACACTGATATAATACGTCGTACTGAGGATTTTAGAACTTTGATTAATGTAAGCACCCTTGAAATTCCGCTAATACATGTAATAAGATAACATTGAACGTTTGTTGGACACTGTAGACACTAGTTTACTTGGTCATTTGAAACGTTTAAGTGCTGAAGTTGAAATTGAACCAATAATAGTACTTTATTTATGAGTTATATTAGTCATCGACATACCACTTCTAATGTTCTAAACGTTACAAATAAATAATAAGAGACACCTATATTGGTTCAATACCTAATTTAAATATAGTCATTAAAATATTGAGTATGGTTCGCAATTGATAATTAAAAACTAGTGAGGGTTGAATTTTAAAAATAAAAAAGCACACGGGTATACGATTAAATATTTAAGACATATTATAGAAGTAGGTACTATTATTACGTATATATATATGCATACAAACAAACACACAAGAAACACAGCCAAAAATGAGATTGGCAGACGTATAATTAGGAAACACACATTGCAGGCAAGTATAAGTATGTAGTTTGCATGTAAGTAGGCAAACACGGCAAGAAGCGGTGGAACTAGACAATAATATTTTATGATAGCAAGGGGCACACAGAAATCTGTGTACAGAGTGATTCATATAACCTGCGAGCTGCGACCCCTATTCATTTTCTCAGTCAATTGTTATGATTTTTAAGAAAAGAAGTCTTTACATCGATTTAAGTCATCGTGTTGTATTGTAAATTTTCAACAAATATTATATCTATTACAGTTTTTAAATATTCAAATATATCAATTATTTTTATTTTTAAACATTTAATTGGAGAAATATTATCAGTTGAAATAACGTAATTAATATAGTGCAGTATGCGCCACACTCGTGCATGCTTTAAATGGTTATAAATAAAATAAACTAAATATTTGAACACAAAGTATTTAGAGCATAAGGTCCTGTCATTCAAAATATGAATTTAAAAACTAGAGTTATGTACCTAGGTACCTAATAAACGGTGTGTAAAAAACATTAGTTTTAAGAAAATAAGTGCCCATAGCAGGTTCAACAGATCACTCTGTACCTATAGTATACGAAATTGTATAATATGTATTCGTAAATATTTGTCAGTAGTGTGTGTGCACACTGTACATGTGACACACGCGGATAAGAGCGTATAAGATGTGATAGCGATAGCGTGCAACATAAAACGACAATACAGTAAAAATAATACACAGAAAAGTGATTAAGAAAAGCATTGACGGGGTAACACACAACGAAAACGGAAATGGGTTTACAGTAATATAATAATATTACGACGCAAGTGGCACAATAATGTACGTTTTGATTGTTGTTGCGCATTACCCAGCAGACGGAGACGACGAGAAGGACGGCGACGACGAAAGGGGCGGCGAAGACGAAGACGTGGGCACTGTCACCGAGGAACACTGATTATGTTCCGCGAGAACAGGTATTTTCGAACCTGGGTGATGGTTACGGCTGCACAACCGTCCGAAAAATAAATAATATTATTAATTTGTGTGTACGCATAAATCGAATCGAAAACACACGTCTAACAAATTATCTGCCACCGCTCGCCCTGCAGTGACGTATACGACGTTTACAAGTTACCAACCAGGATCAATGCAATATCATTTGGCTTTTTTTCGTAAGAAATTATGACATCTTAAATAAGATCTCAAACATATGGTCACTGATGAAACGTCGTCACGACCGATTTGGATTTCCAAGGCAGGAAAGTATATTATAGGTACTTAAGTACTTTCTAAGCTGAGATTTCTAAAATTGAAAAGATTGTGTGCCACAAATCAAAATACATATAAATAGAGTGCGAGCGTGTCTGAGAAGAAAGATCTGATAAAATTGATCGAATTAAATATATATAAATATCATAATGCACCGCAAGGTATATCCGGTGTATAATTTGATGGGAAACATTAATTTTAATCGGACGGATAATAATTATTCAGCTAACTGTTCACACTCACATGAATTCGTGTATCGTATACACGCGGGAGAGATTAGCATTTTAACATAAATGTTTTGGGCATGGTTGCACGATAAAATGTTGATTTTTTTAAAGGTTTTCGTTGTCATGATTATTCATTAACGAAAACATTTTTTTGATTCGTAGATTTTCTTGTAGGGAAAAAATATCAAATAGCGTGCTAGGGTTTTTTTCTATGAATCATTTAAACTTGCAGCACTTTCAAGCATTTAAATTACGCGATTTATGACTTGTAAAATCGACCACTGTCCACGATTATGATATGAGTTGCATTTTACTTTATCCGTCACCGATTGTATTGTATACAGAACGCGTGCTCATTAGAGTGTTTCATAAAATACTAATTATGTTTGAAGCCTTGAAGGTATATAAATACTGAACTACTTAAAATGTTAAAAATGTTAGTTACCTAGAGCTTGAATTAGACAACGTAGGTATACTCGACGACCTGTGCATTGACAGGGACCTGCATGAAATGGATAAATAACAGTAACGTGGTTAGTGAGAGTTAGGCGAGTTAAAATTATTATAAAAAAGTTAAAAATTATTATGATGATATCAATGAATGATAAATTATCGTAATAATTAATATTATATAATTCATAGTATGTATTACATATTTTGAAAAATGTGTTCGTTTCCGAAAAAAATTATAAACAAAAAATATTATCAGAAGAGTTATCATACAACTGAACGATATGTATATATTAATATAGAATAATTATGCATGTATATATTACCTGGAAGACGATGACGGCGATTGGCTGGTCAGCGCTGACGGCGAGCGCACTCCCCTGCTGGTGGTGTTGGTCTGTCCGTTGAGCGTAGACTTACGGGTGGCGGACGTCGAAGAAGGCGTCTTGCCCGGCGTAAGTCTTGGTATGCGACTTGGCGTTGTCGAATCTAAAACACGATGAATGTATACGTTTTATTAGAGGAATATATATTTATTATGTACTGTATATAATGATATATAGCAATAATTTGTATAATCACATTTATAATACGTAACAAAGGTGTTAATTAAGGGATATCAATACCGACAGTTTCTAAGGAGTTCAATATAGGCAATTTTCTATTGGAGTGCATAAGGGTCGTAAATATGTGAGTAGTAAGTGATAATTAGCGTGGAGCGCTCTCGCAAGTGCACGCACATGTCAGCAACGCAGCACTTGACACACTAATTACAAGTGTGAATTTTAGTTGAGCACTGATACTTAACACTTAGGTTCGTATTTCCAATAATATAGCTCACTGACATTACAGTATGAACACTTATTATACAAATTGAAGAGAAGAAATTTATCTGGGCTTATATATAGGAGTCGATTTTTGATATTTTATTTTAAATGTGCCATATTTAACTCTAACATAGATTAACTTCTCTTCTACAATATTGATAATGGGTGTTTTTACGCTCAAACCGCTTAATACACCATATTATTGGAAATAGAAAAGTAAATTTTCATAAAATTTTTCAATACTATTCATACTACTTAACAAATAATAATAATAAATAATTAAATAAACCAATTTTTTTTATTACGAATTATTAAATCACTTTTAAAATTAAAACAAGTGGAGGAATTTACCACGAACTTGTGAGATGCCACTCACGCATCTCTCCGATCACAAAACTTTCAACGTAATAGATTTTACACATGTATACAAAGAAATAATTATAAAATACTGGACAAATGGACACACGACATTGGTGTACCTGAATTGCCTATCCATAACGCCGTGTGATGATAATTTATTGTAATACATCTATAATTAATAAAGGTACCTAAGATACCAGAAACATACGGAAATTATTCAGTATAGAAAAATTTTCTCCGTCAAGTAAAATATTGCATTACTTTATAACGCTTATTGTGGGCTAGAAAAAACTAAAAAGGACTAGTACTCTGCACATGTCTATAAGTACTATTTCACCTCAGTTGCGGTAACAGAAGGAAAAAAAAGTATAAGGACTTCAACAAATACAAAAAAATAAAGTTTTATTTATTAAATGGATAGAGGAAGTATTCATAACTGGTTAAATAGATCCACCTTGTGCGCATACAAATTATTATGTATACAAGTACGGGTACAATCCGTCGATATTTATAACTAAAAATAATAATAAATAAAAAATCACCGGTACTGTCCAGAGACAGGTTGGAGCCGTGACGGCTGGGTGGCTTGCTTCCCGGACGACTCTGCGGCCTGCTAGCTGGTCTGCTAGCCGGTCGGCTGGCCGGCAAACTTCCAGTAAGCCCGACGTTCGACTTCCTTACGGTCGGCGTGGACGGTTTTCGAACTACTGAAGTCCTAGAGTGCGGCGACGATTCGTTGTCACTAAGCGAATCTGGAGTGCCGGATGTGCGATTCACACCCATCTTGCCCATCGGCACGCTTCTGGAACTCCGTTCACGCACCTGACATACACACATTTTCAGCGTTAAAAAAAAACACGAACATACCGAATTCTCGAATATCATAATTATAATAATAATTAAGATACCTAGTAATAATAATAATGTGTATACGTATAATTATTATATAGTAAATAATATTACGATAAAATATTATTATATTTATAACGTATAGAGGTACGTATAGCGGCGGTGGCGATAAAACTATATAAAATTATACTGATCAGTGGCGTCACCAATAAAATATATAGGTATTCGTGAAATAAAGTTCACCGCTAGTTTTTGAACATATCCTCTCTTCTCCCTATAAATAGTGCAATTCACTTGGACCCACCTAACTGTAAAATCGAATATCTTCTTAAAATAGATATATTGAAAGCGACCTATTTACGTATGCTGTTTGTTACGATTTGTAGACGGTTTTTTTTATAAAGTCTATTAGAATAATTATATTTCGAAAATAAACACTAAGTATAAATGGACGATTAGAATTCAATGACAAGTTTAAATGCTATGGTAATTTCTAGATTTTTAAAAGATTTTGTCAAAATATTTAATAAACTCAAAATGACTTGACTGAGCTAGCGTATTTTTCTACCCGGCTAAAAATCGTAAGTTTTTTCGAATTTCAACTGTTGACCAATGATGTTTATTGCATATATCTAGTGAGTGTTGGTTTGCTTTTCCACGATTATACACTGCCGAACAACACCGAAAAATCATATAATAACATACCTAACATTGATGAGGGCCACCACCGCCGCCCAATAGCACCAAAATAAATATTAATAAAAATAAAACATAAAAAAAAAATTGAAAAACGCTAGAGTGCAGTTTTTCCTTTTTTTTTTTGACAATTTACCCAAAAAGTGTTGATTTGCCTGCTGGGGCCCATCGCAAGAGGATACGAACACGGCAAGGACTCTCGTTGTCTTAAACTCTCGAATATTGGCATCAACTCTCTCATAAACTCTTCGGCTGTTTAATTTTTAAAACACATAATATGTTTACTATCGATCATCGACACATTCTCATTATGCTCTCCCCCGAAGTGCCTCGACGTAGCCAAAGAGTATAATCTCGTATGTTAATTAATAATTATATGTTATTATGATACGATTGATATATATACGATCACAATATTCAGAAGAAAATCGTCAGTTTTTTTTTATTAAAATAACCCTTGAGAACTTTTTTCATAAATAATATTATATATGATTTTCGTTTCTTTTCCACACCTCGCTATATATATTTGTAGTATACAAAAAAATATGCACTCAATACAAACCACAAGCCGACAGTTTAGAAGTAGAGCTCACGCCATATATGTATATATCTGTGTGTGTAATAATATAACTTATACGGAACTTACGTATTATCCGTACTACATGGTTTGTTCGAAAAATTACCGAACTTATACACTTATATAAGTACATACATATTTTTTGGACTACCACTATTTTTGCATATATTTGATTTACAAATAAAATAGTACCTATAAAATATTGAAGTGAGACACGTTTTGTTTATACTTAAATGGAATAAAATAGTGTGTGAAAATGTATGGGTGAATCCGATAAATTCAATGTTCTTTCTGAAATTCCACTAGATGGTCTTTTATAATATAACCTGACTTATTTGCAGTTTTTTAATGTTCGAACTTATTGCCAGTTCCCCATTTTTGTAGGTAATACCAAGCTTTTTTTTTACTATCTAGGCATCTAGCTGATTGCTTGAATCTCCAGGAAAATAATAATTCTATGGTCTATTGTGCAGGTAAGTTGGATCTTTATTTTTAATATCTCGAAATTACATATTAATAATACTTATTCATGAAATTGCAATTATATAGTCTCTTAAATTATCTCATTGATGGGATCGATGATAATTAGTATAAGAATGAAGTGGTTGATCTTGCCACACAAAATGTAGAAAGCTTATGGGAA
Organism: Nasonovia ribisnigri; assembly: GCA_027563435.1. Lineage (NCBI taxonomy): Eukaryota > Metazoa > Arthropoda > Insecta > Hemiptera > Aphididae > Nasonovia > Nasonovia ribisnigri. The sequence continues at coordinate 186,652 of JANEHU010000015.1, read as the reverse complement.
TTATAGTGAAATATCACCACATATACGACAACACTTTGAATAATATTTGGTAGAATTTATGTTGCCGCGAAATCACATAAATTCATTCAAACCAATTTGATTCAATTTTGAAACATATAAAATGTTATCGCTTCAAAAGAACAGTACTTATTTTAAATAATTTGTATTTAAGATAATTACCTAAATTATGCATTTATTTTGTAATATTAAAATTTTTCCAAATAATATTGTTAAATGACATAATAAAGAAATTGAATAAATTAAAATATAATAAAAATGTACCTTTTATATTTCATTAGGAAATTAATAAAAAATTATTTGCAAACTGGTAGTCCAATAACTTAATAGATACTTATACCATTGATCATACTGTATATTTAATCATTTAATCAATGCCTATACTTACGTACCCATACTATTATGTACGTGTAAATGGTAAATTCTAGATCGATCCAGGTAGTTCAGATAATACATAAGTATCTAAGTCACGCTTATACATGACTAACTACTACGCACTCAGAAAACTAAAAAAAAAAATAGCAGCAGCGAGCAAAAAATATAAGTAAAAAAAAAGCCATATTTCACTGCACACATTATAATATTACTGCACGATGCAACGACGATACGGCCAAAAAACGGTGTTTATAAAAATATATATTTAGGTACAGTCCGTGCTTTCTTACTTGGATATATAATAACAAAATAGTATATATATAATAATATATACGAAAGTGATTTGACGGATATATTAGTCATTTTACCTTGGTGATCGGACCGGCAGTAGAACCAGACCGCTGTTGTTGTTGCGCATTGTGTTTCGGTTTGAATGCAGACATGCTCTGTGACACGCCATCGGCCAGTATGAACTGCTCACGGAGTTCGATGTTTGTGCGTCCTTTGGCTGTGAGTGCGTAAAGGAAATGAAAAGGTGTGATGAGAAGGATAAAATTGTTAAAAAAAAAAAAACAAAACAAAACAAAAACAAACGAAATAAACAAACACATCACAGTATTAAAATAGTGAAAAAAACGTTAATGTGTTAAAATAATAATAATTAAAATCAAATTTAATCAAATATAAATAAAAAATCCAAAAAAAAAAAAAAACATTATTAGTACAACTAAAGTAAAATATATTATAATAAATATATACTAGGTATATAGTATATTATATATAGGAAGCCAAACCGGATTAGTGTCCTCACGCCAGGTTAGACATTCAGCGCGTATAATAATACATTATACGTATTATGTATAATAAACTTACTATTAGCATGCTAGTGAGCGGTATATATTAAAATAATAATTTTAGACTACTGCAAGATACGTGCATAGGCGAAACTATCGAATTCGTGTCCGTTATATTTTTGATTACGCGTATTGATTTATAATAATATATAAATACCTTATAATATTTTTTTTTCATTTAGCAATAATATCTATATATATATATATATATATTTTCATGTGAAATTTGTATTTTGTATACGCGGTAAATTGTGTGTTCGAAATTTTTATACATACGTATATAGAGTACAGTAAATAGTTTCGCTTATGAGAACACGAGTGTGCAAGGATTTTAGGACTTATAGGAAGCTGCTGCAAACTCGCTACATATGCATACGTGCGATACGCATGCGCGAAGTACGTGATGCAAAAACTATATTGCATGTATAACATCATATTTAGTGTAGCAAACTATGTAAATCGATGCTATACCTGCAATTTCTACGAAAAACGTATTATAATTTCTAAATGCGCTACGCGAGTGCTTGAGTAAGTTTTTAAAATAATGTAAAACTGACATCGACCATGTAATAATATACCTTTTTGGTAGTTGAAGAAGGCATACGGTACGCGGCGCAGTGTACCGTCGAGAAATACAAAACAACAAAACGCAAAAATAAAAAAAACCACGTGCATCGAAAAAAAGGGTTCAAAAATATGTAACGACATAGCGATCATACAATTCAATTGGATTAGGCTGTAAGGACACCACGGTTCGTGTTCTTCAGGCACGAATGGGTTGGGCATCGGCAACATTTCGACTAGACTCAACCAAAAAAAGAAATCAAAATCAAAACGGAAAAGAAAGAATAATATTGAAAAACCAAAAATAAAACAAAACCAAAATAAATAAAGGAAACGGTGGATAAGGACAAAATCAAAATTGAACAAATAAAATATGAGAAACAACAGTGTCATAATATTATGTAAATTACGTACTTTGGAAACTAAAATCATATTTTATGTTAATGTAATATATATAATAGTATATTATATATGTATAATGTACACATGCGTTGAGTTAGTATGTATAAAGTATACACTCGTTTAAGTTCTTTTAACTTTCTCAAGAGTTTGTTTTTAATAATTATAAATATAATATTTATTTATTTATTGATGTTATTTAATATATTCATTTCTGTTTGTTAACCACGTGTATGGTATGTATATTATGTTTACCCTTGTACTAACGAGGCACCGGTTAAGAGATACTAAAATAACAGTCAAATTAACTTATTAATTAGTTATTATTAATATACATATAACATATATCATTTATTTATCCAAAATTTACCCGACCATCGGTTAAAGATTAATCAAATTACTATTATATATATATATATATATTTATTTAAATGTATTTAGAATGTTTGTGGATAATACTGTTAACGAATTACTCACCTCTGCAAGGATCGTTCTTAACCAAAAATTCGTCGAGAGCGACCCAACCGCCGCCGACACGTACCATGACGGTTGACCTCAATATGCGGACGAGACGTAGTTTCTGACTATCACCAAACTATATACGGAAAATCAAAACGAAAAACGTCAATCATCGCAGCACAAATCTGATAGTTATTATGAATGCAAAATAATAATAATGACGTGATAAACACCAAAATTCCCCAATACGTATATTATACACCCCGTACCCGGTATTTTCCTTCTCCAACTTGGAACACCCTGAACTTCTGCCGGCAAGTACACAGCATTACCAGCCTCTTAACCTCGTCGTGTATCTTCTCGGACTCGGTGTCGGGTTTCTTTTCCTCCCAGTCGGGTCGCAACGCGGCTATGAATTCTTTCCAGTCGATTAGACCAAGTTTATCATGATCGAACATATCAGCCACGGCGTTCATTTCCAATTTACTGGTGTCAAATTCTGTTAAAAAAAACCACGTGAATAAGATAATATAGCAAGGAAAATTAATTAGCTCCTTCCTAATAACCCACAACTTATTGAAAAATCAAACCATAGTTTTTAATTTTTGACCCCAAACATTATCTAAAAATGCATCTGTATATATTATTTATTTCTAACTCACTAGTTTTCATGATTCCGTCGATGAAGTCATCTCTCGGTATGAGACCATCATTGTTCTTGTCCATTTTCCTGAATAAGTCAGTGAGTCGGGATTTCTTGTGGTTCATGAACTTCAGGAACTTTAAATGGAATTCAAAAGCAATTAAAACACAAAATCGGGTCAACTACAACTGTTTTTTTTTTAAAATTAATTTTAATATTTACGTACTCGTTTCCTCCATAGATCCCAAGAGAAGTTCCTTACTTTCTCGACTTCTCTCAAATAGTTCAGATGTTCCTGCAGACGACGCTGACGTTCCCAAGCCATCAGCCACACGGTGTGCCATTTGTCCCAAAGCTGTCGGCAACGCGAATTGCGTAACAAAGGCTCTTCCACTTTGCTACAAGAAAAATTAAAATCAAAAATATTATGCTTAAGTCAAGAAGAAAATTAATCTACACTAAAAACACAACACAAACATTTAACTAGGCATTCTACATGTTACAAAAAGTACAGAACAGAAGAATACAATATGGTACATTATAGGTAATACATATATATTTTATAAAATATATAACATATTTTATGTAAAAGTCTGGATATTTTCTAGCTTACCTTCCTTTAGCTGGGAATCGAGGTCCAATATGTGGCAAATGATCCATGGACTTATCTCGTATGATTTGACTACCACGACTAAAAATACAAAATATAAAACAACAAAGTATTAATTATTGATGCAATTATCAGTGGCAAGAAAATCACATCAATAAAATAAAATGCATAAATATAATGTATATAGGTTTTTCAGTGGGATTTAAAATTTAAAATTACAACCTTGTCTTATATTAATGTGTTCTTATGTTTAAAAACCAACCCAAATGGTAAAAGTAAGATTAAAAATTATCAAAACCAATAATGTTAATAAACATTTTTTTTTAATATTTTTACTAAACAACAACAATAACCTGTTGAAAGAAAATGTTTAATAACAAGAAAAATTAATAAATATAATAACAATTTACAATGTATACCAAATACTTAAAAATGTATATACATTTTGACCATTATGAAATATTATGATAATTTATAAATATTATGAAAGTACATAAAGTATAAAAATTGTTGTAACTAGTGATAGTAAAAATTAAATTTAAATAAAGCAATTATATATATAGTAGCAATTAAGTTGATGACTATGAGAGAAAGTTGATGAAGATAAAAGTAAAACTATATTTAACATACTAGAAAAATACAAACAAATTATTGATCAAAATTAATAATAATAATAATAATAATAAAATAAAGATAAATTTAAAATATGTCATAAACCTTAACACCTTGACATATTTAATTTACTCTGCTTTATTATAATAAATTAATATAAAAATTCTAGTAAAACTGATCATCAACAGAGCAGATAAATTGAAAACAAGATCTTAATATAATATGTCAGTGAGAGTTATGGGAATCATGTTTTTCTTTTAAGTGGTCATTTGATAGGTTGGTATTTGATTTCTATAACTTTATTAATATTAATATTTATAATTTTTAATAATTTTGTTGTCATTATTTTTATTTTTGCTCACAGAAGATTTTAAAATTGAATACCTAACAATGATGCAATAACATGCAGTAATGTGATTAACCCGATCACTAATTTCAAAAATATAGTAACATCAACATTTAACCACCCACTATAAGTATAAATAAAATTACAAAAATATGTAGTTATGTGCACTGTGAATTTTATACCAACCTTTGTCTGCGTTGATCACTTAGATCATGTGAACTGCCAGCCAAGTCCTCTCGGCTGAAAATGTGCAAAAGTGCAATCTTATAAATATTAAGCGTGCAATATTGTGTCAATATTTATATAAAGCAAACATAAAATGAAAATATTTCTATAACACAATAAGCTCTAAGTATACAAACATGCGACTGAAAATAAACCACTAATATGGTTAAAATATAGTTGGTTTTTTTTTTTTTTTTTTTTTTTTTTAATTAAAACAATTCCATAGTTATTAAATATATAAATAATGTACATTATCAAATTCTAATATGGCAAACCTGATGGCAGAAATTTTTTTAGCTGATGGTTTTCTACCCACAGGAGCAGTGGGTTGTTTAACTTTGCACACAGTATCAACTTCAGTTTGTCTTTTAGAGGTACTTTCCATGAATTCACGATGTTCTTCAATCAGTTTTTCAACCACTTCTACACTGTCGGGTAGAGGTTCAGATTCAAGATCCAACAATTTGTTTTCTAATCTAGTCAACCAGGAGAATAATTCTTCTAGCAATGAGTCCAAGTCCTGAAGAGATTGCAGGTGTTCGACAAGCCTTTGCTCGCGCTACAAATACAAATTATTAATTAACAACAGTAAAAATAGTTATTAGCTAGATTGGTTTTGAAGGATGTAATTTACCTGTTTAGCCCAAGTCCAAACTTCTTCCCACCTAGACTGAATTATGGTTATCCAGTGCTTGATTACGCCAACTGCATCTGGATGAGCCTTTTCTAAAATTCTTTGTGCCAAAGTAACAGTAGAATCTTTTTCATGTTCTTTATCAGACATTTCTTCAATGAACTTCCTATGCTCATTCAACTGGTTTCTTGTTTCTTGTTCGTTATCTGGTAATGGTCCAATGAACCTTAATTTCATCTCAGCGTCAGATAACCATTCCAACAGTAAATGTACAGATTTATGTAACTGTTCTGCCTAAACAAATTATAAACAATAATTTGAGTTAGTTAACAATCTAAAATTTCTTTATCATTAAATATATTTTAATTTAATGTTTCTAATATATATTTTTATTACTTGTCTTAAAGCATCTTCAAGTCGTTCAGTTCGTTTTTCGCACAGTTGGCTAGTACGATTCCACAGACCTTCTAAATCATCCAATTGATTTTGAATCACAGCACGGTCAGCATTATTGGCTTTGGACATTAGATCTTTACCAGTCTGTCGTACAGTTTTCATTTGTTCATAACGCTTAGATAACGTATCTTCAAATGTCTAATTAAAAATATTTACATAAATAATATACACTTCATTGGATGCAATGTTATCCATAGCATTAACATTTTATAACACATTGATTAAATTATTTACCTTATGCTGTTCAACTAAAGCCATTACTGTATCCAAATCTCCGTGCACTGGCCCATCGTCTGTTAGTCTTTTCTCAGTTTTACGCAACCATTCCAAAAGAGCTTCCATAGCATCTTTGAACTGTCCACAGTACAACAAAGCTTCTTCCAACTTTCTCTGTCTATCTACAGATTTAGTGCATACTAAATTCCACTTTTCTTTTAATTCATTGATCATTTTGTTTAAAGGCTGTTCATCACTCTTAGGAGCTTTTTCTTTTAACGCTTTGCCCATTCTCATAGTAGAGTCATATGTTGCTTGTTTTCCACTTAAGGCTCGTTGTACATCTCTGTGTTTGGCCAAACGTTGTTTAATACGGTCTGGATCATTACCTACACTAGCATCTTGGGTTAACTCATCCAGGTTCTTCTCTGCAGTGACCAGCCAATCCATTAGACTTGACCATGCTTCGTTGAACTCACGGGCTTCTTTATAGCCATGATCAAGTGCACGAGTTCTTTCAGCACTTTTTGATACAACACGTTCAAAACGATGTTGTACACTAAAAATACAAACAATAATTTAAATAAAAATAATTTGAAAAGAAAAACGTTAATATTAAATAATATAAATTTTACCTGATTAATAAGTTTTTGATGAGTATGACATCTTGTTTCTGTGAAAAGTACTTCAGATGAGTTCCTTTCTTGTCCAAATGAAGCATAATCTCCCGATGGGAGCTTACATCTTTTTGGAAAGTCTTATGGTCTTCAATTTGTGTCAAAATGGTGGCCAGAATACGTGAAACCGGTTTCAAGTTGGATAATGTTTTCTCAGCATCAGTAAGCCAATCAACAAATGCCTAATAATTATAAAACAATATTATATTCTACATATTATTAAATATATATATTTAATTAACATACCTGTAAAGCATTATGGAATTCAGTAGCTTCTTTAAGTGCAATTTCCAATTTGATTTTTTTATCATTAGCTCTGGCGGTTACACTATCCCATCGCTGTTTCAGGGTTTTCAAGTTTTGCTGCAGATTTCCAGAATTTGGTGATTTTTTTAGATATTCTTGTCCTTGAGCTAAAACTGTTTCCACTTTCGGTCTATTAGATTCTAGTTCGTCATATACTTCCATGAAACGTTCCAATTGTTCACTAGCTGTTTCAGGTAAGCCACCAACTGGTTTTGATGTTGCTATTACACCATCAACTTCACCTAGCCATGATAGTAGGTCTTGTATTTCTACGGCAAACCTTTGGGCTTCTTGCAGTGCGTCTTCCAATTCTAATTGCCGATCAGCCGCCTTTTGTAATAAGTCTCTCCAGCTTTTGTTTAGAACATTAAGTTTATCTTGAGTAGAGTTAGCTTCAGCTGATCCTTTTCCATTTTCAATCAATTGTCGACCAGCATCATTCAAAGTGTCAACACTTGACTGATGGGCATGAATGTCATTGACCAATACTTTGAGCTTAGCAAGTTCAACTTCTAATAACTGAGAATCACCAGCAACAGGTTTCAAATCTTTGTCTAATGTTTTATTAGTACTATCAATCCAAGCAAGAAGTTCTGCCAATGCATGATGGAATTGGCCTAATTGTAAAAGACTGTTTTCTAATTGACGTTGTCGTTCTACAATGCCCTTCAATAGATTTTCCCATCTACGGTTAACTTCAGTTAATGGTTGTTTGAGAGCAGCTGCCTGTTCAACTGTAGTTCTTTCCGTTAGTTCTTGGGCTTGCCTATTATGTACAAAAAATAAAATATAAGATAATGCAATATGTTATTTTAAACTAAAATTGAAGTACTTTCATCCAAATTAATTTATAACTATTACCTAGTAACACTTCTATAAAATAATAAAATCCATTGTAAGCAGTAGAAAAACATACAAATGTAATTAAACACAATAAATACTAAATTATCAAGTACTAATAAATAATAATCAATATTGTACGACTGTAATTACCTGTTCAAAGCTTCTACTTTAACCATTTGAGGATCAATATCGGATTTAAAGTTCTTAAGTTCGCCAATTTGATTTTTAACAACCTTGATGTCTGTTCCCAATGGACCTAAATTGGCAAATCTGCGTTCTGCTCCATCCAAAAATTTGAGCAAATCCTAAAAATAATTTATATTAAATACTATTCACATTAAAAATTGTATTAATTATTCATACTTGTAAGGTTTCATGGAATTCCATAGCTTTTTCCATAGCTTGTATCAAATTTTCTTCACGTTTAGCAAACAATGCAGTTACAGTTTCCCAAGCATTATCTAAGTCTTCAATATGTTTTTTAACTTCGGGCTTGTCAGGATCTCCACAAACTTTCATCAATTGTTTACCACTAGCACGGCACTGGTCTACTTCAGGTTTGGTCTGATCAATTTCTGCTTTAATTTCTTTTAAAGCAGCTTTTTGTTGTTTCAATATAGCTGGTTCTACAGCTGGTGCATCTTGCGAGTGTAATGAATCTTGTAAGTTTTTTAGTGTACCCATCACATTCTGTAACTCTTCCCAGAATCTCTCAGCTAGTATGAGGGCTTCTTCAAGACTGCGACCACGATCATTAGTCGCTTCTTGGACTTCATTCCACAAACTGTTCAATCGATCTAATTTACGTTTTATGTCTTTGACTGCGGGATCTGAGGAATTAGGAGCCTTATTAATAACATCATTAGCTGCTCTTTTCACTGCTTGGAATGCATCAGCACGCTTATGTAAATCTTCAACAACAGCATCGTTTTCATCTTGTTGGTCACGGATTTTGGGAGGATGGGCAGATATAGGTTCAGCACCAGATACTTGTTCAGCAGTATTTTGCAATGCTCTCAACATGCCTTCCAATTTATCACTAAATTGACTGGTTTCTTGTAAAGCTTTTTCCAGAGCTTGTTGCCTTTGCCTAAGTTCAGATCTTAGCGCTGCATACCTAGAATTGTCACTGTCCATAATGTATTGGATTTTCATTCCCTCGTCTTCATTACATAGTCTGATTAAAGCTTCACCAGTCTTATTAAGTTTATCCACAAGCGGTTTATGTTCCGCAATAGACTGTACAAACATTTCATTTTTATCTTGTTGCTGGGCAATAAGTTCTGGCCTCAAAGCAGGCATAGCTAACATTGATACTTGTCTCTCCATATCATCTAACCATCCAGATAAATCAAAGTGTGATTCTTGGAAATGTTGAGCAAGAGGTAGAGCTTGTTCTAGTATACTCAAACGTTCAGCACTTAATGATGATACATGTTCCATAACTTCACGAAGGTCTTCCATTTTTTCACGCATGAGACTTGTGTCATTGCTTTGTGTAACTTCTCGTAAAACTTTCTTAGCCATAGACAATACATCTCTACCACGACCTTTTTGACTCGATATGTCATCGTTGAGAGCCTTGTGTTCTTTAAGTTGTACACGAATAATATCCACTTCACTACTTGGAGGTTCTGCGTCTCTTAGTTGGTTGTCTACTTCACGGAACCAATCTAACAAGTCATCCATATCACCAATGACTTCAAGTGATCGTTGTTTAGACAAATGAATACGTTCAGCTTTTCTTTGAATTTGTTCAGCAATAGCGTCAAATCTTCGATTATCTCTGGTAACAAGGCCTTCTATTGTTGAAGCACCTTCACCAGGAGACATTTGACACAATTGTGGTCCTATTTGATTAATGTTTTCTAAAACTGGACGGAATTCTGAAAAACAAAAAAGTTTATTATTAATGCATTTTTTTTCTAAAAAAAAAAACTACTATGTACTGCAGTATTTTTATATACCTTGAATATCAAGTTCTAAGTTATGTATGTCTTCTTCTTTGGGTTCTGCAGTCTGTAATTGTGATTCAGCCGATAACATCCAATCACCCAAACGTTTATGAGCATTATGGAATTGCTGTACAAGTGGCAACATGCTTTCGGCATTCTTTAATAAATCAGTGCCAGCAGTGACCAAGTCATTGAAACGTCTCTGCAATACGTCTAACTTATCTTTTAATTGAATGGCTTCATCACTGGTTATATGTTTCATAAGTTCCATGCCTGCATCCACAGTTCCATCAACATCTGATTGGTGGTTTGATATTTCTTCACACAGATCTGCAATATCCTCCATTTGTTCCACTAGTTTATCTGTATGCACAGGCAATACTTTGTATTTGCCTAAACGTTTCTCCATGCCTTCCATCCATGCTTGCAAATCTTGATAAGTTAATACCAGATGTCTTAAACCAGCACGAGAGTCTTGTAACAATTGTCCCACTTTATCTGAGGTATTTACTAGTGTTGCATAACGATCAGCTGTTTCTTGGATACGATCCGCTACTCCAGATGCCTCATCTTCCCCAACCAAAGCCATTAATGTACTAGCTACTTCAGTAAGATCATGGAACTCAGGATTTTTAGAAAGAATTTCATTGTGTAATTTCTAAAAACAAAACATAAATATGGATAGGTTAAGCGGGAAAATTGTGAAAAATATTCATATGAAATAAAGTTATCATTATTATAAATCATAATATCTCAACAACATAAAAGTATAAATTAATTATTTTATATAAAAATAATAGAGCATAAGCAACATAGGTATTTGTAAACCGACAAACTATGTATAAAAAACATATAATTATATGAAATACTAAATTTTCAATTAATAATAGGAATAATAATAAAAATAATTTTACTTACACTATGTTCTTTAATCCTCTGTTGAATTTTTTCTTCATCTGTAGGAATTAGTTCCATGTCCTTAATTTTTTTCTCACTTTTATCCAACCACTCCAAGAGAGGGGTAATTTTTTCTAAGAACTCTTTAGCCACAACCATAGCTTTTTGTAAATCATCCATGCGTTTTGTAGCACCCCGATCCAAATTATCAAAACGTTGAGATAACTCTTTCAACTGTATTTCAATTTCCTTGCGTTCTCTAGGATCTACATTAGCTGCAACTTCGTTACCCATATCAAATATTGATGACAATGAATTTTGACGGTCTGCTAACATTTTCTTTAAGAACTGAAATTTTTTAATTTATGTTAAATATATTATTAACCTAATAACAATTAAAAAATATATAATAATTTACTAATTTACCTTTTGTTCTTGTAATTGCGCTTTTACGACCTTGTAATCAGCTGATGGTGGTTTTTGATTAGATACTAATTCTTCTGTATCAGCTAACCACTTAGCAAATCCATCCAAAGCGTCTTGGAACTTGCCAGATTGTAAAAGTCCATAGTCTAGACGTCTGTCCCTCTCATTTAATTTTTCTTTGAGTGCATTCCACTTATCATTCATTTTTTCCAAATCCTTTTCCAAGATACCAGTGTTTACACCTCTGGCAGCAGACTGTATTAATCTTTGACCTACACCATTAACTTCATTGACAGACAAAATTAGTGGCTCAATGGTGTTCTTTCTGAAAGAACCAAACTCTTGTTGTTGGAATTTAATTGCCTCCACTTCAGATCCAATTGGTTTCAAACTCTTAAACTCATCAGTTGCATGTTCTATGTCTTGAACAACATTATCGTGCTTATTTTTAAAAGCTTGTAGTCTATCTAAAATATTTTCAAGATCAGTTTGTCTGTTTGATGCTCGTTCGTCAAGCTTGTTTAATAAACGTGTCAGTGATTCAGCTTGATCACGCATTGAAGTAGAGTCTTCCAAACGTTGGCCTAGATCAAGCATTACTGTAACATCATCTCCAGCCCTTGCAATTTTCTTGATAAATTTGTCTACTTCATCTAATTGGCCAGTAACAGTTTTAATATCTCGACCAGGTGGTTTTAATGAGTCAAATTCAGCTTCTAAGTCATTCAAATTTTTACCCAGAGCTTTGACTTTATCTGCGTATTGTGCCAATGCAGTTGAAGCTGAAAGTAATTGTGAACATCTATCGTCCAGTTTACCTTCTAAATCGTCTAATCTGTCCATAAGATTGTCAACATCGTCTTGTAATTTTAATGAGTCACCAACACCCATTTGAACAGCTTCTGAGGCCAAGTCACCAGCTGTTTGCCTTAGACTTACCAATGGATTTCTTAATTTTTTAGCATCTTCCCGCAATGCTTTGATTCTCTCTAACAGCTTTGGATCACGTGCTGCACCTCCAACCGAATCGTGAGAATTAAGTTTATCTTCACAACGCTGTAATGCATGTTCAGAATCTCTAAGGTTGTCGGAAAAGTCTGATAACTTTCTTGAAATGTCCTCTAACCATTGTGTTTTTTCCATTAATTCATTGTTCAATCTATCCCATCTAGTTTTAATGGTTGACAGTTCTTGTTTTACAAGTTCTTTATCCACATCACAAGAAGAAAGGAATGTTTCTCCTAGGTTTTTAACATTCTCAAACTCACCTGAGTGTTTCCAAACTTCATTTCTAAAAGCAGACAATTCTCTTAGTTGTTTATCCACGTCTTTTTTACTAAAGCTGTTTGGTCGAATAAGTTCTAATTTATTTTCGGCTTGAGCCAACCATGGTGTAAAGGACTCTTGGGCTCTATAATATTTTCTACAGTGCTCCATGCATGTTTGAAGTCTGTTATGGCGGTCTACAGCTTCCTTGCGCAGTTTATCCCAATTCTGTTGTATTTTGTCTAAATCTCGTTGCAAATTACGAGATTCGTTACGTTGTCCAGTTCGTGATAACATATCACGACCTTTATTCAAAAGCATAATTACTTCATGTTCTTTGTGTAATACTTCTTTGTATATAGGCTCATATTGAGAAACTTGTTGTTGTAATATATCTTTATCAGCAGATATTAATAGACGTTCTGTGAGACTGCCCAATTGATCAGACAGCCAACCAAGTGTCAAAGCACAGGTAGCTTCAAACTGCCTACCGTCTTTCAATGATCCTTCAATTTCAGCTTTTTTATTGTCCAATTTCTTTTGCAAGTTGTTATATTGACGATTAATGGCAGCTAATTTTGCTTGAATATCTGCTTTACAAGCTGGGTCGTCTAATACATTACACAAATGATTGCCAGCATCTTCTAAATCAGCTAATAATGGTCTTTGTCCTTCTAATTGTCTTTCCAAGTTTTGTATTTTTCTAAGCCTTTCTTCTGGTTCTTTATCATATGAAATATCATCTAATTGATCAGAAATATTTTGCAATGCTTCAGTCAAACGAGCAAGACCTGCATCAAATTCTCGGGTAGAATCAGCTGCTGCGCCAAGATTGGATGCTCTATCTTCCAATTTACCAAGTAAATCTGACCACTTTTGTAAAATTGCTGTTAATTTATTAGAAAATCGTTGAGCATCCGGTGAGTTTGGATCTGGTAGTCTATTAAGTATGCTTTCACCAACAGATGTTAAATGTGTAAGTTGAGGTTGTTGAGTTCTAAACTCTTCTCTCAACACTTGAATTTGCTGAACTTGACTTTGTACTATTCTAGAATCTGATGATATCGGACCCAAGACATTTAACATACGCTCTTTGGATCCTAACCAGTTGGAAAGGTTGTCATGTGAGTCATGGAAATCTTTCAAGTCTTCAAGAAGTTGAATGCGATTCTTACAAATATCATTTAAGTTCTTCCAACGGCTTGTAACATTTTGAATGTCGTCATGTAATCTATCTGCTCCTAAAGAAGTTGGTTTCTTTTTTAATAGATCATTTACACCAGATTTAGTACTATCTAACAAAGATTGTTTTTCATACATTTCTTCAAGTACAGCTCTAACTTGTTTTGCTGCTTTATCAGATTCTTCTTTAGTCAAAGGAATACTCTCTTTTGGTAATGATTTCTGTGTTCTATCTAAAAATTGATTTAATATTTTCATATTTTCAACCAATTTTCTCACATCATCTCTAATAGTATCTAATTCATTTTGTCTGTCTGATATTTTTACGCCCAATAAGTTATATCTGTTATTAATTTCGTTCAATTCCTGCTGCACAGGGCTGTCATCTAAACCATCTTCAATTCTGTTGTAAGTGAAACTTACAACAGAACTTCTAGGAGAATCCCTAGAAGTTTTTCTTAATGAGTCCAACGAATAGCGTTTAGTAGGAGATACTGAACTACGTCTTCTCATAGAATTGGTAAGGTTAGAATCATAAAATGTAGCCCCTAGGTCATTAAGTCTGTCAATAGTAATGCTGTAATCACGATGATCCTTAGATATTGGTTTCAGTTCATCAATTTGGTTTTTAATAATATTCATATCTACAGCCACACTTTCTAATTGGTTAACTCTTTTCTCAGTGTTATTTAACCAAATTAATACTTGATCTCTTAATTTTTCGTATGCTTGAAGTTGTTCCACTTTAGCTTTAGATAATCTCTGTTTTTCTTCTAATAGTTGGTTCAAATTTTTCCATTGGTTTTCCAATCCTTTAACACGATCACGTACTGGAGGAGTATCGGTTACATCCTTATTGTTAATGAGAGTTTTTCCGTCGCGTATTGTTTGGTCTAATGCTTGTCGTTGAGAGTCTCTTTGAGCAATTAAATCATCCAACTTGCTTTCAGGCATATCATTGAAATTGTCTAATGCATTTGTCAGCCATTGTTCAAGCATTGCTGCTTGACTGTTAAATGATGACAATATTTGGTTTATGTCATTTAATAATTCACCTCGCTTAGCAGTCCTATCCAAAAGCTTTTCGAAACGAGTCATAACATCTTTTAACTTGACCTCAATTTTTTTGGCAAGTCTAGGATTGCTTGAGTTGATCATTAACTCTTGTGTAGAATGTGCGACGCTGTCAACGCTTGCTCTATGTGTATCAATATCTGACTGCAACAATCTGTACTCTCGGATTTGTTCAGATAGACGATCTGTATGTAAACTTACTGGTCTCGTTATATTCCTATAAAAATATTTATTTCATTAAGACAAGTGAATAATTTTACCAATAACTGTTAGTCATAAATAAGAACTTGGATAATTACTAAAAACATTTGTATTGCATCAACAATCATTGTTGTAAAACAAAAAAAAAATGCTTATTAAAAAAAACAATATAATAATAAGGAAATAAGAAATAAGAAATAAGAAATAAGGAAATATTATAATAAGTAATAGGTAACTAAAGAACGGTTAGAATGTTACAAATGGGTTGTTAATAGAAATTAATTAATATTGATAAGATATTTATAACTAGAGACCGGTTTTATATGCGCTTAAAATCTTAAAAATAAAATGTTTTTATGTTTAAAATTTCATCAAAAAAATAAAATATGATTTTTTATAAAAATGTGTTAAATAATGAAAAAAAAATAAAATTTAAAAAAATTATAAAATAGTTAAATTAATCCTAATCTTTAAAAAATTATTCAAACAGTCAGATTTAGTCATAGCGAGGCCAGCTTGCTCTCTCCTGTTTCGACTCCCCTCGAGACCAGACGCGCTTCCCTTGATGCTCAACGACACCACGCTGAACCCGCTCCCATGTCTCAAATATTTTTGCATATTTTTATAAGCTATTACATTTTTTATAAAATGCTCAAATTAAACCCCAATATGGCAATATATTCCTAAAACAAATTATTTTGCACAACATTTTTTTTTTTATCTTAAAATATGCTTTTTATGCGCTGAAAAATTTTATATATCAGTTTATAAGAAAGTGAATCGTACAGAAAGCTTATGCAATTTGAGTTACATACTCTCAGTAAAAATATGTAAAAATATAAAAATCCAATCTCTACTTATAACTTAAGAAGACGCTTTGATAATTGGTCAATTCCCTCTAATATCAAAACTAACAGCACACAATTGAAACTAGTGAACAAAATTTGCTATGTCATATGTGTGTAAAATGGAGACAACAAATGCATGGGTAAAGTTCTCTTAAATAATATAACAAAGAAACTTACTTTAATGTGGCTTCAGCATCATTTAACCAATGAAGTAATGAATCTAAAGCATCTTGCACACCATGTGATTGAACTAATGCAGTGTCCAGTTGTGATAGTCGGTCAGCTAAACCATTACATAAGGATCTGTACTTATCTTCCAATTCATTAACTGGGCCTTGAATACCCTCAATTTCTTTGATACCACTTTGGCCTTCAAGTGATCTAATTAAACCATCTGCAGCTTGTTTGACATTTTCAATAAGCCTGGCTTGTCCCAAAAATTCATTATTCAAAGTTTTTGTTCGGTTAAATTGATCTTCGAGAGCATTCGGATCGGCACCAATTGGTTCATTAATGATTTTAATAGCTCTCGGTTCAGCTTCTCGAAGCCAAGCCTTCACAGCATTCAAGGCATCCTTATATTCTCTCTGTTTAGAGTTAAGTCCACTTAATTTATCAGACAAGGCATTAGCTCGTGCTAGTAAGTCTTTATAATTATTAGTGACATTAATAACTGTATTTTTAACCACACTGTCTTGTGATGATACTGGTTCAATATGATGAAGTCGAGATGGTAAACCAGTTCTGAAATCATTTAAACAGGTTAAATATTCCTTGGACTCATCAACAAACTTTTGGGCTGCCATTGTGATAAAGCGGAGATCTGCTTGGTGTGAAATGACATCAGAAACAAACTCCCTTGTGGATTCAGTTGATGATGTATCAGCAAGTCTATTTATATTAGCTAATGCACGTTCTTTTTCATCAAGAGTGCGCTGAGCTCTATCCATCCATGTTGTAAATGTGGCAAGTTCAGATTTAAACTTGGACAATTCATCTTTAGCAGAGACCAAACGACGTAGCAATTTATCAGTACGTTCATTTGCATGATCATACCGAGATTTCAGGGATTTGCCTTTCTTTTCAACATTATTTATTTCTTCTCTAGACAAGTATTCACTACCCGTAGCAATTATATGACGCACTTGATCCAAACATGTTGATATAGGGCGTAACTGTGAGTCAATTTCTTCTTTAATCAGCTAAAAAATATTTGTACATAAATATTATATTGAAAATATAATGTAGAAATTTAAAGTATCCATACTTTTAAAATGTTTATCTGATTACGTAGTTGATCCAAACCTTCTTGAGCTATATCTTGATTTGCAATTCTGTCTTCGATTTCTCCAATCCAGTTTAAGTATTCTGACAGTGTGTCATCGCACAGTTTGTACTTTTCTGCCATGGCTTGCTATAAAAATAAATTTAAATTGATGTTAACATTGATAAAAACAGCAATAAGAACCAAAATAATTAAATTAAAAAAAAAAAATTAGTGCAATTATAAATTTAGCATATTAAATATTATTTTTAATGCATACAAATTAAAAGCTGATTACATCTAAAAACTAATTTTAGTTTTCATTTGTTGTTGTTTTCAATTGTAAATCAGTTAAAATAAGCCTTTACAAAATAAAAACAACATACAATATTTGTTATAATAACATCACAAAAATAATTTTGTTAGGCATATTATACAGGCAAAAAATAACTGATATGTATAGCTTTCAAAAATAATCTGCTTGTCCTGAAAAATAAAACACAAACACAAAAGCTATCAAAAAAAAACAATTAAAAAAAAAGCTATTCTCTTAATAAATAATTAATTAAAAAAGTTTGTTGACAAAACAACTTATATAATAATAATTTTAAATCACAATACACCATGCATGGCATAAAATTACATCATTGAAGTTACCAAGGTTATTCCAGTGGTGCTTGATTCTAGTAGTGATACAGGTAAAGATGGTACATTTCTACCCTCATTATGTACAAAATCTTCTAATTCTTCTTCCGTTATTGATTCTTGTACAAAAAACTGAGGTCTCATACTATTAGACCGTTCAACTTTACGTTTACCACCTTTTACTTCAACTGTTTCAACAGGTGAAGAAACATGTTCAATTGCTGATGGATCATATACAAAGTTACCTTCTATAGCTTCTTTCATTGTACTACCTTGATAGTGGCCAGTGGCATCTAAAATATCTTTCTTCAGTGCTTGTTTTAATGATAATGTTTTTGGCTTAGTTGGATCAACTACTACAGCTGAGTCTGGGTTTATAATGCGCATATCAATGCACTCTTTAAATGATACTAACCTGTCAGTACCAGGTATAATAAAAACACCAGATTCAGGATCAAATAAATTTTGTTTAATTGCTTCAAATAAACTCCAACCTTCTGTTGGCAAATCAGTTCTAGGATCTTCTTTAATTTTTAAGGCGTCTAATGTTTTGGTCAATACGATTTTCAATGCACTTTTAGGTTTGAGACCATTAAGTTTTGATAAAAGTTGCAATTCATCTTCAGCCAAATTAATTTTATCTAGGTTTCCTTGATGAACGGCGTCGAGTACACTAATTTCTTTTTCATTTAATGTGACTTTTTTATTTAACACTTGAAATACCTCACCCCTAACCTCACTCGAATTGAGAGTTTCACTAAAATCAGCAATATTTTCTTCATTTTTTACCTTTATCCTTTCAACTGGTCCTCGTTCAGCATCCATTAACTCCTTTTGAATAGCTTCCAGCAAAGTCATTTGTGGTCCGTTATCACCAACAACACACGGACCCAAAAGTTTGTTTGCTAAACCCTTGTCCACCAGACCTTTCTCGACAGCTTGCTCAATAGTTACCCAACCAGATTTTGAATCTGGTTGAGTGGCAATACGACCAGTTCGTACATCTAATACTCGTAAACGAATTGCTTCGCCTACTGTTAAAATTTCGCCAGTCTTGGGATGAACAATTCCCGGAGCATTAATAATATCATCATCAAGTCCGGTTGCTTCTTCCATACGTCGACGCAATGACCGAATATCTGCATCACCATTAGATTCGACAGTTTGTGTAGAATGTTGACTACCCATTGCAGATAACTGATGATCTATATTTTTTGCTGTTATTATTTCGTCTATACCATTTGTCGATACACTAGATTTAAAAAAAAAAACACAACACAACTTTAATCAGACAACTATGAAAACATACTAAGACTATAAAGTAACAAGTACTAACTCAGGAATGGTATCATATATATTGAATTCAGTTCTGAATGTGCGCAACGGCCTAGCCTCTAATGTCTTCACATATTCCTGCAACATTTATTTAGACTAATCATTTCTAATAGATAAATTGATAGGTTAAAGCCAAACCTTGGGTATCTTACAGTAATAATATGTTGCTAAATAACTTCAAGGGAACAATACTCTATCATTCTTAATTATTTGTAGTAAAAACTAAAAGTGCAAAATAATTGACAAGAGGTGTGTTACTGTGTAGGTGTAATCAACTATGCTTAACAAAATACTTGTTTTCATACACAAGAGTATATAATTAACACAATGTATAAATAAAAATTTAAATTGACCTAAGTAAAAACAAGGTAGTATTATTTTGAAATTTACAAATGTAAATATTATTATTTAAATATCACTGTAAGCTAACCAGACATTTATATATTTATATAACACTACAAGTGTTAAGTGGGAGCTAAAATTTCAAATGTATGTGTCTCAGAATAATAATGATAAGATGTAATAATTTTATATGTTCATAAACCTATGAAATTTTAATATTTATCATCAAATTCTATGAATACATTGTAACACCATTCAATAAAATATTATAAGTAGTTGGAATCTTTTGGAATAAAATATTATCTCTTTTACTTTAATTATGATTAATTAGATAATATTATCTTCTTATAGATTAAGCATCTCTTAATTTAAAACATAATAATTTAAATTTATTTTAATAATAAGGGCTTATAAATATATTAATTCATGAATTGTTTTATTTTATATAATCTTCATATGTTTTATACAATTTAACAATCATCGAATTCAATTTAAATATGTTATTTTTGATGATTTTAAAATAAATATAATTAAAAAATAATTGTAGATACCCTAACTACTATTTTAATTTAGAACCAGTTGTTATTAATAATTCTTTTTTAAACTTGGATATTTTGTTGAAATCAATAATATAAAAACCATAGATATTATTTGGACGGTTAAAAGAAATCAAATATATAGAAAATACTAGTTACACAATTAAAATAATTAAATTGATAAGATTCAACAAATATTTATAATTGATCCTACTTACTTAACGCTACAAAAATAATTTAACTAACCTGTAGTTCAAGATCATTAGTATTGACTGATGCTAAATTTTTCAACTGGTCAATCAGCATGTTAAGCAATGCTTGAAATCTATGGTTGAGCACGTCAAGTTCATGAGACACAGCCAATTCACCAACACTTGGATCCATATTTTGACCTTTATTATGATTGCTGGCATCAAGGCTTGGATGAACTTCATCTACCAGCCACGCACAGTAGTGTTGAAGTCGTAGGTCATATATCTATTTGCGGGTTAATTATACGCATAGTCTTTGTTATGGTCTGTTAAATGGTTATCACAGCAAATTTCGATTTTTATTTTATGTTAAAAAGCGTCGTTACCTTAGCTTCTCGTATAAATCTGCCACCGTCCACATTGACGCTCTCAATTGCTTTAGTACGTTCCTGCACCTTGTTATACAAAGCCTACGAGATGTATTTGATCAATAAATAAAAAACCTTTGTTCAGGCCGTGAGGCTTTAGTTGGATAATGTAATACAGTATACACTTATGTTATATTAATATTTAATATTATACAATATTATATTAAATTATTATGTATTGTTTATTTAACGTGCAATGCAATGGTTGAGTTTATATAATATAAAGAACACGACTCACCATAATATATTATATTTAATAATTTATGGCAGCTTTATGTCTTTATATGCACTTACCTTAGTAGTTTCTGTAAGATCTCTTGCTTGCATTTTAAGAGGTGCAACATTATTCAATTTAACGTAGCTCTCATCAATGATTTTAACTTCAGACTGGTACGAATTTTTGTATTTATTCAAAAGATCGTAAGCTGCTTCACAGCTCTTCAGCCTGTAGGAACAAAGATATATACAATATTATTGTAAGATTAAAGTGAACAAAGTCTTGACATTATAATAAATGGTAATTCACATTAGTTAAAAGATGGTTAATTTTTTATTTTTGTTGTATAAATTAGTAATAAGTTAGTTTAATTGTTTATAATAATTTATTATATTACCTGTCGACTAATTGACTACAAACATTATTCCATCTACTTGTAATACGATTTACATCACTGTCGAGTCTATCCAAATCATGATGAGCAGTCCGTGGTAAGTGGTGTCTGGATTTTTCTGTTAAACGCCTGGTATTATGTTTATCTTCAACCAACTGATCAATGACTGGTTGTTGCAGAACAACATTTTTTTGCAATGCTATTAGATCTTGATGCACCTTTAAACAATCATTCACATGAATAAAACACTGTGAACTTAAAATTTTAAATTAATGAAATTAACTAACTAATTTTAAAGCTGGTAATTCAGATGGCATTTCACCATAGGACGCTAATTTAATTTCAAAATCAGATATAACGTTGTTTGCATCATCTAATCCAGACAAAGTAATTTCTGCACACTTGAGTCTTTCAACATAAAGCTGAGAGAGATTCCATAACTGGTTCCATTGGTTCAAAACCTTGTCATGTTTAGCTTGTAAGGCTGCTGTTTTGTTTGGTATGTTTTTGAAGGTAGCTTGCATGGCTTCTACATCAGGACCCAAGTTCTATAGCACAAATAAGATTATTATTATTCTACATAATCTAACAGATAATCAATAAAATACCTTCAGAGATGTTTCAAAGTCTTTGTGTTGAATAACTAAATGTTCCAAAGTGTCCATATCTCTTGGTATAGGGGCACTCAATCTAGTATTTAATGTATGTTCATATTCATCCAATGAAATTTGAATAGATTTAACTTGATCGGTAAACATTCGTGTAAGGTTTTTACTGTCTTCTTCAGCTTGTGACCGTCGTTCAAATTCGTCAAATAACCTGTTAACTTCATCCATTTCTCTCTTGAGTCTTCTTAATTGAGGGTCAGCTGGATCACCTTCTCTCAACAACTTATTAGCATCTTCATTTAATGCCTTACGAATAGCATTACGTTGATCAGCACCCATGGCCAAAAACTATAAGAAAGCAAAATAAGTTAATCAAATTTAAAAAATAAAAATAAAAATAAAATTATATGTTTATTACTTGAGCCAAATCCCACCCCTTGACAACTTTAATAGTAGCAAAAATCATATTTTGACGCATACGCAATTGTTTACGTTGCCATAATGCTGTTGAACGATCATATGCTCTGCGCAAACGATCTACAGAATCTAAAGCTTCTTGATCAGGAGGAGGTATTAAAAATACAACACCAGGAACATTTGAATCGTCAGTTAGATTCATTCCTCTGGACACTCTCCATTTGATTCGTCCAGAATTATCATGGAGCAACCATTGAGAACCTTTTTCAACATTAATCTAAAAAAAAAATTGTGTTAAATATTAATTGTTTCATCATATTATAGTTTGATTAACATACCCCATTTTGTTTGAAGCTACAAATTGCGTTCACTGGTATAGGTCTAGTAATTGGAAGTCTACGTTGTTTCAGTGGAACTACTTGCCTTGATCGATCTTCAAGTGTACCGATTACTTCACTGAAGTTATTTAATTCTTCACGGAGGTCTTGCATACCTTTCAACAAACGTTCTCCATCATCTAAGCTGAATTCCGATTGGCTAAAAACAGAATTTAGTAACTCGTCTCGTTTGTTTAACCAATGTTCAGCTTCTTTGACATCAGCATAGAACTGATGATAGTAAGTGGCATGCTTTAGGTGAGTTTCTAAACAAAGTGTTAACTGGAGTAACCAAGTCCATTGTGTTTGTAATGCAGATATATAAGCTTCAATACACTTAGAAGCAAGATGACCCTGAAGAATTAATGCTTCTCCGCGATCTTGGACTGAACTTAATTGAATCTCTCGTTTCTCAAGTTCTGACATTAAAGACTGGAAAAATAAAAAATTTACAATATTATAAACCATAAGATACTAAGGGAGAATAAATTTAATCAAAACACAACCTCAATCCCTGATCCAAATGCATGCTTAAAAATTAGTTAAAATATTAAAAAATTAAAAATTAAACCTATTATGTATTATAAATTATGATAATTACTAAATATTACCTCATAGTATTGTCGAATTGATGGTATGTTTAAATCTTTATCACTCCAATCACGATTTAATTCAATTTCTTCTTTCTCGTTGAGCCAAATAAGCTGATTTGTAGCTGATTGCAAGAAGTCTTGCAATGTTTCTAGATCAGATAGCCGTTTATTAGAGAAAGTAACTAATTCAGCATAAATTTTCTGCAATGTATTCAAGTGCTGCGAGTACAGAGATAACTCATCTCCGTGGAAATTACTCTTAGCATTTATGCAATGCTCAACTTTAGTATGGAATTGGTCGATTATTTTATGTTCGCGTTGGTGTTGGTCCAACAGCCCTTGAACACTAGGCAAGTCTGAACCATATTCAGCTTCCTGTAATTGTTTCTGTAAACACATATAAACAACAAAAAATTAGCAAACAAATAAAAATAAATAATTTTCAAATGTATCCTACCAATTTGTTATTGCACCAATCAATGCATTCTTGCAATGAACGGAAATGAGTATTGGTATCAACAAGTCGGGTTTCCAGAATGGTTCGTGTTTGTTTGGTAACTGTACGCTCTTCAACAATTGGAAATGATAGAGTAGCCAAAGGAGTAAGAACTTTTGAATGCAACAAAGAACGTAAATTTACCCATCTCTGATGCAGTTTTTCCACCCTAAATAAAAAAAATATAAAATATAAAAATGTAATGAATACAATTTCATTTGTAATAATTACCTCTTTTGTAACTCAGGTGCCTGCACGTAACGTCCTTCTCTGAGTGCTTGTACATCAACAAACAACGACTGAATAGTATCTTCAGATAAACGCAACTCAGTCTCCAGTTGATCAGCGTTGTGTTTTGCATCTAATGGATGAAGTCTATCTGCCCGGCGACCTTCTTCCACAATTCTAGTTTCCAACTCATCCAACTTCAAGTCGGTGCGCTTGGTTTCACGATGAACTTTTTCCGCCAATCTTTGTAAGCGTTCAAGACGTTTTATTTCTTCCTGAATAGCAGAATCTCGATCTTGGTATGACATCATCAAACGATTCCAGGTACGGTCAATAGCATCAGCTTGTAATTCTGGTTCAATATCATTTTCACCAACAGCCTCAAAATATTTCTATAAATAAAAAATTCTATGAATATTTCTACCAACAAAACACATGTCATATATATGTATTATTACTTGAAGTTCCTTATATAAATGGACCAAGTGTTGTTTATCACGATGGCGAGGTGGAAGTTCTTCATTTCGAAACTTAGTAGAATCGGAAGCTAATTTTTTCATTTCAATAAGTGTTGATGGGAAATTACGGTCGGACATTACAGATAACTTTTCACGCATCCAACGGTTCAATGATGAGGCAATTTCACGATATTCCCCAGAACGTTGTTGAGATTCCTATATACATATAAAAATGAAAATAATAAATATTTTGAAAATAAAACTATTCAATTTTTACTCACAGAATCATAAAGAGGGTGTAAACGCGGGGGTTCCGGGAACGCTTCGTGTAATGATGATATATATGTAATAATTGATTTTTCATCAATTTCGTGGGTGTCAACGTCTGTAAAATAAATATAACAATAATTAATTAACAAAGTCTATATAAATATTATGATGCAATGCACACTCACCTTCGGGATCCAATAATCTGGTAACTCCATATTCTCGTTCAGCGATGTAAAATGCAGACTCCAATCGCTCACGAACATTTTTACTTTTGACATTACGCCAATCGACTAAATCCGGTCTAAAATAAGATTACAATTAGTATTAATTTTTACTACATATTACAAAGTTTCACCCACAAAAAAATATTATTACCTATTTCTGTGAATAATCGCGTTGAATGCCATGCCATCTCGCCAAGACGACGTGAAGTCCGACACCCGAACACCTGGGTATTTCGATGTTGATTTGCGAGCCCATTTCAATAAAGCGTCACGCGCCGATACGTTCGGCTCTTCTCCGACCACAATGTCAGATATCTAAAAAAAAAAAAAAATGAAAATAAATAAAAATATTAATAATAAACAATAATATAAACGTAAAAAAAAATGATGAAAATATCGAAAACAGCGCCATTACAAGTCGACGCGCGTATTAAATGTCCACATAAGGTTTCTTGTCCCACCGGAGGCGGTTCGAATTACCCATATTACATTGGTGCCATATACATAATTGTACATATAGTAATATGTATTTTTACACAGAATAATAATAATAAAAATAAGACAATTATTATTAGGGTCAACAATGCGCACACCCGCCGACAAAAACAAAATACAATTCGGTATACGTGTTTTTTACGATTCGACCGAGCCACCAGTCTTCTCCTTAAATGGGCAGTAGGTCCGCTCTAGAGGCCGTCCACAACACATTCTCGCCCATGTCATTTATTAGTAGGACAAATTATGTGTGTTTTTATTCTTCGATTGAAATTATCATTCAAGCAAACGAATGAAAAGTAAAACAAAATTTTTACTCATGAAGACGATTCAAAGTCGAGACTTCGGTCCAAAACAGAGATAGAGTAAGATAGTGAGAGAGAGGTGATTTATGGGTGTGTGTGTGTGTAAGTATGTGATGTGTATGTGTGAGCGAAGAAAGAAATCAAAAATCAGGTCACCATCATTATACGCGTTTGAAGGAAATGTGCGGCATGCAAAAGAAACCATCCATGCGTGCCCTGATCATATAGTCATATTATTCTTCACTATTATGGCAGCGGTACAGAGTAAAACGTAGGCATTATGTATGTAGATACTATCCATATTTGTATACATGTTAACTATGTTTCAGTCAGGTGATGTACAGTACACAACTGTATACATTACCTGTAGTACACGGTACAAGAAATAACATGTAAATATATATAGCACAAAATATTGTACGTAGGCTTTGATGATGTTTGTCTCGTTCTGTTTTTGATGTAAATTTTTGCCGGTCCCAATAAATAACCGAAAAGCATGGTTAAGCTTTTATTCCTAAGTTTCGGAGCACTTCTTCATTAACAATCACTCCATTCACTTCGAAACACGTTTAGTTCGTTCACCTTATTCTTGTTTCCGGTACGTGCACTCGAACAGTCTGCTTATATGAGCGAGAAAATTTAAATCCAAGTATCCGAATCAGCAAATTTTAATTTTATATTGAATTTTTAAACATTAATAAAATAATGATAAATTAACCCCAATACGCTAACCACTCATCTGTGTCATTTCCGATTGTATAACAACAACACAATGCCATATATGATAAACGGGTATACAATAAATTAAAATACACAAGTTTTGCATTTTATGGACTCTTGTCGTCATTACAAACCAAACACATAAAAAAATATTTCATCATTTTATCAAAGGTGGTGGTTATCTTGTTGGTAAACAAATAAATTTGTGATTAAAAGAAATTATGTAATAATAAACTATACATAAATAATATAATTTAGATAGGTACTTGTAAGATTATCAACTTTTTAAAAGATAATCATTAAACAATTAATGATGAATGAAACATGATGTGTGGAATCAAACTGATAAACTTAATATGACGAGCAAAATGTATTTTCAACCATAATTTGAATGGCTTTTAAAATATCTGGTTTAAACTTTAAATGCGAAATGTGGATTAAGGAATGCAACACAAGATTTCACACACTAACACTCTATATATATGACGGACTGTGGTGGAGGACGAAAATTGGTCCAATGCATAGAGGAGTGTCTGTTATTGAAAGAATGTGATGTACAAGTAAAATATATGAAATCTTCTAGTGAAATATTTTAAAATAAATGTTACGGGGAGGTGGGGGTGTATCCACAAATAGAGGTTTTACTGTAATGAGTAATAACTGAATTAGGATTTACACCGCGTCCAATATAATAGTATATTTAGTTGCGTATATCGACACATCGTAAATGTACCTACCTACATATTATGGTGCGTGAGCAGTGCGTGTATGTGGTTAAGTACTTTACTACTATATACATAATGTAGTGTCGAACATAGAAGACGTACATTGTGTGTTGATATTGCATATGTATCTATAATTTGTAAACCACTTTCATTCGAAAACGGATCGGCTTTATCTATGCGCATAAGAAAGCGAAAAAAGAAAAAACTATTATTCAATGAAACAAAACAAATAAAACATGTGTCCTATACAGATATACAGCTATACCTGTACATTTCGGATCATACTTAAAAGATGAAAAAAAAATGTCAAGTCGTACGCGAACATAACTATACTGTACGAGAAACACTCGAAATAATTATAGACCTCATCTTTCGACAGCACGCGGAAAAAGTCATTCGGACCGATTTTTCGCCAAACAGCCAAGAGACTGATGCGGTTTCGAGCTATTTTAGTTTGTGGAAAAACTTGAAATCCGATGAAAACCCTTCACGACAGGATGAGCCGGGTGAACATATTATAAAAATACATATAGGTTGCATATATGCGCGTGCTGTGCACATTCGCGAGACTACCTTGGCCTTCTTGGTCTTGATGACCTGATGGTGATGTCTTGACGAGGTCCTCTTGGACTCCTCGTACGGCTGGTCGGCGACCATCATCTGACCGGTTTTCATCATGCTCTCGGTGGCCGACACCTCGACGCCGCGCGTCAGCACGGTGGTTTTGCGCAGGACGCGCGTGGTGACAGAGTGCCTGCCGACTTCCGGCCGCCTGTCCACCTTTTGCGACTCGTGATTGGACCCGGTCACCTCGGTGGACAGGTGCCGTTTCGTGTACACGGCCTGCAGGTCGCGCACGTCGTCGTCGCCCTCCCGGGTGCCCTGCATGAACAGCCGGCTACCGCCCGGGCGACCGCCCGCCGACGACGACGACGACACCTCCTTGGAGGCTTTGGTGAACCGGTACATGATGTACCGTCCGCGTTTCGATCTCTGTCGATATCGATCTTATCCGGGTGTTCGCGTCAATCGTTCTTCGCTCGCATAGCGGCGCACGAGACGTTTCCGCAAAACCGTTTACAACGACGTCTGTCAAATGCGTCGGATGTATTCAGCTCGACGATGTATATGTATACGTAAATATCGTTTGCAAACGACAAGTCCGGGACGATAGCAGCAGCAAAACCGTTACTGAGCAACGATGAACAACGACGACGGTGACGACTAACTGCACGCGCGATACGGCCGGTGCACAAGAGATAACTGAACCGTGTTAAGCCGTCGGGGGCCGGGCCGGTGTTGCAGCAGAAAGGCAATACCTGAATGAGTAGGAGGATGAGGAGGAGCGCGCGCGCACAGGTATACAGGAGGTACACTATACGGAGTGTTGTCGCGGCTGTGGTGTGTGTGTGTGTAGAGGGGAACCACAGCGACTGCGTATGGTACCTGCCTGCAATAATAATAATAAAAAAGCGCACTTCAAGGTTATAACCACGCACACGCACCGCCACCGCACCCGGTAACTGGGGGGAAGGGGGGGGGGCCCATTGAATAATATTGCGAGAGACGCGATACGCATACGCGAGATTTTCTTCCGCGGAGTCGGGATTAGGCATGCGGTGGTTTCATTGAAAAAACAACGATTGCCCAACGCAAGTGACCCGGTTGCGGCACCCGCGGGTCGTATGATGTAGGCCCCCTCGAAAAGCACAAGCAGTCGTCGCAGATGGTCTACCAGAATATTATGGTATTATTGTAGGCAATGTAATGTGTTACGCGATAACAACGCCCGGCGCCCACGGACGTTGAGCCCACGTTCGACCTGGCCAAAAATCTCATCGCCGCGTTTACGGTCTGCACCACATATCCATATAAAGAGAGCACGGCCAGGTGCGTTCGGATCCTTGGGTCGCCGGGGACCTTGGGCGAACCATAGCGTAGGAGTCACCCGCCAGGCGGACGCTGGAGGAGGTCGCGGATTACATAAGCACCGCACCGCTGTGCACAACATACCTCCATTATGGATCTACGCACCGGTACGGACGGAGGCGGGAAATCAGGGTTAAGACCGGATATATACTCACGGCAAAAACAGATTTTCACAATCACACGCGTCCCAGTGCTTTTTGCCGGTTTTTGCGCGCAATACCTATTAGACGCATTAAAAATATGTTTCCGGGAAATTACGACGACGTCAATATTGCAGGTACATTAAGGCATACAGTGTGCCACGATGACAGTATATGGTGTAACGCGATGACACGCGCCGCCACCGTTATAATACACGACGACGACAGTATCACATAAATCATAATTGTGATTTCGTGACGTACGTTATTGCGAGTAACGCCTCTATTCGTGATATGATTGGCAAAACAAAAATTGTACCGTTCCTCCGTCCGAATAGGTACTCTCATTGTCTCAAACCATTTAGAACGCGTGGTGCCACAAATACTGATACACAACAACATTGACTATAATATGTAATAATTTCAAGAATTTCAATAGATTTAATTGAAAACATTTTGTCGTTACGTAGTGGGTATAATTTTATCTTGTATACCCAAAAAAATACAAAAAAATCTCATATGTAACTCAGGTCTCAGATGTACCTATTTTATACAGTTATGTATAAAACAATAAATTTGACTCGTAATGGTTGTTTAAACTGTTTAAAGACAAATTATTTTTAAAAAAATGTATTAAAAAATACATATCATTCGGCGGTAATTTGTATCAACCGATAATGATAGAAAAATGATCTGTTCAGAATTTTAATATTTACTATAATTTCAAACGGAAAACAATATTTAAATAAAGAATAATGTATTATGCTCTGCGATTGATAATTAAAAATACATACTTTCAACCGAAGAAATCTTTTTACAATAAGAAGCTAGAAAAATAGAGAAAAACAAACGTATTTATAGTACTAAATATGTGATACAAAACACTAAAAACAAGTAGGCAACCAGCTGATTTTAATAAAAGGGTGTAAAAAAATTAAAGAAACTAATAATTAACTATATACCCCGTTTAACATACAACTATAATCTATATCACATGATAAAAACTTAAAACATTCTTACTAATTAATTAAAAAGGAGCGTTCGAGGTAACTGTTATTACTTAGATGATTTTATAGTTGCCTATCCAACTCCCAATATAAAATCTCATTTATAATACCATTAACTGTAAGAAATACAATATATTTTAGCATACTAAAGAAAAGTTTTAATCATTTTTAATTCGTTATGACACAAAATTCTATTAGGATATTACATTTTCATTTTTCAAGTAATACAATTAATTCACCATTCGGAGGTCAGGCGTCAGCTAGCTACATCAGTATCCTACATGATATTTTTAAATAAATAATTATATTTATTACAACCGTCAACCAATTAATATTCAAATAAATAAATAAAATTCACAGTAACTTCAGTAATCGACTTCATTATAAGTGGTTTCTTTAAAATTGAATATTTGAACGTTTTAAATAAAACGAAAAGGATATTTATAAACTAATAAGAAATAACAAAATTCATTCTAACTGGCAACTACACAACATACTTTTAAATTATGTATTTTTTTTTTTTTTAATTTTATTGTTGAAAATGTAAAAACTAGCAATACTGATCGTGTAAGCCATAATCAACCACACGCGGTTTCAGGCGCGCCCTGTGTTTTGTTCTATCACACGTGACCAGCGTTGTGTAACAATTTATTTTTGTTATTATATGCCGTTCCGAACATAAATACCCATATCCAGCAATAAAAGTTAACGACACTAACCTGGAAATGAAGTATAATGGTCCATATGAGACCCAGAGTGAGTTTTGGATTGCCATCTACAATATCTTCGGCCCGAATGTTCACAAGTTTGATCTAAACACACGCATAAATGATTTTTGATTATAACTTTGCAATATTTGTTATTTAAGTAAAATATTTACTTTTTTGAAACGCAAGTATTCCAGTGCCATTTGAACATTTTGTAGCATGTGAAATCTCAGTTTGCCTCTTTCTCTTGGCTGGAAATTAATTCGGAAACAATTATTACAAATATTTAGAGTAACTACTAAGTAACTTGTCCTTGTCAATCTATCAAATATACGATTTATAGTGTTTACGAAAAGATAAATAATACAATATATTCATTGAAACTGAACAATAATAGGCACAATTTAATGGACTTTTTTTTACAAATTGTATTACACAATTTTCCCCAGCAAAACAAAGACAAGGATGTATTTCAGGCCTTGGCGCATCACTTTATACGGAATATCAAGTTCTAAGTAGCTGCTGGCCGTAATTATCATTGTCCGGTTTGCCGGGAACACCTTTCTTGGATGTAATAGCATTTTCCTTCAATTAGGTTTTTACAACTCTGCTATATCATAGTACCTACTAGCCTACCCTTTAGATTATCAAACACAAAAGATAACAATTAAAAGCGACAGAATTGTCGAAACCGCCCACAAAAACTATCGTGTTGAGCTACAATCAAAAGTTTTCGATTACTCAAAACATCGATTATTATGGCCTAATGATCATCTGACACGTTACAAATATCCTATAGAGGCACACCCCAGAAACCTTGAAAGTAATTTTTCTAATAACATATGAAATACTGTTTCTTTTTCTAAAAAAAAATACCATCCTATATACATAATTGTGTTAATGCATCGTCTATAAATTTACTATTATTTATTGCTTACCAATTGATCTCCGGACAATACTTCGAGTAATGATATTAAGTTCAGACCGTCTTGCAAATCGATGAATAAGTCCCCAACATGACGGTTCGCCTGTAAAACCAAACAATTTATTGTTAAACACTTACATTTCATGTACGTTTATCTATTATTATTGAAGCGTCGACATGTTTAATAATAGTAACTAATGCTACAGATCCACAATGTAATAAAATATGTAAATATATATAAAAACAGTCAGAAAAACGTGATACAGACTACTAAACACGTGGAAGGCAGTGACAAAAAATAACTTTCTACACACACAAAATAATATAACCTACAGGTTACACTAATTATTAGTACTTCTAATTTTTTTTTTAAGACTATCACTCAAAAGAAAATATTTGAAAACGCTCAACTCAAGTAAACTTACACAAGAACAACTAGAATTAGAACACGCCTGCAAACAAGTGTATGTCTGAAACATACAATTTACTCATATACTTTTAAAATAAATTACGAGGAAAATGAACGAAAATCCTTTCGATCGTGTCAAATTAAAACGTGAGTTATTATTTTTTTTTTCTAAATAATTATCCTACCTTCGAGTATTTCCAATGCTGCTTTCACATATTCAGGTAAAATGAAAAAAAAATACAAGAACTAATATAAGCAAATGTTAGTTTTAATCTATATATTATATTAAACTTAAAAGTACATAATACTATAATATGTATCATAAATTCATAACTAATAAATTTTTATTTATTTATAGTTGTACACTTGTACCTATATAAATATTGATAGGTATTCAATATTTATTTTATAAGTATACTATAAAACTCCATAATAATACTCAAGAAGGTATGCCTCTAAAAAATTGAATGCATTGCAATTTTAGATCAATATATTAATTTTGTTGAGAGATAAATTTTATTTTGTTTTCGATAGCGGAAGTAATATATACCCACCATATGCCAATCCTAGAAACATATTTTTGCCAAACCAAAATATATTATTCAATATGAATAATATGATATTTAAATGTTTCCGTTTTGTGTTGGCGGATACATCATTAACTAGTACAAAAAAGTAAGTTGGCGTTGATATTTTTTAGGTACCTACTATATGTTATTTATACCTTGACCCAAAAATTATAGAATAATAAAGAAAAATAATAAGCATATAAATAATAAAATAAAAAAAAATTAGAAACAATGTAGTAATTACAAATAAAATCAATTAAAAATGAGAACATGTACCAAGATAATAAGTATTCAATTTTGATTAGAAACAAATATTTAAATATTTATTCAATGTAATGTTTTTACACTTCAAATTAATAGTTAGGTGACGTAAATTCTTTTTAACGAAATGTAAATAATGCATCATAATTTTTTGGATTGTATGAATAATCGTAGAGTTATGACTTAAATGTATTTCAAGTAATGTTGTTTTAGGTTAATTCACAGACGAACAAAACTCTTATCAGAGGATACAATATAAAAAACAAAGCTACCTAAATTTCGTCCACCCACGAATATTTTTAACTATGCCTACTGAATAAATATTTTAAACCAATAAAATATTATAGGTACCTTTAGTATCTAGTTCCAACTTCTATCGAAAATTCGAAACCATTTGTAATTATTTTCATTACATTATTATCTAATATCTGATAGTGATGATACAATTGAATTCAATTTTTTTTTATATTTTAATAATGTTCTAACGGAAAATTGACTAAGCCGAAAATTGAGCGAAAGCTTTCACCGGGTATCTACGAAAATGCACAGAAACTACCATAACAAATTGTAATATTTTCATTATTGTTACATGTACTTACAGACTTTCAACGTTTTTAAACTTTTAACGACATTTTTTGTCTTAAAGAGCATATAAAATCAAAATGAAATAAGTACTGTAGTCCATAAAAATTAATAAGCCACACAAAAAAAAATTATAAATTGTTTTTTTTTTTAA
Organism: Nasonovia ribisnigri; assembly: GCA_027563435.1. Lineage (NCBI taxonomy): Eukaryota > Metazoa > Arthropoda > Insecta > Hemiptera > Aphididae > Nasonovia > Nasonovia ribisnigri. The sequence continues at coordinate 152,615 of JANEHU010000015.1, read as the reverse complement.
ATTCGCATTATTTGCGAATTTCAAGGACTTTAGAATTCAATCTCTCGAAATACCCGAATGTAGACATTTTTATGACATTTTAAAAGCTACCATTTGTAGTCTCTTTCTATTAGATAAATTATACAGACTATTAAACAAAAACGCTACGTTTTTTATATTATAGCCTAACTTTATTTAAATTAGGGAAGTATACTTATTAACTTATTCAAGATACTTATTGACTCACATGTTTTAAAAATAAAAAATACCTTAAGTGGTATTAATCTAATAATATATAATGTGGGTACACTTTTTTTCAATATTTAAATTGTTATTCAACCTATGAAGCAGTGACTACATGTTTTGAGAGCGGTGTAATTGGGGCGATTGTACCCCTCCACAATTAGAATTTGATTAACCCTTTTTTAATACATAAATATTTAAGAATAATATTTTATGGCTATTATTATAAAATTTTTAAAATATAACAATATTAAAAAGATAAGCACCTACATTTAGTCTTTGCAACAGAAATAAAACAATTTTTTTGTGCCATATATGGTACTATAAAAATGCCTCTCTCCCTTGAATTTAGTCAAAAATTAAAACTGTTACTGTACATGTAAGTGATAATTTGAAGTCAATTTAAATGTATTATAAACTATACATACCTATTTAATAAAATATTAATGGATTGTAAAAGCCTATATGAGGGGACTGAATTAAGATAATATCCTCAGTTATTATACTTATTTGTGTAATATAATAAACTTTATGCTTACAATAGTAAAATTAAACATTTTTGATTGAAAAAAAAAATTAAAATAGCGATTATGACATCTATATTATGATGAGTATTTGATATATTACACAGTACAATTTTAAGCTTGCTTCCTCTTAAAACATTATTATAGGGCCATACAAAAGCGCTTAATTTTTTTAAACTATATAAATTTTTAAAATGTGATCAGCTCTTTATTAAATATATCCAGAAATAATAAACGCCACTATGCATAAACATAAGATCTAACATATTATTTTTATACATAAAAAGATTGCTAACTGTACAACTTAATATTCTAATTTTATATGAGAGTTAATAATTATAAGTAACAAAAAAAAAAGCGATATAACGTAAAAATATAGGTATCACTCGAAACCGTATAAAGAACAAAAACGTGAGATAAATACTTAAATGTCAGACCATAATTATTTTTAAAATGTAAAATATTATGATGGTTTGGAACATATATAATATTTGTATTACTTAAAAAAGTTCCAGGCTCAACTAAGCTTAACAAAGTGACTAGGTAATAAAAATATTTATATACACGTCAACAAGTATAAATATTTGCGTTTGTTTGTTTTGTTCAATGATAAGACTCCTTTGTGACCAAAAACGATGAAATTCACTATTCAAATAATGGAAATGTATAATATATTATATTTTGTGCTTGACAGGTGCATAATTATTAATACGTATCACACTATCAATAGCTGGTATAGGTACTATCTATAAAACTAAACCCATGTTTAAGAATTTTATGTTAAACTATAAAATATATATGTATTAAGTATAATATAATTATTTGTATTAACTACCGGCTAATACCTATTTGTATGAATATTATATAATATAATGACAGATACATCTAGTAAAATATAATACATTAATACACTCTAGGTACTAATGTTATGACTCACTTTTTTCAAATGTTTGTTCACCCATTTCGTAAACGTTTTCTTCTGTATGGCATCTCTTTCATCTGAAAATAAAATAAAAACTTTAGTTTAAAGATATAGACTATTTTTTATCGGTTAAAATCTTAAATATATATTTTCATATATAACAGTTTACACAAGCAAAACATTTATTATTAATATACGGCCATATAGTTATAATATAAGTTTCACTATGTAACGTTTTGCCACGTCATTATATACTTAATATATAAGTTTGCAAAAAAAAAACTTCATCCAACATGTACTTATTAGTTATTATAATACAAATAAATTTACATAAAACTATACGAATTACGAAATATAAATTTAAAAAAGTAAAACAAGTAACAACAACACTAGTCTGTACCCCAATATAACAATATTCATTGGACATGCAATACCGTGTAATTACTCTATCTGGGAGCGTTCCGGCTACACGTAATCGAATTTACAAGAATTTATTTATCACTTATGCATTTCACTTCGATTTTTTTCGTCGACCTATTTGGAACATTTTACGCCTTTGTAACAGTTTCATTCAGCACTACATTAAAATTAAAATTTAGTTTATTTTAATTTGATGAGCGTTGTGGTCCAAATCGGAATACCTGTCTAATAAGTATTAATGAATATAATATTAACTCGTAGGTAGTATAAGATAATGTTTACAAAAGCACATAATTATGATAATTTATTTAGACGCAAAGTCAATACAAATTAATTCATATTTATTTTTGTGGCAAACCAAATTAATTCTAACTGTTCAATTACATATGTCATTATACAATGTACAATGTACATGTCATGTTTACATTGTAATATACATAGATATTTTGAAAACTGTAATGAATACTTGGGATTTAAGTACTTTCATTTTAAAAATCCATCGTGTTAAAAAAATACCTTTCAATCATTTTTTGGTAAAAATTAAAAGAACGTGATGCTCTCATGTGTCGTCTCCATCTTACAAACGTACAGTACAATATGGCAAATTGTTTTTCAATAGAACCCATTTTGTGTTGTGAGTTTTATATTACAGTATAAATTAACTTGTCATAAAATTGAAAGGATATTATCTGTTATATTGTCACTTTTTTTTTATATAAAAGAAAATTAGTCGACATAATAATATAATGAAAACAAGTTATAAGTACATATACTTTTGTAAAATATTAATATTTAAAAATGTTTATAATTCACCATAGCTTTAAATAAAAATAACAAAAAAAGCGATGAGGTAAAACAGATAATTTCATTACCTTAAAATTTGAAAATAGGTCAATTTATACTGAAATAAAACACCAAAATGTATTCGGCTGAACGCAAATTTTCCAAACTGTATACATTTATAAGACGGAGACAACATAATATACAGACAACAAGTTCTCTAATCTTAGTCATATAATATTGTCAGACATTGATGTTAAATTCTACTTGTTTATAAAATTAACTGTACAAAAAAATGCAAAACGAAAAAGCAAAGTATTCCAGTATTCCTCGAGAAATGTATGAATAATGATTATAATATTATAAACTATCAAATGTTCAACAAAAACTTTCTGCCAAATAATTTTAAAATCAAAAATGACACATTCAGCTTAATTAACTAGAGACAATGATATGTAATAAATGGTAGCATAGTACACATTTTTAGATTGGCAGACAGTCATGTGGGTACCTATATCAAATGGAATAATTCCAATTGAAACCATAATTTGGCTTTGGCACTATACCATACCTCTAACTATTACATTTATACATCAACATAAAACTTCAAAACCTTAAAATTATATTTTGAAAAATTTAATGAATAAAAATAATAAAGTATACATTGTACATTGTATTAAAGTGTCTATATGAGTATATTATGAGTTTAAACATATACACATTTTTAATCGTTTATACTCTAAACTACAATTAAACTTATATGCATAATATAATATAGAATAATATTTTAAGATTTAAATTAAAAACATAATAAATAATAGAATATATATATATATTATATTATATTATATTTATATCTTAAATGCAAAATATAGGTACAATTTTATATCATGACATTACTTATCGCAAAATATGTTATCTTAAGTAACACCTATCTCGAAGTTATCTCGAATCTTTCACGTTCATTGGGAATAAATGAAATAAAAAAACCACTCATATATAGCTCTACAAAAGGTCTCTTAACGCATTAACTTTAATTAAAAATTTGTAATAGGTAGGCAGGTACCTATATAAGATTAATTTAATAGTCACATTGAAAAGAATATTTTTAGAATTTTTATAGTCGAAAAGAAAAACCATTAATTTTAAATATTTAAATAAAAATGTACCATATATGCATAACAATATACATTTTGATGTGAAAATAATTAAAAGATTATAATATAATTGTGTTCATATGCATTCTCGATCCAGGAATATATGTAAAATACAATGCATCAAACGTTCTTGAGAAGGCACTAAAATAATAAGCGAACCTACGCAAAAAGTATGCCAACGTAACATCGTATATAATTAATTAATTGTTAATACGTTATCATATGTAACTAAAAATAAATGCTTTTAAAACGATTGTGTAATTATTCCACACATCTAACAAAGTAACAAGAACATGGCATTTAAAAGACATAATTTAAATAATCAAAAAAAGAAATTGAGATGTTTATTTAAATTATATAGGTAGCTTTTATTCGAAAATAACAGTGGACGTTCAAGGATTAGGGTGGTCCTATGTATATTATATAATAATTATTGTTATTATACCTGTGTATACGATTAAACCTGTATATTTATATTTAATGAAGTTTTAACTCATTCATAATAGTAACATAAAATACTAACCTACAACAAAAAAACTAAGTTTAATTATTATTTCGGATAAAAGCACAAAAATATTATAAAATTATTCCAGAACGAAAAAAACGACGCATTTAAACGATGTATTGATTTTCAGATAATGAAACCGAACAATATGTTTAGTGTTGTTGATAGTGATAATTTATAACTAAAGTCCGCTTCAGCATAATAACAAATTATTCAAAAAATAATATATATAAAATTATATACTTAGCCACTTAGGTAATAAATACCGCATATAGTCGTCGTCGTAATATTGTTGTTACATAAGGCCAGTGAAGTGGCCGACTTCGGAGACGTTTTTCAAACGTATTCTCCTCTGTCGGACGAGTGTTTACGAATTTTCTAAGAAGACAATTTCACCTCGGATAAAAACAAAAGATCCGGGGTAAGGAAAACCAACAACAGCGAAACCTCACAACCTGAGGTCGATCTCTCGTTGTCGGTACACATAGTACGATACGTATTATGCATACAACTATAATACAAGTGTACGATATATTTTCTAATTAGCACAGTGGCTGTGGATCGTAATACCTGTTCATTGTACGTCATAATATTATATACGGAGTGATCTATTTCGCCAGTAACTCTAATTAGTAATTTTATCATGTGATTACGAGAGAAAACGTTTTTCACGAAGAACTTAAACAACATTAACCTCATATATTATTAGGTACCATAAAAACAAAACCAAGAATAAAGCTCAGAAATCGTTATTAGAAAAAGACCAAAATCAGAGTAGCACACTGTATAAAAATAATAATAATGAACATAACGAAAGATCTATTGAGGTGTAAGCAAATACCGACAATATATTTAGCAATACCCATAGGCCCCTGAGGGTGGGAGGGGGGCAGTCAATTGACCTTTCCACGTATTTGTAACATACGTTACCAACTATATGGGTACATAATATAATAAATAATATGTATTATATATTAATATTGTTACGCTGTCGCGGGGTCGCGTCATCGTCACCTCCAGTCATGGGCTCTAAGATAAGATGGAATGGTAATGTATGGAATTTGCCTCTTTGACTTTTTAGAGATCTGCCGATGATAATATACTGTGATAATATATTGGGTCTCAATGCAAATGAGTTATAATTATAAGTGTTAATATTTTTATAATTTTGGAAGAGATTGCGATACGTTATTAATTTTTTTTCAACAATAACGAGATTTCAATACAATTTAATTAAATCGCCAAAAAAAATAATGTTTAAATAATCAAAATTCTATCAAAAAATATATAAATATATATAATAAAGTGTATAACAGTTATGCACGATATTTCTTATATTGTATTATTATAAACATTGATATAGCTTGTCCTTCCCTCCCTTCCCACAAAAAATCGTCTGTATAAACGCCTATATGGCAGCTGAACGCATTCTAGACGACTTTTATAGTGCTGCCGACGTCGTATAACATACATAATATTATTATATTATACGAGGCTTCAGCACGTACATGTACGCGTGTGCAATGCGTGTATACATAATATAATAATACTAATATCGCGGTTGACGTAACCGTTTACCTGGTATTTTAAGCGGCCACAGTCACCGCGATGATTCAACGCGCCTAACTATGAACCCGGTTGGAACACATAGTGTATTTAATATCGTCTAATTAGCAGATCTACGAGAAGAAAAAAAACTCGATGTAGATAGATTATATACATAAAAATATAAAATGATATATTATGTCGTCAGTCGTCATATATTTCTCTAGGTCAGTAATCAGTATACCAAGGCCACGACTAAAACAATGACGAATTCGGGGAATCGAACTATACAATTTTCCGCACCGGAAACTATATAGAAAGACCAAACGAAAGCAATGTGTTGACTTCCCTTTTATGGGAAATACATAAATTCCAAAAGATTGATTTTATTCTTTATTTTTCTTTCTGTATAGGTATGATTAATGATTAGCGTATATACATTTCCGAAAATAGAAGCAAATTATATAGCCACGCACTTCCACGAACAATAAACAAATTTGATTTTATATCAAACGAATAACAAAAATACTAGGTTTATAATTAAATAAAAAAATATATTGTAAATCAAAACACAATAAAGTAGAGTTATAAAACTAAATTTTAAATTATATGATATTTAGAGTTGATAGTCTCGTAAATTGTACACTTTTTATACACAGCAATTTTTTGTTTATGTTATTGTTTCTTTTTATTGAATATTTTATTTTGTTGATTTTTATTAGAATGCATCATTCGTATATATGTACTTGAAAAAAAATGTATGTCACACGATAATATATTGATTAGAAATGAATGTACAATTAACTATAATGAATACAATCTACAAAGCTCAGCAAATTTAAAATAATGTCTACCTTGATTAAAATGCATTCAAAATACATAATAATAATATGCACTTATATTATATAGTTATATATAATAAGGACTCGCACACAAATATGTATCAATAGGTACCTTAAATAATACACTTAGCAAAACATTATATAATATCATTAATATCGTTTATACTATAGACCTACAGTTCTATATAATTTAACCAATATTATTGTCATTGAGTTATCAATTTATAATTTATATAGGTACTACATCAATTTAATTGACAACACAATTTTATCGATTGGATGTTCATAATGATAGAGTAATTACAAATTAAAACAATATTAGAGTTTAATTAAATATTGTTTTAAAACATTAAATTCAACAAACTTGCCCACCAGACAATAAAACCTTTTAGAGATATGTAAGTATATAATGTTTTAAATAACAAATTAATACTATTATCGACGAGAATATTGATAAATATTTCATATAGATTTGTCATGAAATATTTAAACATACACTAAAAATATGTTTAGAAATATAAGACAGTTCAGACATAAGTATTTAGTAATATTAATTATTCGTTGTAACTTTATTATAACTTATTATTATTTATTAGTAGTTATAATTACATCAATACTCAATAAAAGCATGCATACTCTACGCAGTGTCAGATACTTATCAATCTTATTTTCAAAATATAAATAATACAAACATTTGATACAACCAGATAGACACATAGAATACATGTAATTAGTTATTAGTTTAATATTATAATTGTACACATTCCCACAGTTAATAACTCATTTATCCCACTTCATAAATCAGTGGATCTTCGTAGAACATTCTGAACAGTAAACTTGACTTTTATTAAATTATTGTCCTTGACATAACAATAAATAACCTAATTTTTCTATTCATTTATTATTTGCATTCAACAAATTGTATTGTATGAAGTATCCACTTAGAAAATATACAAATGTTGTTACCTATGCGAAATTTTACCAATAGTAGCATAATGGTGTTTTAACGAGTTGTTAATAAATACGTCAAATGTAAATTAATGATCTTGGGAAGATAAATAACGGTCAGTGAATGACATATATGTTGTCACTGCCCACTCTTTCACAATTATAAAGGAATACATTAATTTTAACTGTACCTACGTTTTCGAATGCCTATAAAAGTAGATTTAAATAAGATAAAACCCAAAATCGCCAAAATAGTTTGTGTAAAAAATATTCAAGACTACCATATAAATGTTAAAATAAAAATAATAAATTGTATACGAATTAAATATTATAAATTACAATATTTTTAATAAAAAATTTAATAATTCCATAAATCATATTACAAGTTTTGAAAAAAAATATAAATTGTTATTGTATAATAGAATTAACTAAGTAAAAAACATACATCAATGTTAAAAACTATAATATGTATATTTAATTTCTAATTTAATGTTCTGTCAAGTTATATATTATTATACATATACCTATATATATAAAGTAATATATTATACCTTTACGGCTATACCGCTTATTGCAATACCTTTAATATAACTTATACCTATATAAAATGTTATGTATTAAAATTTGCATACCAATTTTTATTTCAATGGACACTATAATTTTATAATATTATGCAAATACCTATTTAATGTATAATTATTGAACATAAAAATCAGTTTAAAATTAAAAAACGTCTAAACTTGTAATAACAAACTACATATTGAAACATTTAACAAATAAAAACATACTTGGGGTCTTATAACTCAATCATATTTAGGTATATATATGAATCATTATTACATTATTTTCATAACGTTTCTGATTTTTGTTTTTATATTTAGACATATAATTTACCTACCAAATATAAATAATGTAAGACAAATCTATTTATAACTTCCAACTAAAAAAATAATAAGGTAATATCTTCCATTCAGAGTAATAATAGTGATCTGTGAACTATATCATTATATAACCACGTAAAATAAATTGAAAGCTATTATTTCATGAAAAAATGAAAAATTTATAGTCATCATTACCGATCATATCAAGTCTATGATTTTTATTAAAAATAGTCTAAATAATTTTTATTCGGAATGAATTAATATAGGTTGATATTAAAAACCTAACTAAAGGTAACAATATTACATATTATTATGTCCTCAATAATTGCAATAAAAATGAAAAAATAACATAATAATGAACAATATTATGGTTCATTATTTATAACATTTAAGTTCTCTAATAAATTAATCTTATGAACTTAAGTACAGATTTTTAAATCTTTTTAAAGCTGAAACATTTATTTAAATGTGTTAGTTGTAGATCACCAATAAACAAGAACAAATTCAAGTGTTGGACTTGCCTATGTGCTATATAGTTAACAGTATATCTATACCCAGACATTTATCATTTTTAAGTATCAATGCAGGCAATCATAAGTATATTACACGTTTAATAAACCCTCACGTATTTACTACGAGTATAGTCCTTTAAACAGAAGAGTATTTGCGTGACCTCGAGTGATTGATCCATATAGTATAAAATAATTTAGATTCCTTTATTTTACATACACTTTTATTACCTATTCACATTTGAAGTGTCTACTCTTACTATTAGTAAATTGTTTATATTATATCGAGAAAAATAGACTTCAGAAAATGACATTTTTTACTACAAAATGAAAAACATATTACTCATTCTAAATTATTGTTTATAAGACAATGTATGCAAAAACCTATAATATTTTCATTAAACAAGTATTGTGTGTTAGATTTTTATATTAAATTATACGTACAGTTTTGATAACGTACAAAATGTATCCATTTACAAACTCTAATCATTGTTAAATATCGCACAGATTAAAGAAAAATACATTGATCAATAGATAATAATATAATGTTATTCAAATGAACTTATAAAGACTATAATATTATTAAGGCCCGTTTGATAACATCTTATTTGTATATCTATGTTATTCGTGTTATAATACCGATCATCATCGTACAAAAATGCGTGATACCAAATGTACTTTTAATATTCCAAAGCGAAGGATGGCCTTCTAAGTGAATAATAGGTTTTGCGACGTTATACTCTAAATAAAAAATTGTAGTTCATACTACATTGGGATTAAATTGAAAAAATACGATTCTAATTGATTATTGTTATTGAACGGCAATCGTGTGTGGTTTCTTTCATCTCTTCGTTATACTCTATGAGCAATATCATGTTACCCGTCTTTGGCGCCATATAGTTTGCACGCACACGCACACACACACATAACTCTCTGCGAAACATTCGATTGTTTCGCGTTTAAAATAACGTACGGAAAATGGTAGGTGTAAGTATACAGACTGTAAAAAGTAACCGATACCAGCGACACGCCCATGAATAATACTTAATAGGGATAATTCCACCGGCTTGACCGGTATTACGCTCAAAAACGAAAGTTATTTTAAATGGCCACGAGGTTTTCCCACAGTAAAAAATGATGTTTAATATAAATTATGTATTATATATAAGCGGGATAGTAAAGCAATAAACAAAATTAATTTTTAATCAGCTAAAAAGTTCGTTTATCGTCCACCCCGAAATGGTGATGGTTAATCATGTTATTTTTTTTTGGTTTTTGTTAGTCAATTAATATACTTCATAGTATTTGACAAATTAAAATATTACTGATTTATAAAATCAACTACATCTACGATCTACAATATAATATATTCACATTTGTGGATACAAAAACTACAAAAAATATTGACATAAAATTCAATAATATTATACCTACACCCTACGGTTATTATAAATGATAAAGTATTCAACTGTTTAAGATTCTAACTGGACCTCAATAATGACCACTCTCAATGAAGACAAAAAAATTATTGACATTTACACGACTACACGCAGTGTCGCATTCTTCTGATTTTTTAAAAGGACACTACCAGTGTAGGTACTATTTTTTAATAAAAATAAAATTTATTATAGATATATTAAAATATTTATAAAGTAATTAAGTTAATTGTTTAGTGAAATGTGAAATTTATAAATGGAAAAATGTATACATTTATGGCAAAACTTGATAAAAGTTTAAATTGAAAACTTTTAGTTAATACTGTTGTTTAATTAATGTTATATCAAATAATATAATAATTTATATTAAAATATTAATGTTTCCACATAAGAGGATGTCAGTGTACTATTATTATTATTATTATTTCCTCACTCTAATTCATGCGCAACATGGTAAATATAGGTTCAGCAGAACCAATCTTTGTACTTAGCTACAATATTAGAGTGAAATAACCTATAATCAAACTTATAGTTTAAAATGTAACAGTAATCTGTTTTTGTTCGTTTGAACATGTGAAATATTTTAAATACCTATTACATTTTGAAAATGTCCATGCATCTCAAAAAAATTTAAATATCATAAAAAAATCCAACGTACAAACATGGATAATGTTTATAACTTTAAGTTTGATAACTCACCTAAATAATAAAACTAACAACAAAACATTGATTCTACTGAACGCTAATTTGCCATGTTGCACGTGGCATCAATTTAAATAACTCAAATAACGATCTAACACCTTACATCCTTCTAAGTTAAGCATATAATACATTCAAAATTATTTTTTGCATTGCAGTAATCAAGGCATTGGACTTGAACCTAGTATTATTGACTACTGGACACCAAACAAAAATAGTAGTCCCTGAAATATTAAGACGTTTAATATTTGTTTTGTATCTCGTTTTTAATTTAACTTTGTAATAATATTCTGATAAATAAATTACTAGATTATTTTTACAATCGTACAGTTTTGTTTGTGGTAAAAACATTGAATAATAGTCGACACCTTCAAAAAAATATGTATTATATTTTCTAATACGATAACAGTATAATTTAAAATAGACTGTACAGTACCTTCTGATCTTTAATAAATAGTTATTAAATAATATGCTATAAGAACAAAAGATATAGATAATAAAACAAAAAGTTGAAATAATTCAAATAAACAATGAACAATTCATAATAATATTGTATCACATTTTTTTATAGTTCGTACACTTCAGTGATAACTACTGTTAAGTATCATAGTTTAGAATTATTAAAAAGTTTTACAATTGAAATTAATCCAACCTAAAAAGAAAATAGTAAGAAACCAATAATACCCACTTAAATTAATGACTACTTTTCTTAATTAATATTGTATAATATTTAGATCCATATTACCTAATATTATATTGGTACATATACTCTTTAAGTGCCTTCCTACTGATACATCCCTAAAAAATTACATTTTTATAGATTTACTATTGTTTCTATGTAGGTACTTAAATATTATAATATTCAAAATTATTATTTATTATATTTTAGTAATTCACCAAAAATAATATTTTATTATTTAGATATTTGATTAATATTAGGTAGGTATATGATGGTTATAGTATAAAATTACATTTCAAAAAAAAAAAACTTTAAATGTAGGTACATAAAATACAGAAATAACACCATGTACAATGTACATACACAACTACATATATACAGATATACTTTCATATTATATTGATTAATTGATAAGTTAATAAGATGAAAGAACTAAATATAATTCCGATAATTGAATAAAAATGTTTAGTATAAATAATACTTCTTCTATTTATAAATTTATAATTAAATATTTTTAATACCTAAATATACTCAGATAACATATCTAAAAATTACATAAAAACAAAAATTGAGTACATAAAAAATACAACTTTTTCGTTATCAAAGGTCAAAATAAAGTATACTTTTAACAAAAAATATTTTAAAAAATGATATAATATTCAATGATTAAACTATAATTAATATTTTTAATTATACTGATAAAATCTACTACGACTGATATTGAAGTATGTTTATACAATTAGTAACTACGCTTTGTAAAAATGAATTTAGTACATTTAGTTACCATTTTGCTTTGGTATTTTAATATGGTTTAACTACATGGGATCAGAAAGGATTATAACCGAGTGAATAACTGGGTAACAATAAAAACGAATGATCTTGATAATCAAGTGGTTAAGTATATTACGTTTATTTCCTGTCTTGGTTTTAATGTCTTGAAATAAATTGATAATATAATTAGGCTATAAACACGAGATGACCGGTCTTCGATGAGTGATTTTTTTTTGGTTATTTTTATTTTGACCTATACCATTTTAGGTGTTGTATTAGTGTACTACAGCACTGATGGCGAAAACCACTGACCCTGCCCACTGCATTCGCCTACTCTTATCCACACCCCGGACTTGGTCAATCCAAATTACATAAATAAAATGTGCAAGGAAAATTATGTTTTCCCTTATGAATAAATAATTTATAATATCTCATCGGAGTACAATGCCATTGCGATAGCCGCATGCCATTATTCTGTAATATATTATACATATCACGTGTCAGAATAAAATCTTATTGAAAATTATAATGTGGCGTAATTTCTGGATATGCAATTATTAAAAAATTACGAAGTCAAATGTTTCCAATAATTTATACTGATACGTTTTAATTTTTCATTAATTGTTATACCTTTTATAGTTCAAATAACATTTAATATTTTTAAACCACTGCAAGGTTACACTATTTTTCATTCATTATACTACAAAATATGTGGAATAAGATGTGATGTAAAAACTGTAAGCATACTAAGCATAGATAATTTTTAATTTATTATGGCTATTTTAGATTGAAAACTGAATACATATATTTCAAATACCTATAAGTATGGGAAGGTATAATTTTTTTTCAAAACTAATAGATGTACATAATAAAATGTATATATATATATATGTATACCTAAATCTATCATTGAATTTTTTTTTTCTCAACAGCTCATCAAGCACCTACTTTACTTTATATATATTATAAACAAAGCAATTACTTATACCATTAATTTTTATTTTAATAAGTATAATATAGTTAGGTTATAGTTGATTTTTTAGTGACCATTCATTGTTGGTATATTAATAACCGTTAGGGGAGTAAACCAAATGAACATATGCTATTCCATATGGTTTTACAACGTGAAAAATATATATTAATCACGCCGGGTTCTAACAATTTAAATACGCAGTTATACCGAGTACAGATGGAACCATATTATAACAGTTTATAGATATACAAGCTATATTTGCATAATAAATATTATATAATATAGAGAATACTGTGGTAAAAACCCAAAATGTACCTATTAATACAGTGCTATATGTCTATAAGAGTTTGTTGAAGCTGAAACAAAACACATAATACAATACGTATAGCATTGTATTTAAATTACCATAAAACAGACATATGTCGCGTATATTGATATAGGCACTGTAGAGTGACAGCGCCTATAAACAGACATTAAAATACGTAATCACGCTGCAGCCATCTCACGTTAGAATACAAAACAAACCCTACAACAGAAAGTGCTATTGCTATTGTTGCAATTTACAACCGATTGTGATATTAACCGCGCAAGATGGTACCCATGCAATATTACATTAAAATAAAAAATATTATTATTATTTTATACTGAATTTCAAGTAAAACGATAAAAAATTGTCTTCTGGCGCGCGGGTGTAACACCTACGCGGGTGGAAAAAAGAGAAATTATACGCGATAAGTCCAAAAAACGGAATAGCAGTCCCGCGCGCCGTTTTCCCAGACTTCTAGAAATTCCGCCTACAACGAGCGTCGTCCCACGCGCGGCATTGCGACAACAATGCGCGACATATTCGCATAGTGCCAGTGCGCGCCGTGGTCGTATTGAAAGTGTCAATGTGTCATTGATTTGTGTATCGTAAATGTATATTATTGTTATAATATTATTACGATCGTAGACCGGCGGAATCGACGACACGACACGGACCACTGACTGGGCAGGTCGCACGGACTGCACGCCGACTCGTACACTTCTTGCACCGCGGGTCGTGGACACATTTCAAACGCCCGTGGGACAAGTGATTCTCACCGTCAGGCCTTGGACGGCGAGTGCGGTGCGGCGCGCGCGCGCCGTGAAGAAATGTGTCGCGCGAGCGGCCGCGCCGGAGGAATCGGTCGTGCGCGGCCGCTACCGGCACAGACGACCGACCGACCGACCGGCGGCGGCGGCGGCGGCGGTCGCGTTCACGGTTGACCTCGTTTTCGCGCGCCGCCAAAAGAAACGCTTTGGAACAGAAATACGTCACGGCGGTGTACCTACCTACCTATATGTGTAGTGTGAGTTATATCATCAGCGATGATTCGTCACTTCTACATAGGTAATATAATATACCTAGCGCACGCGTATATTGCGGCGATTGAATTGTTAAACACATCATGCGACAAACCTTTGAACTTGCTCAGGTTCTCCTCGTATCCACGTTTCGACTTGCGTGGAGTCCCGGTTGTCGCGGTCCCGTCGCCGTTGGCCGTCGGCTCGTCCGGGTCGAACCCGAGACGGTCCTTGTAGTACGACATGACGATGTATCGCCGGGCAGGAGCTGCGCGTGGGCGGCAGTGCTGCGGACGGCTCCTGTTCTCTCGATCGCTAACGCCGCTAACGTCTTATTGCGCGACGGTCCTTCGATGAGAGGATGAGGGACGAACGGGAAAACAAAACAAAAAACACAAAATTTGAACACCTATCGGAGAATTATTTTTTGCTCGCCGCACGCGTTTCGTCGACCCGGTATACGAGCCTGCCCCTAATCGCTGATGTACTGCACACAAACCACTCGCCGCACTGCGACTGACGGAACGCCAAAAACGATATCGTAATAATACGTAACCTGCCTACGTTAAATAATATAATATCGTCGGGACAACTGGTCGCCGATCACTGGCCACATGCACGCGTTGCACGCGCGTATAACGACATAATATATTGTACGTATGACACACGCACACGCACGTTTTGTAGCGCGCGGCGTCATGTGCGCGCGCGATCTCGCGGGGCGGCTGGCGGGCGTACGTGTGCGTTCCCCTCCTGCAGGTGCCCCCCCCTCACAATCATTAAGCCGGCACAGGTTTTTGCGAGCGGCTCGGGTGGCGATATGAGCGATGATCGAACCGGGGCGCGGGCCCCAAATGGAATTCGCGCGCGCGCGCCGGTCGCACACCGCGGGACGACGCACAGCGGTGGGCGGCGATGGTCCGTGGGACGCGGGATTGGCGTCCTGCACTGCCGCCGCTGCCGGTTCGCCTTACATGGAACTGCATTACACCCGGCGACCGCCGCCGATGATTTTCCACCGGAACGGGTCATCGGCGATATTATAATGTGCACGAGAAAAAAAACGGAATCGCATTCCGCGGGAGGGGGGGGGGGGAGGGGGCGCGCCCGGAATGACGACGGTATAATGTTATTACATAGGCGGACGTGGGCAGAGAGACACTCGGCGAGACTAATATAACGCAACGTACATTATAATAATATAAGTATATATATAATATTACAAGTAGCGTTTAGTATTAGGTCCGTTTCTTGCACGTGTACCTATTTAGTATATACCTACTCGTTTGACAAAAACCTCGAGGCTTCGCGAACAGATTTTTCTCGCGTGTTGTGCGCCACCCGAAGTAATTAACATGCCACCATACTAGCATCCGACTATCTTTATAAAGGTATAAATGTATAATTGATATATGGGTACATTATAGTGCCGTGTGTGTGTTATTCATTCGTGGGTTCTCGAAGAAATTAAAAATATACGAATTCGTACAAATATGGTGTATAATATCCTGTGCATGGCCTCCGGCGAAGAAGATATTAATATTGCAATTTTAATTGCTTGAGTCGTAAATCCCAATTGAAACTTGTCAAAAACAATTAATAACAACATTTTAATTAATATTCTTCCATATAGGTAGTAATATAGTGCCTACCTACTACATTATAGTAGTCGTGCGAACTTATAAAGACAATATTATTATTATTACCAATAAAATATTACGCTATATAGTTTATATAGACTAAGCTTTTTATTTTATTAGTTATTTGTACAGCATCATAACAATTGTATTCATAAGTATAAACTTGAACGATAAAAATATGTACCTATAATTGAGATGACGTTGTACTAACTGAACTATTTTAATACAAAACTTAATGTATTGTTATAAAATTGAAATAATATAAGTTAAGGATATGTAATTTTTAAGAACAATGGTTTTCCTCATAACTGCAGGAAAATGTATCAAACAAAACTTTCCCTACAGACTACCGTTCATAATGATGTAAGAATCGTGTACGTAACATTGACAGTGTAATATTAAAGTGTATAGGTATATATTAAACAATGAAACGGTTTTATTCCTTAATGCCAAATTATTAAAGGTCGTAACCATAATACACAGGTATTCATACAAAAAGCTATTTCGCTTCCATATTCTTTATTATTTGACTACACTGTACCTATATAGGTATATATGTACTACTTTTATATTTATGTATCATAATGAATAAAAAATACAAGTCAAAATAGTTCATTATTGTTTGTTTTTTTTTTATGTATAGGTACAGCCATATCTTTTTAAGTTTAAATTATTTACTATAGTTTTATAGTTAAAATGTAATACCTATTAAACTAAATAGCAGATTATTACGTTATAAAATGATTTTGATTTTTATATCTCGATAAAATATGGTAACAGTTAATATTTTATATTATTTGGTCTAAGTTATCGAGCGTTAAAATCTTTTAACTACCTCGTGCTAAAATTGTAGATATTTAAATTTGATGACATTTAAAAAAAGTCATTATTTTTGTTCAATATTATGGGTTTTATTTTACTTGTGAAAGAGTTACCTATGGAAACTACACTCATGAAACTAATATGTTTAATGCTACTAATAAAAGTAAAACCATGTTATGAATTAAGTATGGTGTAATAATAGCCATTTAGTTTTAGTTATAGAGTTTAAAAAGATAATTATTTTTAAAATCGTCAAATAGCGAGGTACAGAGTACAGGGTGTGTTGAATGAAATTTGTTCGTCCCACCGTATAACACAGAACATATTTAGTAAAGCAACCAAACATTATAAGAAATCTATACTCCTTATGAAAACGTATATAAGAACTGATAAAACATATACGACTTTCCAACAATATAAATATAAAATTAATTTCATTAAAATGTATAGCATAATTCATTACAATATGTACTATTTAGATACTTTTTTTTAAAATATGTCTATAGGTATGACCATTGGTGGATATTTAGCCAAATATGTTTTTTAGGAGAGGGGTTCGACATTATCAACATTAGACAGGCCTCCAACAACTTACTTCTTACATTTTGCACCCAGAATATGTATAGGTATACAAATGTATATAGAGTCAAGAAATTAATAATAAATAATACTAATAAATTTATATTGATATTTTAAATCTTTAAATATTAAGTGTTGACAAAACATTCAGGGGGAATAAACCACCACAATTCGACTTAATACCCACCTATACCCAGGTATGTACTAAAAATGTGTCTAACATAAATAAAAATGGTAAGCAAAACCGGACCTATTATACCTGTGCATACAAATAATGTTTAGGGACATTAAAAGTTCATAAAAACAGAAAATATTTAATTGCATATTTTATTCTAATGAAATAGCATAGGTATTTAATAAAATAGCATTAGGTAGGTACTTGGAGATATTTTAATTATTTTAACTTCTTGGTTAGGTATAAGGAGTAAAGAAGTAGTGAAAAACTTTGTGTTTCCATATTTAGATTTGATAAACCGTGTAGTAAACAAGAAATCTCGTAAAAATCAAATGTTAAAAAATGTATGTCCGACAGGATTTATTGTTTATAAAGTAATCTAATAATTTACTAAAATAATATAAAATATGTGAAATTCAATTTGAACTATGAAATCAGTTTTAAGATGATAATATAGAATTCGGAAGATATGATATTAGGTACTATACCTACATAGCTAATTTTAGTTAAAAAATTTAGATCGTATATGCTCGTTTACTTTTAAAATTTCAACTTTAATTATGTACCTGTTATTTTTATGATACCTATAATTATATTTTGAACTCCTGGACCACTACACGAGTTTTCCGAGTGGGACCCAGTACTCCTCATATCTATATGAAATGAAATGAAATTATTTAAAAAAAAAAACATAATATATTATAATGTATTATTGTTACAAGAGTCAAGTTTAATTTTCCTAGTATATGTTCTACGGGCAATTTAGGGTCATTGTGTGACTTAAAAGATTTTATGATGATGAAATAAAAATTATAAGTACTATGTATATAGTATTATATTTCTTGGGATGTCATCTTAATAGAAGTCAACAAGTCATAAAATTAAAACTACCTTCAAATTCAAGTATTTACTCAAGAAGTAGTTATATACATTATACATATTGATATCAACATCATTGAACAATAAATTATCGCTATAGGCATATACATTATTCCATAAATTCTTAAACATATAGATAGGCTAATAAACGTAATATACTAATATATTATATGGTTTCATAAAGAAAGATAAATGTTTTTGAGTAAGAATCAGCATTAATTTGTACACTGTCAATTCACAACGAAATTTACCGTTAATATCCATTACATATTTCGTTTGAACATGGATTCGAATGATTCAATCATCATAAGTACCTACTCTATATAATATTCTTCTAATGTAAATATTATTACCGAATGAAAAATCAAGACTTAAGCACTTGAATAAATGTCACTATAATATTTATCGATTTTATTAACTAGTGTTAACTTGTGTTAACTTGTGTCATTGTATGGAATAGAAACAAAAGATAACGATGATACGCGCCATGGTTGATTTATAAATACTTTGAAGTATAACTAATCGTAGATTTTTATTAGAACATGCCAACATGGCTTTTATTATGTTTTAATTACAGATCCGGCTTCGTATAAGTTAACCAAAGTACATGATGTCGTCAACTTATACAGTAATCGGATAGTAATCTGTCATTAAGTCGCTCATAGTAGACCTAGCTGTCCTCGATCCAATGGCCATTAAATGAATATAATATGAAACATTGTCAAGGTTTAATGTAATTCAAATATTCCTAATTTTTTTTTTATATAGTTCAGACAGACTTCATCAAAATTCGTGCATCGCAAAAAAAATGTCTTTAAAATAACAAGGCCATATCTATAACAAGATTATAACCTTCTTTTATAAAATATAATGGATATCCAAATAAACAATATTTAAATAATATTTCAGAATTGTTGAAATATACGATATATATGTTATAATATATTATATTGACCAATAGAAAAAAGGTTTTATGGCATTTTCTACAACAAACAAGTACGTAGGTATACGAACAAAAGACGTCAGATAACAGCAAGGTCTGTGGACTATTTGTTATCACGACAACAATAGTTCATATTAATAATAAGTTAAAAAAATTTAAAAAAAAATAAACTTGGAATATTGTTAACATAATTATTATTATTTTAGGGTAGACCATAGAAAACACGGGTAAATTTGCAAAGTTGTTACTACATTTTATCCAAAATATTTTTTTTAGAAAAAACTATCAATAATTATGAAATTGAAATGAATATATTTATACTTAATAGTAATAATAAGTTCTTACTTATTACTTATTAGTATAATTTAGTGAACCACGGTATATTATTATTAATAAATTTAAATTCTTTGGAAATATTTTAAGAATATACAATAAATTATTAGTTATTACCGACACGTAAACAATAAAGGTCAACAAACTCCACATTTACATTTTATTAATAAAACCGAACTCAGTGAAATATTTACCTTAAACGAATGTGAATTAAAATCTACAAATTAAAAAGCATAATGAAATAAAATAATCAGAGAAATAATAATACAATGGTGATTATCACGGGTAAACGGTACTATTATAACATTTATTACATAATATTATGGTATAACGTCTTCCATCCCTCTAAGCACAACGTAATGATTCGACAAAAATACATACGACGTGCATTAATCCACTTGGATTTGGACACGGGAAAAATAAATCAGAACCACGCTAATATAATCGCGCAAACAAAAATTTGATGGACATTAGATTCATAAATTGTTCGGAATGGCAGCGCAAGCAACGCACACCACGTACCGAGGAGTTTGACGAAATCGCGTGCATAAAAAATATGCTTACGTCGTGTTTTTTAATATTTCCCCTCCGCTGTTCACTAAAATATTATCTAACGTGCAACGAAGTGTATAACGAAAACGAAATAATATCATTGTTTACGATTTAAACCGATAGTTTTTCAATAATCACGTCTAATAATTGCGATTTTCAAACCCACACACACACTGTATTATATTATTATTATTACACACGTAGAGTGTGCAGTTACGATCGTGGGAAAATAGGTATCGGGCGAATAATTTTCGGCGGGGGTGGTGACCGGCGACGGCGGCGCGTACGGACGCAAACAAACGCGGTGATGCGACCCGCGTACGAACAGTCACCCCGTTTTCACGTGCACCGACGAGGGGGTGCTCCCTCCTAACGACCCGAAAAAGAATAGTAAACACTGCGTAATAAGTACATGCGACGATGACGATAATAACAATAATAATAATAATAGTAAACACAATGCGCGCACGACGACGACGCCGCAGCGAAAAAAACACAATCGTCGCCGTCGTCGGTAGGTTAATTCGTGCGGTCCCGCGGTTAGGAGCGGCGTCAAACGGTCGCGCGCGCGTTGTACCGGCTATTATTATTGTTGTATGTTATATAAATCTCGAAATTATTATTATTCATATCGTCGGAGGATCGGTTTCTTTGCACAGTCAGTATAACTGCCTGCGTATATACATAACACAACACACTCGGGGGGGCCCGAGAGACGTGACTTTGAAAAATATATATGCACTTATTCCTGGCCGCCGCCGCCGCCGCGCACAGAGAGAACCGGTGCTCGCACAGATTCCGCTTCGGGCAGTACCGGGTTCACATGTACCGCCGCACATGCACACCTACCGCGCGGCGACCACTCACCGCCGGGACACATTGTTTTCGCGTGAGTACAATATTATATACTTAGCGGTGGTATACACTATACAACGGTAATGATTAATAACGATTTTTATCGCCCGTGAAAAATCGCGGACGCGGTTTTTCGGAATTCCCGGCGAGACCTGCAGGCCGGGTGCGTCAGAGCGCGAGAATTTTTTTTCTATTTATGTATTCGATCACACGCGCGCAAATGCCTACCCTCGGCCGGAAAACCTGTTTCAACACGGGCGTCGGTGACGATGGCGGAGCAGATGACGTTATGCTAATATTTGTACTCGTCAATCCGGTCGTCGACAGATATTATTTTTTTTTTATAAAACCGCAAACACGTTAACTAGGACTTGTGTTTGTTTTCGTTTTTACTCGCGGAAATCGAGACGTGACCGTTATCCGCGGAAATGATGCGCGATCCTAATCGAAAAGTAAGTTTTTGCTATTTCGGAGCGGCTCGTGCATTACAAAACATGTGCAGACTTTTGCAATTTTGCAACGGGCTTGTTTTGATATTGATGAACAATCGTAATTAACACGATTGCGAGTAGCTTTTGGCGAGCCGTTAGTACTAAGCGAGGGCGAGTGTGTTTTATTATACCAGTACGCCGTTCGCAATCGCTCGAGTCTCGGACGAAAGCGATTACGAACTGCGGGGGTCCGCGTGGACGTCGAGCGCGCGGCGCATAATATAAACAAAACGAAAAACTGCACTTACATGGTAATCGTTTCTATTTTTTTTCTACCACCTCGGCCGACGGACTGTGGAAAAAGTACGACGACGAAGAATTACCACCGCCGCACGCCGAGCCGAAGACGAGACCGACAGTTTTAATACCTACGTCGCTAGTAACTGCATAGTAGTGACGCGTGTGAAAAATATGGTTGAAAATTGAGTAAGAAAAAAAGCGAATACGATGTTGTATGTGTAAAGTATTGTAATAATATATAAAAATAATGTATTGTATTGTATGATCAGTTGTACTCGTGTAAAATTAATAATAATAATTTTTATTATTATTACACCGTATATATTACAATATATTGTGGTTATATTGCGGTAATTCTCGCGGAATGGAAGTGTAACGGAATATTATAATAGCATCATAGCATACGCAAACAGAACAAATAGGTACGACTAACGCCGAAACGACGACGCGGCACACGACTGCGGTCTACGGGTCCGCTACGGGTTACCTATGGCTACACCACGATTTAGACGGACGGACAAACGCACACGCACACACAACACATACACGCGCGCGCCACCACCACGTTCGATGCCGTAGTCCGTGGGCAATACGCACGCACACGTACACGCGCAAGTGTCGAACAGATGGAAGGAATGCGTCGTGGAGTGTGCGTGCGAGGGGGGGTCATGACGAGGTGGCGATGGTGGGGGGGTCATGACGAAAAGTAACCGACGAGACGGATAATAACGTTATAATACGTGCGTGTATTATAACAATAATATATTATTTTATTATTATTATTATTATTTAATTTTTCTATTTATTTTTTGCCCACCACAACATACATGCGCTGCCATCTGTCGATAGACCTCTGCGACTGATCTAGCTCGTCTGGCTAAATAGGTGTTTTTACAGGCACCGGTTTGCGAAGCCGCACCGCCGATTACCTGTTGCTGCTCTCGGAAACCGCGCAAACTTCGGCGTTCCGTTTAGGCAACCACACAGACGGAATTATTGCCGAACGACACTGTCTACCGACGGTTTACGAGATGATGATGTCACTAGATAATCGACAGTTTTTCGTTATCGAAGTTTTAGTGTAATTAATACATATTTTCTAAAAGTCCAGCGTAAAATATTGACCATCGAAACGGATTCGCGGACACGCCAGCACTAACGAGAAAACGAGAACCCGAACCGTCTAGCGACTGTGCTGAAAGCTTAATATATTTTAGTATTCGTCAAACGTGTGGTACGCGTTTGCATAATATTATAATATACAAACGACATTTTTGTGTCAAACGCGTCAACACTCGCTTTTACCGTTGTCTATCGGCGGACCTCAGATTTCGCAGCCGAAAAGTTCACACGCATCAATGCATCATCACAAAAACAACAGTATAGCTTTCTCTGACGCCGATGCGAAAAATGGTTGATCGAAAATCGGACAGCGCGATGGACGTGGAGAAAACGACAAATTTCCCAAGACTGCGGGCCAACGGGTAACGGAAAATTTCACGATAGCTGTAGACAAACCATATATGGGCGGTAACAGCGGCAATCACTTCGGCCAAGATAAGACAGTGATCGACTGCATCCGGTTAACAACTTCACATGATTTCGCGGCCGATAAAATAGACGCGTCCGGAAAATTTCAGCCGAAACCAGTATAATTAATTCACCAAAAAATGGTCCAAGCGTATTTTCCGAGCAATAAAGATGAAATCTGGCCTCATATTTATATATTATAAATATTATTCCATTCCATAACTTCCTATTCAATTTTTATTGTTAGCATTAATAAATAAATTAATAGTCTTTGAAAACAACCGAATCCTATGTCATGTTCAATTGGCATAGAATAGCAATATATCTTAATATTGATACCTACTAAATATATTACCTATCTTATATTTCGAGACCTTATTATAAATGGCACTAAGTTTTCAGTTTATTTATATACATTATAATATTTATTAGAGTTGGATATAATATTTTATACTATAACGTAATTGCAGAGGTCAAAACTTCATATATACATGATACACGATAACAATTATTTTAATGCAAAACCATTTTGATTATGTCATGTACTTTGAGTAAATATTTTCATAAATAAGTAAGCATTTTGATCTTATAACAATATCATAACTCCTAATTACATAAATATAATTAAATATATACGCGCATAACCCTGATTTTGCGGTCACGGCGTAAGTGCATACTGCAGCATAGTATACCTACTAAATATTAATTTAATATACGTGAGTGCGTAAAAGTATAGCTCACCACTATTATTAAGGCGCATTAATAGTTTTAATTTAAAATTGCACTCGCATTACTGTGAAATACACTCGGAAATACATCGTTTCTAACAGTAAGTAGGTACCTACATACTATTATTAATTATTATAGATCTATGTAATGATAGTTTTATCCAAACACAATCTGTTTCATCAAAGTCGACCATATATACATATGCATGATGCATAATATTATTATATATAATTATCTTGCAATAGATACGCCAGTTTGCTCTGATTTTCTAAGTATAGCGTATCGTTGACATTAATAAGTTGTACAAATATTATGTACTTATATCTATAAACACGATTACTACAATTACGTTTTTTACACAAGGTTACGAACAACACTTCAAAAAACTCTACAATAGTTCAGTAAATTATCTTTATCAACGAAAACTTGCGTGATATCTTCTTCGTTAAAAACACGACAAGTGTTGAAATAAGTTCAATAATATTTTTCGATTGTCATGTTCGACAACAATAAGTATCTATACCACAAAACTTTCTGTCGTTTGACAATTGCAATTCTTTCAATCAAAGTTGAATTAAGCACATTTAATAGTTATCCCCGTATATAGTATGATAATAAATTCTACAACAGTCGATAAATCACGACATTTTAGGAAGAATAAAATAGTCCTGTACTACTTGAAATTATTTAAATTATGTATAATGAAATATTGAAATACTACATAAACGTAATAGGAGTTTTTCTTGAATTAAATGGTATTCAAATGGTTGGTACCTACTGTATTAAGTATTTTTTTTACTGGACCAGTCTTAAAATGTAATTATCACTTATTTGTTAGCTTAAAGTACATGACGTGTACTATATTATTATATAATGCATATTAAAAAACATCATAAAATGTATTCAATATAAAAATTAATAATATACATATTTTTAAATTAACATTTATTACGTATGCATAAAAATGTACATTTCTACGATGTTCATCAATCAAATGATTATGATATTATTTTAATATAAGATAGTAAATTCACAAAAACTATTAAATAATCAAGATTAAATTAGATACAAAGAAATACAATTGAATTGTTTCTGATAAAAAATCGTAGACATCTATAAAAGTGCCTACATATCTATCGTTTACCATACAAAAATACTAGAACCCAAAAGAGGTGTCGGCCAAATAATTGTTTGTGACGCCATATACCATTATTAAAAGAACAATAGACAAAATTATCAAAAAATCAAAACAATAGTTTATTTACGTTGGTAATAAGCTCTAATCGTCTTCTTATATGATATCAAACAGAACTCATAGAGAAAATAAATATGTAAAAAAAGCCACGCTTCGTTGATAGTTTAAATAATTTAATTTATATTAATATCAATTTTATATAATTTAAAAAATTTAACTTCACTAAAAAAGGGGGTAAGTAGGTAACCGCTGTGTTGTACAGACGGTACGTAGAAGTCAAGTAAACCTCGGCATTGAGTATAAGCACTGAAATGGATATGAATGTTAAATTTGGATTCAAAGATAAATCATTTGTACTTATACGATTTAAAACGATACTGATCGAAGACTGTAAACTTTTTGACATACAATAATTTAACAAGGAATTATTTTAATAATATAATTAAAATTTTAACAAGTATTTGTATTTTTTTATTATTTTTCCTGATTATTGTAATAAGTAATAAGAACTTTCAATTTTGAATCATTGACTCACTACATAGATCCAATATTGTACCAAAAACCTCCATCGCAGTTAATTATCAGAGCATTTTTACTACTAAAAAGTGTCTATAGATACAAAAAAATAAATAATAAAAACACACACATCGTAAAATCAATACATTTATTGCTCCACTCACAATCTATAATATTAAAAAATTTTAATTATAAATTTTCCAACACTTTACATTTCTATTTTAACTAAGCGTGTAAATATACCCTATGTACCTAGGTACTATATTTAAATATTTGTCATAAAAATTATCAAGTATAAAATCGTAATTTATTTATTATTTATGAACTTTCTTTTTATAAAAGTTTATTTCATTAACATCGAATTGTAATATTATTTTACATACCACAAGGCATAGGATCTTAACTGTCTTAAAAAATACATAGCCTATAATAATTTGAAGCATAACTTAATTTTATTTTCTTTTCAATATACATAGCAATTAAGTATTTTTAGTATAGTTTTAAATTATAATATCCTAAACCCAAAGGCTAGTTCTTAATATAATGAACGGAACGAAATGAAAATAAACGGCTTCTAAATTAGGTGGTGTCTAAAGCCTTATAAAAAAATAGTAGTTGGTTACACTGTACAGTTCGCAACACGTTAAAATAATTCTAATTGGCATTTAATTTAAAATCGAAACCAGTTATTAATTTTATATTAACGGCTCAAGTGAGTTGTTATAGAATTAGAGGAACGGCCGCAACTATTTTCAAGGGGATTAATTTTGTAATAAATTAACATACTTGGATAAATACGTATGTTCTACTCCTTACTACCACAAGTCATAATTAATTAACCGAATATTTTAGTTTTACTAATTTTTAACCTTGGAGGATGTATTAATCTGTATTCTTTTTTTTGTTCATTATAACTTATATGGCACGAAAAATAATTATAAAATTCTACCTCACAAATGATTTTATAAAAGTAATTTTCCGAGTTATTAACCGAAGAAGAGACTTGACAACAATACGTTTTTTACGGAGATAAAAAAAATATTCTAACAAAGAGTCCAAAAATCCGAATTTTTATTTATAGTATTATTATAACATTATAATATTATAAATTATAATACATCTGAAATATAAAATGTACAATGAAATCATGATATTTAAATTTAGGTTGTCATGAAAGGGAAATAAGCTATTTCAATTTTCAGTCACGGGTAAATTTTGCGGCACGTGCAAGACTAAAAATTGACTTCCTGCACAATAAGCCACCTATGCTATATTTTTTGTAGTAACTCCAAAAACTAATATTACGTTAAACTAGAATAAATTGTTTTTACCGTTCTCGGTATCTAGTTCGATAAATTGTTTCATAAAACTGCAAAGGAAGAACCCATATATAGGTACCATGCGTTCATTTAACTACCTAGTATTTGCTATTTGTTCAACAAAACGTATACCTAGATGTATATATTATTTATGTATAATTATGTACTATCACATATATTAATCTGATTTGGACAGTAAGTATTCCTACTGTTAAGTATCGAGGAAATTCCATTTTTCCACTCGCCGAAGCGATATCAAAATAAAATATTCTCTGTCTGCTGGACGAAAACAATAATTATATTTAACGCTTAAACTGTCATTAAAAATTCAACTTTCTGTGCAGGCATGGTCATCTTTTTTATTATAGAGGTACCTACTTTACTAGAATTAACAAATTATATATGTAACTATAAACTACTTAGCAGGGAAATTGATGTGGAATCGTCTGTCATTTATAATTCTATGAATAATTTATCACTATTTCGTTGTTGAAATGAAACACATTAATAACTAGTTTAACAATATTGATAATAAATAATATGAAATAAGTACGATTATTATAACAACTATATAGCTTAACAAAGATTTATTACCAGAAGAAATTAAGTTTAATTATTATTGTATTAAACTAGTGCAGCATTGTCACGGATGTAGTACATATTTTAAATTAAAGGAGTAATAAAGAGGTACCTATAGATGCAATAGAATTAAATAATGATGATACCTATTATAATTTAATTTGTTATTTTTAACGCAGTAAAAATATATAATATCTGTGCTTTGCACATAACTTTTTTCATTAAATAAATAAATATTGTGCACAGTTTATCTTTAGGCATACATTACTATAAGAAAAAAGAATCAAAGGATAGTAAAAAATGTATCTTTAAAAAAAGTAGGTAAGTAATATTCGAAAGTCAAAATAACTGATATTCCGTATAGAACTCACATACCTATAGCTATAAGTACCTACTTCGATATTATTTCTAGAATGATTCAGATAACAATTTAAAAAGCTAATAACTACCTACGAAAAAATGTTTTATTTGCTATCATATGACAAGTGAAAATACCAGTCAAATATATATTTGATATAGATAATAAGTTAGTATTAACTAATAAGTCAAATTATATATTTTTTATGTAACTAACACTCCATGTATATGTATATATATTAATAAAATGAATATTTAAAACTCGTTGAACTAAACAAATATGAAATAAGTACAAATAAGATATAGCTGGTATATTTATCTAAAAATGTACAGAAAAACAAGTTTTTAAGTGGAAAAAATACCATTTAAATTGTATATATTTTATACAACTAAAAAAACATTGGTTTTCAAGATTATCAAATCATTTAAAAAAATTCTTTGAAATAAGGCATTTTTTATTGCGTCCATGCATATTTAAATTTATCAGAGCCGATCTCGGAGAGTTTTTGCTTATAAGATTAGTAAGCACTAAGCAGTGTATATTGTATATAATGTACCTATATAAAGTATAATTATTGGAATTTTAATCGATTAGATTTCATTTATCAAAAACTATCCATTTAACCTACATACTGGGCGAGATACTGGGTTATCGCTACTAATAATCGATAACAAATTGATTACCTATTAATTCATTACATTTTGTTATTTAAATATTGTACCTATATCATCATAAACACATATAATTTATAGTTTACAAATCACTGAAAATGTTAGTTTTTTTAAATTTGATAGCAGATTATTGTATCTGCCACCTCGCAGATTAGACTTAGCGTTAACATAGAGAGCTATCTGGTTTTAACTAATAAACTACCACATCAATAAGTAAACTTAATTTAGATTAGGTACCTACCTACCTACAATGCAAAAATTAGTGAATTTTAATATTTTATAATAATATATATTTATTCAATACTTAATATCAACACAGTGATATATTTAAATGAGATAAAGTTGCGTGAAGACGTTTTGTTAAACACGTTTCCCAAAAGTCCTAGAACCTAAATAAATTATTGTTTTAATTTTTTTTAATTTATACCATCCATCATAATATTCATTAGAAAATATTTAGACAAAAGAAAGAGTCAGACCAAGGAACACAAATGATACGAGTGTACACAGAAGAGCGGCCAATTCATGAACTCGTGACGAAAATAGATGTATACCTCTCGCAGAAAGTCTAATGTCATACCGTTCGGGAAGCTGAAAACGCGGCGTACCAGCAATCAGCAGCATCCACCCTATCTGGCTACTAGCCCAACAAAAAGTCTTCAATACTCAATATTTGTATATCGTTTAGTATTTTAAAGCACACTGCAGTTCTTGTAAATGTGTTGAAATTGTTATTCTGGTGTCTACTGTATGTCTGTATATTATATTATAATATCATATATTCATATGGTAGGTAGCTAAAGTAAAAGTTTACGTCACCATTGTAGACATGGTAAAATCGTTAAAAAAAAATTAAACAATTATTATTACCGCAAGGACCATCCAATCAATATTGCAATCAGAACTGTATAATGTATATAAGTACCTAAATACCTAACACAGTATTAACTGTGCGTTTTTCATTAAGTTAGGAGTCGATCCGGTAAGATTTACGTCGGTGTGACATCGGAATCATCGATTAACGAGCGTCATCTGCTGATTTAGTATCTTTTAACGAACTTTCAAATTACACCGATGGTTGAATGGACAATAAAATCTGGCAAACGCCCATTCGTTGCTACCTACTTACGAAATATTATCGTTGGTGTATATTATATCGTTGGCTCGACCGAAACGACTCGTCACAATTACAACTCTATGTCTATATACTATTAAATATACACCCGCTAAGTGCCGATAAAATCATAGACGCGTAGGGTATACCACCCACTACTTTATTTACAAAGCAGTATAGGTATACACATATTATATCGTACACGGCGAGAGACCACGGTAAGAGATCGCGAGGCCGGCTCGGCCGGGCGTTTATGATGTTCGTGTCAGGTACACGGTATACATTACAGGTGTAGTTGATGCGATTTTAAGAAGCAGTATTAAATTCAAATCAAACGGTTTGAATAAAAAAGACCCTATTGTGCGCAGAAGGTCATACACAAAACCGTAAACGGAACTCGACGATAACGTGCGTCGGGTGCCTCTTACCCGTTATTATTAATATTATTATTATACCTATAGGTATATTATGTCACATTAAAACCACATATCTCAAATATACCTACAAACCCATATATATATATATTTATATTTTAAGCGGGTAGCGATATATATATTTATAAATATAGAGGTAAATTGTATATATATTGTATATATTTATTTATAAGTAGGTATAGAGTGACTTTTTGAGCTAGGTTAGGTCACCAAGTTCTGATTTTTGGAATTTTTCTAAAAATGTTGACATATTATTGTAATCAAAATTTGATAAAAAGTTTTTGGGTTGTTCTACTTTAAATATTTTTTTTTATTATTAAGCAGCCTGTTACAAAAAGTTGAAATGGTGTAAAGCATGTTTAAAAAATCATTCTGTATACCACTGCTCTGGTATAATTGATGTACGGTAACACGTCTGAATAGCTAGCCCGGTCATCTAGCGCGACGAACATGAATTGCGAACGTTCGTCAATATACATAAAATATTATTATATTATGCACGAGTCGACGTAGCGGGCTGCGGCAATGACGGAAACGCGGTGTTGTATTTTAGTATTATGTGAATAGGATACTGATCCATTGTGCATCAGATTTGCCGATCGAAAAAGCGATGGCGACACGATAATGGTAAGCAAAACGATACACAAATCGAACGTGGACCATTATAATACCATGCTGTCGTCGGTGTTCTCGTAACGGGACGCGACGCGCCTCTGGCTAACGGAGCCGTCCTGAAAACTCGATCCGCTCGACCCCTCGGGGCGTACGAGATCCGATGTGGGCGCCATGAACGACGGTTAAACGGTGGCGGATGATCTGAGATCTCGCACACACGTTGTGGAACGTGTCTGGCGGCGACGGACGGACGGCCGCTGTCGGACAAGGTCGAGACGGAGCGGCGTCTACGGCGGTAGCGTTTAAAAATAATAATAATAATAATAATACGCACGCCCACGCACAGATCGCACGTAACCTCTCGATCATTGTGCCGCCGCGGAAATATGCAAATTAACGCGAGCGCGCGCGTGTTCATCGTTTATCACGACGGACCGTATTGCATATGATACGTTTTTACGCAGTCATCGTCATCGATCAATGATAAATATATTAATAATAATAATAATTGTAGTTCACTGGGACGGCCGCGGCCCCTTCACGAATATCGTTTCCGATGTTGTTATTATTATTATTGTTATTATGCGGCACACGTGTGCCGCCGCCACGCCACTGCGGACAGACGATGATAAGACGTTATCGGCATTATAATATTGTACATAATATTATTATATTTTATATACAACGTAAGAAAACGGTCCGCCGGCGAACCGGTCGAATGAGTTTGAAAAAAAAAATATAGTATAATAATAACAATAAGCGATTTTTTTCCATTCCACCCGACCGGCCTGTCAACGTACAAAAATGTTGCAGCATGAAAAAAATCGCAAACGAGTCATTGAACGTTTAATTTTTATTTTCTCTGGATCGAGAGTCGACTTTTCCACCACAGTACCTATTATACCTCTACTATAATTATAATATTGTGCCGTGATCACCGCAAAAAGGTTGTAATTGCATGGTGTAGTACTCACTACCACCACCACCGGCAGGGTTAATCCGTACCAAGGTCAAAAGTATTTAGTCCAAGTCATAAGTCTAAAATATCAATAATTATAACAACTGAATACCTAATAGATTATTTGACAGCTTATTGTTACCCCTTTTTATTTTATTAACACCAACGCGGTAACTAATAAAATACAACTCTGCATAATATATTAATATATAATATTATATCCAATTTAGAAAACTTTATTATGATCACTGGTCATAATATTTGAAACATTTATACCATGTTGTATACTATCACAATGTCACATAATGTTTACTTGAGTGTTAAATCACATAATTATTCTACTAATGATAACAAAAATAAATAACTCAGAATAAGCATACATATTATCCTAGATGTTGAACCTCATTTGGTTGCAATAAATACCAATATAAAAACTGTTTAGCAAGTAAAAGCAATTTCCACCATATATGGAGTAAACTAAACTTAATAACATAATTATGTACTTTATAAATAAAAGGGTTGAATGGGATGAACACTGCCCAAGGGTACAACTCAATTAACCTACATTATAAATTATCATCATGGATAGGATAACATCCTATCCAACCCATTAATTATTATAAATTACAATGTATAGCCTAATTATTGTGTATTTACCAAATTATTTACAGCCAATGGTAAATAGGTAATGTCAAACAATACAAAATGCAAAAATGTATTCACTTACCAGCTATTCGGAGTACAGCCCGGTCAGCTGGGTCCAACTGAAGTATGCTGAGCGGTTTGTCTTTTGCCCAGTCCTTAAGGCTCTGGTCTGAATCAAAATCCATGACTGTCGGCTTTCAAACAACTCATCGGCCGCAAGCGGTAACCGACCCGTCTACGGCCAACGATACACTCAGGTCGGCATCGGCTGCAGCTGCGGGAACCGTACAGCACTCGTTGCAAAAATCCTGAAGACCCAAGTCAATTTAAAAATTTTCAAAAAAAAAAATTCTTGTCTAAAAATCTGTTGTAAATTAGGGGACAACGTCAGCTCCCGCACGGCCCTACTATCGTTTGTACCTGTAGGTGGCGAGACGACCACTTCGCGGAGAAGACTAGATACTAATGAGGATTGTGCGTTTCGACGATCGCGGATGCGTAACGTCGGCGGGCGGCGCACTGACGTACCGGCGGCGGCGGTTGAAGCGCTGACTGCGGGTAGTAACCGGCGGCCCGAGTGACCGTCGTAGCTAAGCAGATGGACCGGTAACCGGGATACACAGATGCCTATTAGAATGTTATCGGTGTGATGGCAAAAAAAAAAATCACGACCAACGGGAGACGGAACAGCACTGTGCGGCGTCGATCAACGTGCTGAAAGCGACGAGACGAGGTGCTTGACCCGGCGAAGCGACGAGAAAAAAATATTTACGGCAAGCGCGGAGATGATAATGCCGTAAACAGACAGTGCAACTACATGGGTACGCTACTACACCATGGACTAGGGGAAAACGACGCGTGGAACAGGGGAATATTAAAAAAGTAAACAGAAAAAAACGTAGTGCACCGGAGGCATACCGCGTACGCGAATAATAACAATATTCGGTACTCGAACGATTGAAACGATATTGAATCACTCGTGCCCGCCGAGCAGTGTGACCAGTGGAGCATATGCGATAACGGCTCAGCGCTTGTGATAACGCTGTTCGGAAGTCAGCGACGGGAACGCTATCTGACGGTTAACCCGGCAAGTCAGCCTGTATGTCTCTCTCTCTTTTGATTTTCTTTAAAAATAACTTCAAAACGATAACCAACGACGTGATTCTCAACCGTTGAATTAAAACTGTACACTTATTTAGCATATTTAACGTCCGTACGAAATTAAAATGCAAGAAACGCATTCTTTTCGCCACTTGGCCGCTTGGCTGTTAAAATCTCCGACACGATTCCACGCCCAGCCGACAGGTGGCGCCGCCATCGGCAGGTCGATGACACCCGGTCGGGTCTCCGACGTCGTTTTTCTTTCTGCCGGGCGGACAGCCTGCTTATCAGATACTGCTAAAAAAATCATTAATGAATAATATCGTATTTTTGTTGTCGTGATAATGAAGCGTTTAGCAATACATGAATAATAATAACAAACGCACGGAAAATTTTCGCCTGTGCTGACGCGGTGCTAGACGGAAACGGAAAAACGTTTTTACGACGTCACTGTGGCCGTCTGATGCTATTAAATCGTATTTCCACCGTCCCATTTCCTTAACGTCATCGCACAACCAAGAATAGCTCACAGTTTTCGTACTATTATTATTATTACCGACGCCAAAGTTTTTAAACCTCAAGTCATTTTTCGTTTTACATTTATTATTTTTTTTTTACAAACAAATTAATATTATATAAACACTTTGGTTTTTCAAAAACAATTCGTCAAACGCTGTTTGCGCCGTTCAACGTGTATCAGGTAAGTTGTTGGCCTCATGCCCGTATTTGCTCATCTTACAGGCTACAATGTTCAATGTAGTTATTGTTGTTTTACTGTTGTGGTGGTTCAATTCCAATACTCGATTTGTGTCCTATTGTCCTATATCAAATGAACATACGTCTCATTCCAATGGAGTATGTATATTATATTGTTTTAAATTTCAATATTGTTGTAATTTATCTGTAGTCAAAGAATTGCGAACAAATGGTGGCGGTACTTCCTGCCTGAAAAGAACATCCTGTTGAGGCATATAATTAAGGAGTCATGGAGTTTCAAGTGAGTTGATTATAGACTATTAGACATTAGTAAACCTAGATTTTTCTAGTGATCTTATTCAATAATAAGCTTTTTTGAACATGGAAAGTTACGCATTTTGTTATTAGGAAAAAATAGAATATGTAAATGGTACCATTAATATCTATACCAGTTTCTCAATTAAATACAAATATTGACCTTATTAAATATATTAATTATATACATTCATTTCTTATATTGTATATATTAAGTATGTGATATTTTAATTACCCAATAAGAATATATTAAATAGATGTGTAGGTAATTAATAATTACCATTGTTTAAATTCTTATATGTATTTCCATATTAAGAAAATTAAGTTTTAGTCATCAAATAAATCATATTTTTCCTTATACATCATTAACATATTACTATTTAATATCATGTATAACATCAATCCAATTATCATCTAAACCTGTTTATGTTATGTTTATAAATTCATAATGTATTATATGCGGTAGGTAGGTACTTCTACATTATATTATACAATAATGATTTCATTATGCTAAATTTATTGGATACTTACATTATTTAGTTAACACCAAAAAATAACTCAAAATCAAACATAGCTACCATATGTAATATATTATATTATAAATTAATTTTTTTTGATTAAATATATGACATCATATTTTGAACATATGTGTTCTAGAACATCTGCTAAATGTTCATTGTTCTTTTGTTTCCCAATATGATTATTATTTTACCAACATAATTATTTTATACAAATCATTGACTATAGGTACCTAATTTGTATTTTTATTTGCAAATATTTAGTTATATAAAATAACAAAGATTAGGTCCCTCATTTTTTTTTCATATAAAATATTTTAATGCGTAACATAATACAATACCTTCATTATAATATTTACCACAATGCATATTGTTCCATTATGTATAATACCAATACTTGTATGGTTTTTGTAATCTACTCTATCATATTTTTGGTATTGATTTTGTATTGGACACTGGTAAATTATCTGCTTAGTAAAAGTTTATTCTTCTAGTATGATATAACAAAACAAAAATTATAAAGGTAACTGTTTCATAAATAACCACAGAAATTGTTTGAGGAATTGCATTAAATAGGTAAAACAAATAATAATATACTATTTTAATGATCTGTATTATACATTTTAATTACAGTGTTTTTAGACAATTATGTTGTTAAGAACCTAAAGAGATGGTATCCATTTTCCCTACCACTCTATGTGACCGTGACTATCTCTTAACAATAAAAGGATTAGTTATCAAGCTATTAAATATAAATACTATCTATTAATTAACATTTTACTAGGTACCTATTTCTTTCTTTAACTTTGAACTGTCAGCTTTACTTAAATTACGGCAATATTCTTACCCTCATTATTTGTAAACATAATTACACAGATAATATAAATTGTTTTTAGGTTGAATTATGTTATATTTATCTTCATGTTTCACACAGTATTAATTACAGCTAGGTTAAAAAAATTGTTATATGACCAATCAAACTGGTTAGGTAAGTAGACTTAAATATTAAATTGCTCTTATGCATTTAATATTTAAATATATTACAATGATTATAAGTTTTTAAAAGTTAAATTAGGTATAAAAATTATGTTATTTACTAGTATAACAAATATTTTTAAATATAACTCATTGAAGTTCCCAAATTTCAGTTATATAATAATATGTCTCTTAGAAATAATTTTTCTCAGCAAAATAGCTTAACCTGCAAATTAAAATACATTTTTTTATTTATTTAAATATAGCCAGTTAATATAAAAGACACTGCATCTTAATACTATCTTATAAGCTATAGTTACAATTAGGTATATTCAAACATTTTAATTTTCACTATCATGTCATTCCTAAAAATAGCTTAACTAGTCACGTATTGGTACTAATAATCGTGAAGTCTTAATAACTTTAAAATCTCTTAGGTCAAAAACTTTAAATAACAAACAATATTCATATTGTATTATTGAACTATATATATATTACTCAATCAGAATAACAAACAAAATGAATATACTTATGTAGGTAACAAAAATAATAAGTAGACTAGTATAGTTCAAACTGAATATGTACACTTCTTAGCCACATCCTAGCTAACTACCTGCCCATCCAATGGCCAAATATTATGGTTATAATTAGGGTTATGGATTTATTGCATTATAGAACCTCGACAAAGCATTTGAAATGCCTATAAATAAATTCAGTTTGAAATACAATACAAAAGAAACAATAACCTAAAGGCTATAATTTAAAAAAAGGAAAAAATAATACTATATAAAAGCTTTAAAATTGAATTTGAAGTTGGATAATTCTTACTTTCAACATTTTACAATAAGCTAAAGAAATTGCCGTTTGCTACTCATTCACAACCTTATAAAAAAAGTGAGTTGTATGACAGAATATGTGTTCCTTGTGTATGAGAATATTAAAAAAATGTATATGAAGTAGTTAACTTTTGAAAAACATCTACCATATTTATAAATTTGGTATGGAAAATATACAAATACTTACTGAAATTCATGAAAGTATCCCAAATGAGCTTTGCTCAAAATGATTCTTTTCTTTGAGACCTTATCATGCAAATTAGGTACTAGTAATTTGTACATAGAGAAAGTTAGTTTTAACTATTTCTTTGAGTAATTTTCCAAAAAAAAATATGAAAATTGAATATTAAGTAGGTACATATGATTTTAACAAGACTGATTTTAATTGTCTAAACAAATAAAATACTTAGACATAAAATTTCAGATATTGTTTTTCGTAATTTGGTTCTTAAAATATTTTTTTGATTATCGCCTTATATTATTGCAAAAAACTAATAGAATATTTCGTTTACGTAATTGAAAATTCTAATAGGTATAGTGATACCTATACACAATAGGTAGTGTGCCGTACAGCAGTATAATACTGACGTATCATCCTAAGTTTAGTGAGTATACGCTAAAAACAACTAAAGAACTGTGTATACGCGGTATGAGTATCTCCCGCACCCCCTTACCACCACCCAATACACCACAGTATATACACAGAATAATATACCTAATAATATGGTAGAAATGGTACATTCCAATGATAATTTGTTTGATAAATGTAATATTATATTAGAAGGCGTTATTAAAATCTAACTAATTAATAAATTGAAAAAAAAATTAGTCTTTTAAAAATAATTGATTATCGGTAAAGCCATTTATTTGCTGTTATAAAAAAAAATGTATGATATACATATTATACTTAGATCCTTTAGCCATGTAACACTCTCACCACGTCCAATGCAGTCAAATCCTTGATTGGTTATAATAAAACAAAATTAAGAAATACATATTTATTTTTTTTTTGTACAATTTATATATTTATATTTTATATAGGTATATATAAATATATAAATTGTACAACAAATCAGAAAAAAAAATATCTAAAACAATTGTCATAGTAATATAAATCTATTTTTTACTCTTGAAAATTGATCTATGATTGATTCAACGTCCACTTCAATATCTCTGTGGAAACAAAAAAATTTGTGACTACAGATTTTTAATATTTTTCATATGTCATTGTAACAATATATTAGGAGACTTGTATTAAATTTTCAAGTTTTTTTACCCAACAAATAAAGTTTTATAGAAATCTATAGAAAAAAAATTGGAAAATTAAAATGTCCGTAAACAGCTCAAGATAAATCAAAATATTTTAAAAATGTTATGGTATATAAAAAATGCTGAGAAAATATTGAGCCCATGCCCCCCCCCCTTAGCTACGCCACTGGTTCTAAATGTTCTGATTCTGTACGCTGTTTTCGTCATATTAGATATTTATTTGAAATGATTTCATCATGTTTCATCGTATTTTGTGAACAGAAATGTTGATAGAATTTAAATATATTTAATAATTTTACATACATTTTTATTTTAATTCATATTTAATTTATTTACATATACCTATATATACGTTTTGAATTAAAATAATATTTATTTAATTATTTTAAACAGATTTTTATCTAAGGTTTAATTTAAGGAATGACCGTATATACTTGATCTAGAAATTAAGAACTTATAGTATTTATTTATATTTAATAAATGTTCGTTAAAAAGTAATAAAATTCTACTCGTAAAAAGAAAAGCTGAAATCATTTTAAAAGTTGATCGAAGTAGTTCAACTACATGAATCGAAATGCGTGAGCAATAGGTATTAGTTATTACACATAATCAAAAACTTCAGTTTGATCTTTATATGAGTTATGTAAAAGGAAAAAAATGTCCGGGAGTGGTTATCTAAATTAAAAAACTGCTGATAAGATAAACTAAAAAATAGAACTTATGATTGTGATACCAATTGTTTTTTATATGACTACGTTCTAATATTTTATCGGTTCAATATTTTAATGTGTTTATAACGTCGTCTCATTGCGCCGATTAATGGCCTAATGGGTCGTCTTTGTGTTGTTTAAATACCAGATAGCACCACGAAAACCTTGAATTACTCACAATACTGTGTTTATTCAGACTGGAAGGAGTCCAAGTCCGCGCATATGGGGTCTTCTCGTATTAATTTTAATCCAGCTCCAGTCACTCGTCAGTATTTACCGGTTATTAGTAAGCTGCTGCATTGGCTTACTACCGCGACCGGCCGTGCCTGTGCCTCCGTTACGTATTGCGTTCGCGATTAGTGATCAAGCTGTAATTTAAAGTATAATATTAATATACTACGAGTGTTTAATTTAATTACCCACGGAAAAATCATAAACGATTATTAATATACATATTATTTCATTAAATATTTAAATTTCGCTCGTAAATTTTTAAGGAGCGATTTATATCACTATTTTATAACCCAATCGAGTTTGTGCGCAAGTAAAATGTATTTATATTTTTAGTGATTACTGGCTATGTGTGTAACTATAATAGGGTAAACAATTTAATAAGAATTATTTTTATTTCATTTCTTGATATTCTATCACTAATTTTATGGTTATTCAAAAGTTGTACACACAATTTAATTTAATCACGTATAATTGTTTTCACATAAAAAAAAATAATAATATTTAATTGGAGTATTAGGTAAAAAAATATAATTCGAATACCTATAAAAAAAGATATCTAAATTTAATTTAATGTACCTAGTGGTACTAACAAAATATATTATTCTAATGAGCCATACTTATTCACACCTTTTATAGGTTTTATAAAACCTTATATTATATTTGACGATAGTTAGCTATAATAATAGTGTGTCGCAAAACAATTTATTACATCGCCAAATTTGTACATATCATTCCAATGAACAATCAGTAGCGCATACGATAGGTACCTACATTTATTTTATTCGAGATTTATCATCTGTGTATACTGTTGTGAAAGTTATTTGTGATGACGAAATTGTTCGTTTCTTTTTTATTATACAGTTTAGTGTTTTAACTATTTTAAAATTTCAGTATAACATTTTTAATTTTTAAATTGAAACAAAATACAAAGTAATGTTCTAATGTATATGTTTTATTATGAATGACTTCAATGATTCATTGGATTGTGCGTTTTTTTTTCATTTTCGTTATTTAAATATGCTCATTGTTTACGAAAAGTACAATTTTGTACTTAGTTAACTATTTTACGTAAATCAGTTTTAACATTTCGACTCACAGCAATTGGTGCATAAAATAAAACTAGGATAATATAACATATTATATAGCTAAACGAAACGTTTTAGTTTATTTAATTTTTGACTGATTTAATCTCGTTATATTTTAACGGTCAGATTAAGACGTCAAGATCAATGATTTCGAAAAATTAACCATATCATACTACCATCATATACTATTAAGACACTCCTAACCTACCAATATAAAACTAATTTAGTTCACATCATATTATTTATCATTTAAGTATTCAAAACTATCAAATAAGGTCTTATTAAATACTTTTTATGTCCAGTAAATGTTATCTCCGTTTTACTGTTCATTATAGGTACCTGGTAAAAGTATAGTATATTAATAGTATATTTGCATTATAGTTCAATTATTGTAAATCGTTAATCTCACGAAGACCTTCAAATAAAAGATACATTTTGTATCCATGAATTCACAAATAGTTTAATTGTGTGTGCAACTTCTTCGGGTTAAGACAATTTTTATCTATAAATATTAAGTACCTATAATATAATTCATGAAACGCTATCGATGAATTCCAATCTGTAGAGAATACTGAATATTCCTTCGTAAAAATAATAATTTGTAAATATATATATTTAAATTCTTAATACTATCCCGCAGGCATGCAGGTCATTTTGTTTTCGACGAACACTAAATTATCATTCGATTTAAACTACATTTAACGATTTTAGGTTTCCGTTAATGATTTCTAGTTCAAATTACTTTTCTTTAATGCATGTATATTTAACAATTAACATACCTTTCTTGAAATCGAATAGATTTTTAATGTCTATGTATCGCTAGACAAATGTGTCGTGACCATATTTAATAATATAGTACACCTTAATACGCGCCTACCCTATTACACGGTACGTTAATTTAATAGTGTTGATGTTCGAGAAATCTGAAACGCCAAATTGATGAATATTTCTTGTATATTGTTCTATTGAAAATCAACAAATTATAAAACTTGGATAACTTTATTAGGACAACTAACGAATAATATTTAATATTAAATGTCCGATAATAAGCCAATCCCACGTTTTACCTTGCTGTGCGTTGTGCGTATGGAGTATAATATACGATATAGTATAATATACCTATCAAGGGCATGGTAG
This sequence comes from Nasonovia ribisnigri, assembly GCA_027563435.1. Classification (NCBI taxonomy): domain Eukaryota; kingdom Metazoa; phylum Arthropoda; class Insecta; order Hemiptera; family Aphididae; genus Nasonovia; species Nasonovia ribisnigri. Next base: position 110,428 of record JANEHU010000015.1, on the reverse strand, counting down.
GAATTTGTTTTTTTCACAATCTCCGACGCAACTATACTTATATATACGTGTGTTGTGTATATAACATTTTTTTCTTCTGTTATTACTGTTTATGGTTTTGATTAGGTTTTTACTCTCGAAAATAACTAGAAACTTTCGTACGCCATTTAAGGACAGTAAAGCTGCGGAAGGAGTAAAAAATCACTTTTTTTGGCATTGGTCCCTTTGCGGTTGACAGGTTAAACTAAATTTAGCCCGATTTATCTTATACCGCACTGCTGCACATGCGATGACACTTAAAAAAGATGTATTTACATAAATTGCGATACCGAAGAAGGGGATAAGGAAACGAACGGTTTTATTGCCCTCCTCTAAATAAACCCCCTCGCGCGGAGTGTCATCGGCTGTGTGTAACCTCCTCCCCACACCCAACACGCGCCTACCCATAACCACAATAATAGCATTCGTTATACGTTATAAATTATTTTAATAATGCATAGGTACTTATGAACTTGGTGGTTTAATAAAACGCACTTTACCGACGACGACAACGGGGATGTACAAACTTACGAAAGTCGACTTTGCGTGCGACGGACGGATTCTCTGCCGATTGGAAATGTCTTCGAATTTTAGTGAAATATTATATAGGTACACACATATTATAATACCCTATTTAGGCGTATGCATAAACGTTTTGTGAAAGTAAAACATACGTCGTTGTGTTGTGCAGACACGTGCCTATATAGCGCTGGGAGGTTTTCCATATACCTAATAATATGTGTTTATACGCGTATATTATTATGAAATTATTTATATTTGAGTATTTTTTGTTAACGAAGGTGTTAACGGGGACACACCTGCGGCCGCAGCAGCAGCACCAATAGTCGCCGGTCTCGTCCCGCGTTGTTGCACGCGTCGCGTCGGTTACGCGCGTAGCCGAGAACCCGGCCGTACCCTAAAAAAATATTACAATAATAACGAAAACCGACGCCCATTCGCGCACGCACAACAATCATAAAAAATAATAATAATAATATTGTATCAACATATTATTATCATTTATATATTATAATAATTGCGTTGCGCTTGTGTAGTGTTGAGTGAGAAAGCTCCAAAGGACAAAAAAAAAATTAAAAAAAAAAAAAAACTGTTAACGTCGCCGAAATAATAATATGTACGGTGGTAAAAAACGACGGTTCCTCCTCTGCCGCCGCCGACGCAGTCGTACGCTACGTCCGCCGCACGTTGTGAACGCCGATCGCGCGTCGCCGGTGGTGCACTTGTGCGACTCGCCACGCCGCCGAAGCGGCCACGATGTTGGCCGGCGCGCTTGACCGCGTGCTGCCGGGCCGCCGGTCGCCATACCTGCACCGGGTGAACGTGGAACGGCGCCCCCGACCGCCGCTACCGCCGCAGCAACGGCCACACAGTTACCACGCCGGCGCGACGGCCGAGTGTCAACGCCGCGACGGCTTGAGGACAAGTGGACGAAAGTTGGCCGCCAAGTTTTGGTCGTCGTGCGGGTCGTCCCGGTCTTCGGCGGTGGTGGGCGGATGCGTCCCCCCCGACCCGGTGGCCGTGCGCAAACGGACGGCCGCCACCGCCGCGGCCACGACCACCTGCAGCAACGGCGGATTCTCGAACGTTTCGCACACGTGGCGTTTCAAGCGGCTAAGGTACGACGACGACACCCGCGCCTCCATATAAAAATTATCTATTTATTTTATTATTGCAGTTATGTCGTTTCGTTTTCATAATACGTTATAAATATCATTGTATTCTATGCTATGTTCTATACGCACTGAACGCGCCCAATCGCGGCTACTTTATGTGTGCACAATTATGTAGGCACTTAAAGATAATATTTTTACGGTATTCGCGTTACGCCATTATATTATTTTATGTCATATTATAATATTATATTATTATGTTATTATTGTACGTCGTCTTACGATCGGTCGACCTCGAAAGACAAAAAAAGGTGTGTGTGCCCGCCGTAGATCGTCGTCGTCGTCGGCGACACCCGGCCGAGTGGGCGACTATATGTTTCCCTCTGTTACCGCGTGTTCGCCGAGACCTTCCTGCGATGACATATTATTATAATATGTATTATGGTTCGGCAGATGTTGGCCGTAGCCGCGAGACGTTCATGGTTCACACACGCTCGTGTACCTACACGTTATAATATGGTAAGAACCAGATCTCGCAAGTCGTGTGTGCGTGGAAAAACGAGAGAGAAAACCGGCACCGCGTTATGTGCGCGCGTGCGACGGGTGTTCGCCAACGAGTACGCCGTATCAGACGCCGTATGGCCGCATTGCCTTCGCGAAATACCACTTTGGGGATCGCATCGTTTCGTCCGGTCCATTATTATTATTTACGTCGACGCGGGCGTATATCGCGTCCACGCACATATTTGACTCACGTATCGTATAATATATAATATATTATACTGCTGAAGATCTGCGCTCGACTCGTCTGTATAGATCTTTGTTCCACGTATAGGTGCCTATACGTAAACGCGTAGGCAACCATGAACTGCGGTTGACGATGTATAATAATAATATTGGTCTAATATCAGACGACTCGTCTGTCGTTTACGCGGGTTGCGGGTGGCGAATTATTTGGTCAAATGTTTTTTAGAACTTTGAAACTTTATTTCTTTATGTCTATCAATAATTTATATTGTTTTTATATTATATGGAGGAAGAAATAGAACGTTATATTGATTCTTAATAATTGTAATTTAATTATTATTTACATCCTCCTCCTCCCCGTGCACCGTATTCTGCGTTGAATGATCCCCGGGTCGTGGTGAATTTTTTTAGTAGGTGGAGCAATATATAAGTTTAAAACGCCAATTTGTCGCTTTCTTTGCTTTCTATACCTATAAATACAAATATATTATGCAAACAGGTAGCCCAATGCCCACACTATATATTATTTTTACTATAGTTTAGCATATACCTCGGTGTATCGACACCTGCACGACGGCACGTTTTTTTTTTCACGTTCTCTTGGCTGCACTACAGTTCGAATGATTAACGCATTTGGAATGTGAAAAAGTCCGTTTTTCCCGTTAGTCAAGCTATTTTATTCTAAAAAAAAAAATTTACTAATCTCATACGGTCGACAATATTTTTAAAATAAATTATTTTTATTATTATTAATATATTTTTTTTTTTTTATTAAATCCAATTAATCATAGTTTTATATTTTTGCTATTATTATCTTAATCATGTCATATAGATCTATATATATTCTCTTTGTTCGTTTAATTCGTTTGCTTAAAAAAAAATTCTACTAGATTACGTGTTTCTATTAACTCATATTATATACAATTTTAAAATGTTTATGCATTACATCATTACACATCTCGATTGCACATTTCAGGGACGGACACGGTGTCATTTTTGGTCTATACACGATTTGTATATTGAAACACAAGTTGAGACGCTTCTACTATTACTTATTGGTATATTATAAAAATAAAACAAATAAGAAAATAATATTATATTATTATGTACTACATAATACCAAACTATCCGTGCTTGACCGTTTGCCAATGAGTATGAACAATGTAGAAAACTAATAAATTTCCGTCTACGAATGTTTAATCGCGTAGTTGGTTCTGCTTTAGGTACCTACCTATATATTTTATTTTTCTATTACCACTGTACACTATCGACAAATAATGGATAATGTTATGATAATATAATCTGTAGATCATAACCGTATGATGATGATTGAAAACGTACTAATACAAAAATTAATTTGTTTGTATACTTAATAAGTACAACGTATAATGATGATAGTATCATGACCATATATCACGTATAATATTATGCATAATAAACTATTTTTCGAATCTCGCGAGTAGGATGATTACTTTTCCGTGTTGGTATATCACGCATATCATACATATTATATATAGGTACACGTGTATACGTATTGGATCCCCCTCGTATATGTACATCGTCTATATATATTATTGTGGACGGGAATAAATTAGGCATGTGCGTTTTCATCGCGCGCGCGTGGGATAAATCCGTTCAACATAATATAATATGTAATATAATAAGCGTATAATATGTAATTACGTTGACCTTTGAACTCGGTGTGTCGATGCATTGACGACAATATTAAATTCCTTATTATAATTATGCATATATATAGGACATAGGTACATATACATATTATACAGACTATGTTCTAGTAGGTGTATGAAAATACGTTATCCAGCACACTATAAACCGACCCCACGACGCGATGTGTCAGCGTATATTAAATTTAATAATAATATTAATAAGTATATAATTATTAATTACCATACACATATATGTTATTTTTATCTTACAATCTTAGTAGTGTTTACCATGATATGATTAGTAAGTTTTATCATGATAGAAACCTACCTGAAACATTTTTTGGAAGTTACGCACAAGTTCCTAAGACCATTAGAGCACCTAGTAGATTAATTTGTTCAAGTTGCCGAAATGATGAATTATTTTTTCGAAAATAAAAAATCCTACAGTAATGATGAGATCTAAAGCCCAAAGGATGTTTATCTAAAGATATGCTTTATCAAATAATCTAATGTATAATATTATTTTTCCGTATAACCATCATAATATATAATATTAGTTATTATCATATATATGTTTTAATCCATCAATATGTGTATGCTGCTTACGTATGGGCTTCTTTTTGGTAATACGACATAATATTAAGAGTGATGGCTAGCGACGTAGGTACGCGTTTAAATTTCGTTCTAAAAAGATTAATGATTTATTATAGATTTGTTTATTTCAAAGTGTTCAGTCCATAATAATAATATGTTTAAATCTGATTTTTCCAGTCATGGTAGCAAAACGCCGGTGGAGGAACCGTCGGCCAAATCAACGGAAATGGCTGAAAGCGGCAGCGGGGCCGCGATGGTCCCAGCTGCCAAAACTGGATCGATCAAAGTACACTTACCCAACAACGGATTCAATATTGTAAAGTTCATCGATAACATCAATGTCAAGGTAAAATAAATATAAAAATGTATTACAACAGTCCATTGCAAACATGTGTCTATATATTATACAATAGATGATTATTATTTGAACATACTACACGCATAATTATGACTTACATTTTTGATAAGGTTTTTACATTTTTAAGAAATATTCAAACTATATACTATCTTTTATTTGTTTTAGTGAAAACGCATTAATTAATTTCTATATATTTTTAACTATAAAACTTTTCATAGAATTACGTTGTACAAATATTAAATATTAAAAAATTATAATTTTATGTTTTAGAATTAAAAATTGAAACTATACTGCTTGTAATAAAAAAAAAATTGAATTTCCAAAAAAAGACTGTAAAAGTATGTATACTATGTAAAAAAACATTTTATTTTTGAAGCAAACTTATATTGGTCGAAACAATGAATACGCTCACATTTTTGGAAGAATTTGTACCTATATAATATTTATTAGTTTTAACACATTATATTGTAGGTGTTTACTATTATTATATTCGAAATGTTGACCGCGATATGACGCGCTATTGTTATATATACTACATGTACCTATAATCTATATTATTATCATTATTTATTACGTTTTAGACGCTAAACAATACGTTCTATTTTGTTTTCAAGGGTATCATATCTCTAGTCACTGGACGTTTGGCCAATGGGTGTCCTCAGTATCAAGGCGTTTACGGATTGCAGCTGTACCATCCGTTATCTGGCGAAGTTCACTGGTTACATCAGGATTGCACAATGTCCGAGGTTACTAAAAAAATATGATGATAATAATAATAATAATGATAAAAAGCTCGGAATATTCTTATCTTTATAATGAGTGGACCACTGGACCCCGTGTTTTACCGGTTTATCTTCTGTGTTAGCCTTATAGGAAAGTAGGAAACACAGTATATATACGCGATATCGATTCGTTAGGTATACCATGTTTCTATACTATATATACGAATAACATTAATATAAGCTCTTAAACTGTGTATAATATATCACAGTAAAATTACGAAATATGTGATCATAATATATATACGCATTATTTTGAAAAACTACAGATTTACCACAAGTACGACGAACAGTATCCAATGTCCGAGTGGAGGTTTGAGCTGCGCGTGCGGTACTCGCCCGACGACATGGAGGACCTGTATGACCGAGATCGGTTTACGTATTTCTTTTATTACGATCAAGTAAGAACGTTTTCCTCTAAACGCGCGTCTGCTCTAATATAATATAATATAATATAAGATAAGTGCATTGTAATCCATGCTCCTGCAGCAGAGCGCCTGAAAATACAACGATCCCCGCTCTTGGTTTTTGACTTTTGTTGCGTATCTATACATGTATATTGTATACGCTTTTAAACACCACTACTTGTTGACCATATAACAATAGCTTAGTTGGTATAATATATATCAACAAAATTAAATGCCTATAATATTATCGTTGGAAAAACAGGGTCGTCTTAGGTTTTGTTGAAAATTTGGCGGGCATCGCATATAATGCGACTTTAGTAGGTACGCAATTCTCAGCCGATTCAGCCCCGATTACAGTAACTCAACAATGATTATATGTATGAACTATTGCCGCAATATACATAACGTCATAACAGCCCTCCTACCATCCACTCTATGTCTCTATCTGTACATGTATAATATTGTATATATTTCATTTTATTATTATATGTTGCGTGTGTACAAAAAATAACGGTTTAAAATGTGTGTAATTTAACCGTATTAAACACTATTTTTTTTTTTTTTATTGTTAATTAGTAGTAATAATAGTGATCTTCCACCCACTTGAGTTGTGTTGGTGTTACTGAACCGTGTAACTGTATAAGTTATAGGTAGTAGCCACCTCTGCGTTAAGTAAAATTGTTTTTATACTTTATATATAAATCATGTTTCATAACTAATCCCGGGTTATAATAATCATTTTTTGTTGTGAAAAATCGTGTTTGGAAATGGCAAACCATGGGGTTTGGAAATCAATAAATAGTTGTATAATATCTTTATAAACTAATAAATTCATGACTATAAAAATAAAATACACGTACTCGATGTGAAACTTAATAGAGTGATATTGACTACAATAATCAATATAACTATACGTACACGGAGACATGGATTTATAGACATTCAAGAATTTCAGGAATTTAGCCATAAGACAAACGACAAATAGTAAAATCGATATTATTAATACATAGGGATAAGGTAATATAAGTCATTGGGTAAATTATAGCCACAGTTTTTAGTTTGAATTAAATTTCTTAAGACGATTGCATGTATAATTATTATTGACAAGAAGCCAGAAAGGCTTGGGGTTGAATTTGTTTTTTGCTTCTCGGTCCACGAACAGGCTTTCTATATGGCTATTGCTTAATGCGCGATCATCATCATGCGTCTAGTCGTATATATTAATAAGTGCTTTAATAACCACGTGTTTCAGGTGCGCTTCGATTATTTGAGGAAAAATGACCCGGCGACCCGAGTGGACACGGAAATGGCTGTACAACTCTGTTGTTTACAAATAAAATGTTTTTTCCGGGAAGTCCCTCAAATGTCGTTGGAAAAGAAATCCAATTTGGAGTATCTGGAACGCGAAGTAAGATTGACATTTTTATTTTTATCCATTTCCCGTATAGATCATATTATTTACAAGATTATACTGACATTCGACCTTATAAATGCTACATCGTTGTTTTTTTCGTCCGTCCACTTAGATTGGACTCAACAAATTTCTGCCCTACTATATACTGGAATCAACGAAACCAAAGAATTTACGAAAAATGATTCAGCAACAGTATAAAAAACTTTCGCAAACGCCGGAAAAAGAATGCGTGCTACAGTTTCTCAATCTCGTTTGGTCGTTTTACAAGTACGACGAGGAACAGTTCAAGTGTTCGATCGGAGTAAGTTGAAATAAAAAAATACATTCATTGCTCCGCTCAGAATCTAAAAAAGCTTAGAGAGTGTTTATTTTTTCTCATTATTATCGCATGATAATGTACCTAGGTATATATAGCGAAAGGCTGACCTATTAATACGATTGTTGCGTTTTTAATAATTTTTCAGTCTGGTTGGACGATCCCGGTGGATTTAGTGATCGGACCGCGACATGGGATTTCTTACATCAACAACCAGGGGTCGGCGGTAAGTACATATTATTTTTGTTTAATTGTTTACATATATTTAACACTGCACAGCAATAGTTTAGTGATTTTTATCGATTCCCATTTCCAGCCCACCAAAATGGCGGATTTCGCTCACATCGAAAACATACAGACACTGGTGTCCGAATGCGAAACACACCGTAAAACCTTGGTGCAGCTCCAAGTGACCGATTCGGCCGATCCTCTGGTGCTCAGTTGTTCGACGCTCGAGCACATGTACAGCCTGGCTAATCTGATTGACGGTTACTGCCAACTGGCGAGGAAAACGAACATTTCGTTATGGAATAAAAAAGGTGAGCGGCAGATGAAATAAATAACAATTTAGTATTTAAAATATAACAATCGCTAACATTATTAAAGTTATATTTATGTGTATATACATATACCTGTACTTTTGCATTTTAATTTCCAAGCTGCCATATGGAACCGTTTTCCATGTCCGTGTAATTCTAAAGGTTTGTGTTGAATGAGTGAAAACAAATATAAAAATCAATATCGATAAATAATAATTTATTATATGCCCGTTTTAATATATTAGACAATATAATATATAATTTGATTTGTGTTGAGATATATATTTTGCTTATAATATATTGTTTTTGTCGTTTATAGACTCCGGAAAAATCAAAACCAAAGTGCCCGCAAGATTTTCCGACGATTATCCTGATGACGGTCCAATCGAAGAAGAAGGCGATTACTCAACACTTGCTAGTACGTATTTTGGTTTTATAAATCTTTTGTATATTTTAATTGTTAATATTATTTTGACGTGTGTACAGATTTCTTATTTTCATTCAATATTGATTTCAAAGTTTTATCGAATATTAACATACATTTAAAAAAAAACGCTTTTTACTAAACATCCCAATTGGTCTTTATATACTAATACTATATACATAACTATTAATTTATATACATATATTTTATAATATATGCTTATTAGTTAAGTGCAGTGTTGATAATTGGTTAGCAAATGACAACAGTGACAAAAAGTTCGCTGTTCCCACCAACATAATATTTTTAAATAATTTATTGTTGATGCATTTTCATCATACATTTTTGTTTTCTCCTTTCCTATATATTATATTATGTTCAAATTTATAATACCTAATTTTGATGTACTCACCAATTTTAGACAAATTATTTTGTTATAATATTGTTTATTGTCTTGTCGCTAATGGCGCATGTTGCTGAAGCTAAAATGATCAATAAAAAAAAAAAAAAAAAAATGAATTGATATGATGTTATTAAACGCTATATGATCTAAAATTCTTGAGAACACAAAATACAGTATAGATGGGTTTGCTTGTACTAACTTAAAAATTATAATTTTTAGATTGTAATTATGAGCTGTTCCGCGACCAGGTTGAATTGGATGAAATAATAGGAGAAGGTCAATTTGGCGATGTGCACAAAGGAGTATGTCATATGCGTTCAATTAAAAATAAACCGGGAAATGCTGTGGCAGTGGCCATAAAAACGTGTAAACCTGATGCGGACATGGCAACAACAGACAAATTTTTAGAAGAAGCATGTAAGTGTGCACAGTCAAATTGCAATGATTATTATTTGGTAGTAAAGAGTTAGAATATTTATAATTTTGGATGTTTTTTTATATTATTTATTGTATATTTTTATGTATTTTTATACATAAATGTATTAGCTCTCAAACTAATTAAAAATAAAAACACAAAAAACTATAATTTTTAGTGATTCTTTTAGTACTCGTATGAGTATCCAAAATGCTTTTAGACCAAATAAGACTGCCAAAACAAAACAGAACCTAATATACACATTACAAAAAGAAAGCTTTATCATAAAAATAATTTAGATACCAAGACACACGTAATTACCGGAAATGAAAGTTTAAATAAACTTGCAAAGAAGGCCATTGTGTCAGCAGATACAATCCAATGTCAAACACACTCAATATCCGACATTAAACTGATATTAAAAAAAAATCCTCAATATCTGGCAAAACGAATGGAAAATATCTAACACCAAATTAAATTAAATTAAAAATCACATCCTCCCATGGCCTAACAACTCATTCAATAAAAAAGAGGAAATTGTCATAAACAAGCTCAGAATAACACATGTTTTTTCTGATAAAGAAAGAAGATCTACCTATATGCCCAACCTGTAACTCCTCTCTGACGGTCAAACACGTCTTAACTGAATGCAAAAAGTATAAACTACATCGCTTGAAGTAAAATCTAACTCACCATCTTAGCTCAAAATCTAAACACCAGTTTTATTAATGTTTTCAAATTCCTCAGAGATACAGAACGTCACAATAAAATTTAGAAATGTATCCATGTAATATGTATTATAAATGTATAATGTAATTCACATATTATAATATACTATTATTAACTCTATATGTAAATATTTTTTTTTCGATCTCGATAGCTATAAGTTTCAACAGTGTAACAATTTAATCCTTAATACAATAATCATATTACATTTCTTGTAGCCAATGGCCCTAGTTGCCTAGGCAGTTAATATCAATAAAAAAATAAAATAAATAATAGTCCTATAATCAAACATATAAAACAAACTGTCACTGTTCAATGCAAATCTCTTAATCTCTTTTTTTAATTAAGATATTTATGTGTAGTTTATATGTACTTTTAATTGCAATAAAAAATTAATTCTAATTAAGTAATAAAATAATTATATATTATATATTTTTTTAAAACCCCTTTAATTTTCATTAAACTATTAAATTATAAAAAAAAATATTGCATATTTAGCAATTTTTAATACTTAACTATATAATTGCTATATTTTTCAAACATCCTAACCCTATTTATTAGCATCAGCATGTGATCGGCCAACTTTATCAATTTTGATAACTTCAACAAATTAAAATATTTAATCAAACCAGTACTTAAATATTTACTAATAATTTTTAAAGCAGAATGTATATTACTATTACAATAACTTGTACAAATGCATATATTTTGACCACGAAGGCTATAGAACCTATTATTTACAATATAGTATAAAAATTATTACTTACGATATTTACTCACATTTCCTTCTCAATACTATATAATTATGTTGTATACGTTTCAGACATTATGCAACAGTTCGATCACCCGCACATCATACGACTGATTGGAGTTTGTTGTTCGCCGCCCGTGTGGATAGTCATGGAATTAGCCAAACTAGGCGAGTTACGCGCGTACTTGCAGAATAATCAGCCCCACTTGGACTTGGCCACTCTTATCCTGTATTCGTATCAACTTTCTACGGCTTTGTCGTATCTAGAATCTAAGAAGTTTGTTCACAGGTAAAAAAAAATTGGTGCATATAATCGTCACTTTTTTTGTGATTTAGTGTGTTTAATATTATATTATATAACTCGAACCAATAGTCATACTCTGCAAGAATATAGTTATAATATCTATCATTGGTGTGAAGTAATTAAAACGAACGAAAACTGTTTTCGCAGAGATATAGCTGCCAGAAACGTGTTGGTGTCGTCTCACCACTGCGTGAAGCTGGCCGATTTTGGTCTGTCGCGGTGGGTCCAAGACCAGAGCTACTACAAAGCGTCCAAGGGCAAACTGCCGATAAAGTGGATGTCACCGGAGTCGATCAACTTTCGGCGGTTCACCGCAGCCAGCGACGTTTGGATGTTCGGCGTGTGCATGTGGGAGATATTGATGATGGGCGTGAAACCGTTCCAGGGGATCAAGAACAATGACGTGATTGGCAAAATCGAGAACGGCGAGCGGTTGGCGTTGCCACCCAAGTGTCCCCCAAGACTGTACAGTCTCATGTCGCAGTGCTGGTCATTTGAACCCAGCAAGAGGCCCACGTTCAGAGACGTCAAGGAAGTGCTCAAGTACGTCGGCTCATATACAGAAGACAGATACCGCAAAAATTTGGACTACCCGTTGGAAATTCAGTTTCGTTTATTTTGTTTCAGTGAGATATTGATCGAAGAGAGACACCAACAGAAGGAAACGCTCCGGAGAGAAAATCGCAGGGTGCACACTCTGTCTTGGGGTGAGTGAAATATTTATTTTTTTTAAATAATTGAATTAAACTGACGTCGGCAATAATGGTAGGAGGCTTAATGAAATTTAGTACCTATACTATTTGACATATCTTTATCGATGCCTAGGGGATGTCTGCACGTGATCTTTTTTTCATGTCTCCTTTAGTTGCCCATCGCTTTTGGATACGACAAGAGTGCCTTTTTATGATATATAAATAGTGACCATATTATAATATTATGAACACGATTTAGGATCCAGCGGCTCTCTCGACGACCCATCTGCGCCGCCTAAACCTTCCCGCCAGCCGAGCGTGGACCTGCACAACAAGTCTGAGCTGCCCGTTTCCACGTACATAGTGGCGCAGAACGCCGAAGTGCTCGCCCACCTGTTGAAGGAGAACGAACAACGAGGCGTCGTCAACCCGTCCGTGTACACGACCCCGGCAACCGGATTTAACACGGTAACCGTAGATTTTCTTAATGACGTCGACGACGACAAAACCATTTCGGCCGGGAACAGTATACTGAGCATGGACTCTGTGGGACTTATTCCGATGGACGGCGGCTGTGGTGGTGGTGCCGCCGTCCAGCCGTCCACTAACAAGACGTTGCCTCGGAACTTTACTTCGGGGGCGGCTTCGTTACTAACGCTACCGCCAAATTCAGCGGACAAGAGCAGGCGATGTTCAGACGGCAGTCTGGGCACGTGTGCCGCTGCCGCTGCTGCGGCCGCTACAGCGGCGACCGGTGGAGGAATTAATAACGATGAGGTTCAGCTTGTCTTTGGCGTGTCACGTACCTAATTGATATATGCCTGCGAATATTGCATGAGGAGCGTGTGCTTGTGTAGAAGGCGCACATGAGAGTGTATGCAAGGGATTTGCTTGGCACTGTTGACGTTTAACTTGTAAAGTTAGAAAGGTGGCGAATAACTCGTCATCATTATGTCCTTTAAAAAATTTGAGAAGATTTTCCGTTTTTTTGTTTGGCCTCGCTGTAGCTTTTCATCGATTAAGTTGTTGTAGGCCGCGAAAGTTTCTAGTCTTAGTTTAGACTTTACACGCGCCCACCCACTCCGCCTATTGAAGTATTAAAATAATAAGCACTCGTCATTTTTCCATGTACGAACATTTTCTCTAGTCACTACTATAGATGTAAGTTGGTTGATGAATTCTTTACGTTTACAAAATGTAATTCAATTTTCATTTATGCTTTTGTTATCAAAATTACATAATGTTTTTACTACCTATTCAATGTGCGCCTATTATTGTATTTGTGATGTACTGGTATGTCTGTAGCTATTTGTCGTAGTTTTGAGTCTTGTGCACTGTTAACGGCTCTGTTATACTCTAGCGCTGTATCAGATATTATTGTTGCTGCTGTCTGTTGTAATTATTAGCCAAAAACTAAAACTACATGTACTGCTTTTTGCAAGCCGATTAATATGGTGCTATTTCAGTATCTCAGTCATATTTCCAAATAGTACCATGGTTTCATGTTTACGTAGACAATATTATACCTTAAGAAACACTATGCATGTGATTGATATCCATAGTTTATGAGTAAATGCTTAAATCATGTGAATATAATTAATTGATTTTTAATATTTAGGGAGTCAAGCATTTTGCAAACAACTCAATCGGTGTATATGATAATGAACCTTTATCTGAAGTAGAACAGCTGGAACGCAAACTAAGACAACAACAAATTGAGTCTGAAAGGGACAACTTATGGCTGGCCGAAGAAGAGACAAACTTAGTATGTTCAACGTTGATTGATTCGATAAACTGTTTACAATGTATTTTTTTATTATTTTAGAAAAAGCGTCTATCTTTAGTAGCGAGTGCGTCAGACAATGAATCTATTGATGGTAGATCATCGTTGACACCTCCTTCTTCCCTAGATCGAAGCACCAAAACAAAACCTACAGAAGAACGGGTTGTTGTAATAAAGGTTAGTTTTTAAATTGATATCACAAAATGCCAACTATTTTATTTTTAAACCTTCCATTATTCTTATAGAAGCTCGAACCCACGCCAACAGCCGATTTGGATAGAACTCATGATAAAGTATATGAGTGTACGACACTGGTTGTCAAGGCTGTTATGACCCTTTCACAAGGTTAAAATAATAATATAACTATCATAAACTGTATAATATAAGAGCTTAAATATATATTAAATGTTATTGTATTACTATAGGGGTTCAACAAAATCAGACTGATCGATATTTGGAACTAGTCAAGGAGGTTGGACTCCAACTCAGAGCTTTATTGACAAGTGTTGATAGCCTGGTACCATATTTCCCCCAAAGTGCTCACAAACAGGTAAATTAACATGAATAGTCACCGTTCATGTTTACTAAAAATATTTATTTTACTTTAGGTGGAAATGGCACATAAAGTTCTCAGCAAAGACATGGCCGAGCTAGTCAACGCCATGAAACTTGCTCAAAATTACTGTCACACTGCTGTTGATTATTTGTATAGCAAGTAAGTACTAATAAATCAATCTCTTAATAGTATTATAAGAACAATTATACAAATTAAATGTAATTTTTACAGAGAAATGTTGTCTTCAGGCCATATTTTGGCTATGGATGCCAAAAACCTGTTAGATGTTGTTGACTCTGTACGCATGCAATATCCTGAAGTGGAAGCGATGATTAAAGGCCGACAGTCTGAGACAGCCAAAGAACAACACCATGGCGTAGCCACTTCATAGTAGTACATTTTATAGTATGCATTCCTAAATTCATTACGCATCTATCATACACCAATATTATTGCAATTATTTATTTTATTTTTATGTAATAATTAATCGACTGCCTAGTAACTTTATTAAAAATTATTTATTTTTTTTTTACTAAATTTGTAAATAGTATATTAACGAAAGATATTTTATAGTATTTTACATTTTCGAATAGAACTCATTATCTTTGATGCTATATATGTATATAAATTATTATATTATATACAATTTATAAAATGCTTTTTATCGCTGTTAAAATTTGGAATTATTATTTGTTCCTTTTATAATTCGTGGGTGCGTATGTGAAAAAAATATTTTGATCCCAATCTTACTAGTCATAAAATATTTTTACCCCTAAATAATATTATATTATATGTAACTTATTTCCAAATAAATGGAATCAATAACCGTATCTAGTGTGTAAAAAAAATACTAAGTCTATTTGTTTTATTATTTTCTCTGTGTGATGTGAATGCATGTTGAAATTATACCAATTTTTATTTTTGTGTTGTATCAAACCAAATGTGTGAGTGTTTTATTTAGTGGTTGTAAGTTAGAGAACTAATGGTTTCCGTTTAAAAAATTCCTAATCAGTGGTATAAAAATAAACTTTTAATCAGTAATTTATTTCTACTTGTGCAAAATACATAATTATTTAATATTAAACTTTTTATTAGTGCTATGAAAATAAATTCTATGTTTTAATCATTAATTTCAACACTTCACTTTGGCCCAAATAATTAAATTACTTAAATGTATTATTTTTTTTGTAATTGATACCATAATTTTATATCAAAATTAAGAGAATTTGTACACTTAAAGAGGAAATTTTAAATATTTTTATTTATTGTATCTTATATTACTGTTTTATAATTTCATTGTACATACTATCTAGATTATGGTTAAAATAATTAAACTGTAATTTTTTAATGAATAACCCATCAATAACTTTATAACCACTTTTTTAAGACAAATTCTAAAAATAGATAGGAACATTATTGTTAAAAATATTTTTATTTTTTCATTACAATTATAGAGTCATAGAGATATTGTAAACCTCATTATAAAAATGAATTATTATGATACAAAAATGAACAGAAAAACAACGGAAACCATAATCTTTCTAATTTTTAGTATTATTTCTCATATTATATTGTGATCTTAGATATTTTTAAATGCTCAAATGTTATTATTTTGATACACTGGTAATTTATTATTGTTTTGTTTTTTACATAAATAATAAAATATGACATTAAACTAACTTCATAGTATGAAGTTCTTGTATGAATATATCCGTTCAAATATGAATTTGAACTAATCCTAGTCCATAGATCCCTTTTTATTTTCTGTTGATTGTACACGAGACAAATTATTTATCACTGATATGTACAAAATAGCATACTATATCATGTACAAGCCAGCATACCAAGCAGCAAGCTTATTTATCATAATGCAAATTTTATGACATACAAATTATTGTTCAGGAATCAAACACAATTGTAATATAATTAACACCATATGACTCATTCATCAATCCTTATACTTGCTAATTATATATTAGTCATGAATCATGATAATTTATATACAAATCATCATTGTTCAAACAAACTTACCGTGCAATTGAATTGCATATGTTTAATGCATTTCAATCAACCATGTGACAATAATGAAATGTATTATGTATAACTTTCAAATTTAGTCTAATGCATGTTTTTATAAGTTATATTTCAATCAAATCTTAAGCAGCAGTGACATGCTAAACATTTTTCAGACCTGGGGCAAACTATACAATTTGACCACCTTCCCACCACCAACAGTTGTTTCACTATTTTTTTTTTATTGTTCAAAATTATAAATATAAGGTTTTTTAAAGTATACCACCCAAATTTCCCCTGACGTAATTGCCTCAAAAAATGTCTATTTGGCATGCCACTGTTAAGCAGTCTTACATTTTTAAAATCTTTAATTTTATTTCTACCAAAAGTCAACTTAATTATACAACTAACTCAAGATCAATGAAATGTTTACACAGTCAAACTCAAAACTATATTATTTGTAGCACTTAATGTACAAAAACAACACAAATTTGAAATTAATGTTACAATAAAAAACAATCAAAGTTTCTAATATTTAAATAAAATGACTCTCTTAAATAGACAATAAATAGAAATAAAAATATGATAATTGTTTTACACTTTGATTTACATTAACATCTTCTGCAATACTAAATAGGTAGTAAATTAGGAATATATTATATAAAAATAATTTAATTGATTTTTATTTTTCAATGAATTTAAAATTTAATAATCTGGATTTTAACTTAATTGATACAATGATAAATGTAAAACTTTGAATTTGGTCATTGCTCATATGCTCCTTCACGAGCTAACTTGTCTGCTTGCTCATTTCCGTAGTCTTCATTATGTCCTCGTACGTAAGTCTATAAAATCAAAACATAAATACAACAGTTTGACAATGGCCAATAATTAACTTTTCTGATCATTGTAACATTGTGAAGTGAAACTAAAAATAACATACAAATTTAACAAAATCCATGGCTTTTACGCGTCTATCTAGTTGCTCCAGCATATACTTGTTTGCCACTGTGTTTCCTCTACTATTCTTCCAACCATTAAACTTCCATTTATTGATATGCTTCAACATACAATTGCATAGGAACATGGAATCTGTCATGATTTCTACGCGGTATTCATCTAGAAAAAATATATGAATATTTTACTAAAAAATCGAATATTTAAGAATTATAGACTATAGTCATCCGTGACGGCTATCATATGATGACTTGTAAACCAAATTTTGAGTGGGTGATTAATATTAATGTTCAATCTTTAATAACAAAAAAAATGAAGTTTAATTGTTCATAACTATTCATTATGGGACACCCAAAATCATTTTAACAGTTAACACTCACTCTCACAGCAGTTGCTACTGCAGACTCAGTATTTATAATCAATAAGTCTATTACCTATGCACCTGAAGACATTTTGATTTTGTTGGTAGAGTTATCCTTTTATAATTACCTAATGTTATATCATAACATATTTTAATGAATGATAATTCTAAATCTGATTTAAAAAAATCAAGAGGACGAATACTTCCACTCTGGGCGCTTATGGATTTACCATTTCTGGGTCAACCCTCAACACCAATAGTGGTTGCAAATTTCAATAAAAAAAATATATACATAATACAATATTAATATTGGCATATGGATGAGCCAATAGGTTTTTATAAGTACCAGTGTAGTCGAGCAGCATGTCGATAGCTTTAATCGCAGCGTATATCTCGGCGTTGTTGTTGGTCTGGGCACCGGGTATGGTTGATGATACATTCCTGCAATACAATATAGTTGAAATATTGTAGAACAAAATATATATTGTTATTTTTTATGATGGCAAACAATACTACAATTTAAGGATATCGTAGTACATAATAGGTAGGTATCATACTGATTTATTTATTTATTTATATTTATTGCAAACATACAGTTATTACAATGGATTATATAATGCATTAATAGGTAATAGTTTGCTCATCTTCTTTAAGCTAGTGCTTGTATTGAAGATATGAGTTCTTGAAAAGGTGTATAACAGTTAATATATAAATTTAAATAGTAAACATAATTATAAGTAGAGTAAAACAGAGAAAAAAAAATTATAGTTACAATATATATTGATCAATTAATGTAGGTACCTACAATTTTACCCACGTGGACCCACACCACCATTAATATAACCAACATTTAATTTTCAGATGTATCTAAACACTAAAAGCTGACGACAACAAATAACAAAATCAACATAATTGCGATGATATTCAAACATAATAATATGGTATAAGCATGATAATTACTTATATTCCGGCATGTTCAGCATTTTAAGAATTTGTCTGAGTGATCATCTTGTGCACATAATTATATTATATCGTACAAACGCTGTCAAGTGTGGTAAAGAATTCCCACGTCGTTCGATATAAATGTATAATATATGCTTTCAATAATTAAAATATTCTCATTCTTATACTAATAACATTCATTTATACAAACATTTCTGATAGATACGAAGCAAATCTACTGATATTACGATTACCTATGTATTCAACTTAGAACTTCTACTTAAAACTGGGGGCTGGGGCACTGGACTATATAAGTATAGGAGTGTTAGGACTTTGGTCTTTGAGAGTATCTACCTACACCTACTTATATATTGGACGTTATTTCGTTACCTCGTCAGTCTTACCCGTATGGCCGTCTATTGTCGTTATTTTTAACACAAATAGTTACCATAATCATGCCCGATACGAAAAAGTTCGAAGACTTGTCCCGGTATACAGGTTAAGTAGGTAGGTACCTAAGTATCATATTTTTTATGGCAGGATGACATCTATTTTATAAATGATAACGTATTAGAATTTGTACGTCAATAATTCATTGTTTCATTGTTAAAATTTATTATATTAAACCTATTACCAAGCAATTGTATTATACACGTAATATTATTATTTATTATTAGGTTATATACGTATAACTATTAACTAAAGCTGTTTGAAGATATAATTTCTAATATAATTATTTCTGATTAATCAATTTAATCGATTATGTTTTAGAGTTATAGAAAATCAATTAATCGGTACACAATCGATCATATTATTTAATCTTTTATATAAAAGTATTTTTTTTAGCTTATTGCATAGAAATTCTGTTTATGTTTATTTGAAGATTGACTATCAATTTCAAAATGAAGTTCTGTAAGTACGATTTAATTTATAAAATTATGTTTCAATTGCACCAGAGTGTTATTCAAATAATTAAATTTAATAGTTAGCACTTATAAAATATTATGTAAATAATATTATATAACTAAGGACTTATATTAGTAAATCAATTACTAATCGATTAAATTATAATAGCCGATTGAATAGTTAATAAACTGATCGTATTTCAATTGATCGATTTAACAAATCTTCTTCTTCTCGTGTCGGTCAGTAATAGAGTCTTAAATAATTCCGTTCCTCTCCCAGAAATCAGTAATTTTTATTGCATTATCCTTTAATTGTTGCCTTATAAAATTCACGATCTCTCTTCTTATTTGTAGTATTGGGCATTCCAATAAATGTTTGTTATTTGCACGTTCCCGCACTCACAATCTGTGGTTAGGCCCCATTGTGCAATTTTTCTTCAGTTCTTCCTACTACCGATGGTATTAAACGAGTAAATATAGGTAATTATTTTTTTGACTTACCGATTTTTTCGATAAGTTGTGCATACCTAATCGATCGCCAAAAAAAAAATAATCGAACGGAGCTCTAATAATACGGTATATTATGCTATTTCACGACTGTAACTCTGCATACAATACACATGTTATGACTTGGTTGATAGGTACTCACAGCTCATGATAGTCTTCGAACCACACGCCAACGCCGGCACGCGCCCCCCGAGAACCGTTTCTGAGACAGGCGCCGTCCACGTACACCACCACATCACCGTACCTGTTGTAGTTGAAGTCCATGACGAATGTCGACTTTGCCGTATAGTTTATGATAATATAATAATAATATGACGGCGGATGTGTGATTATACCGAGGATTATGCGATTGATTGGGCTCCGGAAGTAAGGCAGATAGCGACAACGGTGGTTGTTGTAGACGGATACGAACTATCTGTACAGCAAAGAATAAAAAAATATACAAACGTAGATCCGATGATATTATTAATATTATAATATTATATGTCGTGCGCCGAGCGCGTCTACGTCGGCGGTTGACTGCGTAATAATGTAATAAGCATATTATTATGTATTATAAAACAAACCAGCTCCAGATAAGATATTATAATATTATTATAAATATTGTGGTAAATCGTATATTATTATTATTCAGCGTTGTCGGTGTTTTTTTTTTTCAGGAAATCTGCACTACTAAGCAATTGTATTTTTAGTCGATTGAGCACAAATCGCGTGGCCATCGTAGTTCGTACCTATACTGTAGTAACCAGTCACCTGCTTGGTTGCTGCACTCTTCTTTTACGGCGAAGGCACGTACACGTCGTTGAACAGAGATTGGAAAAGGGTTTGAATTTAAGTAATAAGTATTGACACAAATGATTACGTTAAACTATATATTTAAAACTTATACAATATATTTATTGTGAACAAGGTGTTTCGGCAGAATACAGAATATTCTACCGGAGAGTATAAGTAATTTACACTTTAGGAACATTTTGTACTTGATGTAGGCGGCGATGCGGCTGAAGTACGGCCGCTACCCACACCAGTATTGTAAAGGTTGGAGTGATGAACTATCTCTGAAGTCCTCTGTAACAAGGGCTTCTATTTATATGGGACATGCCGTGATTTAGGAAAGGGTGATTGACGTCATAGGAATGGCGTGATTATTGTTGTAGCCGCCTGAATTTTGGACTGACGTTTTTATGTTAAAACGTCGGTTTACTACATTTTTATTAAAAGCTTTTGAAAATATTATGTATAATGTTTCTTTTTATTTTATACAATATAAATACAATTAATATAGAATATAAACAGAATTCTAGATTGGTTCTACGTATACTTTTACGGTGGTATTACGTATATTAATACAATGTGACTCGCGAAGTTGACAGTTTCCCATTCACAATTATGAGATTTCAAAGTACTCACGGTTTTGCAGATTTAAATATTAATTAAGTGTACTGATGAATATGTTGAGTAGTGTCTAGTGAATCAGTACCACAGCGTCGCGGCAATTACGGCGGCAATGATAATTGTAGGCAATGACACTGTCCGGTGTCGTGGGAGTCGTATGTATTCGCGTTACAATCGGCGGTCGACAAGTTCTAGCTTGCGCGTCGGAGGGTAGCCGAAAACGCGTTAGGCCGCGGCGGCGGTTGCGATCGTAATGGTGACGGCGTAGTGGTGCAGAAACTAGTCCCGAATAGTCTAGGCCGAATGCGTTGGTGGACCTGTCCTTCCCGAGGGTGGCCGAGCAACACTATGAGCATTAAACCAGCCACTATTAGGACTAGTTTCACTTGAACTGATGTGTTTTCAAGGTCTGCCGGGCTTCCTTATATTATGTACTCCGACGGTCGCCGACGTGTGTAGTAAATAGCTACATATTACGCGGGCGCCAATATATACTGTATTGGTGCGCAAACTGTTATGTCGGAATGGCACGCTCTATTGGCCGCAGGAAGCGGCTCGCGTCATAATCCGTACAATTATTCGTGGTTGGAGGGCGCGTCGTAAGCATACTAAACCTTGTATAAGGGATAATAATTAGCTCACTATCTAGAGCACTATTTGTGCAACCCGGCACTAGAGTAGTTTTATATTAAGTTATAGTTTTGCCATTAAAACTAAAAACAATATTATTGCCAATGTTGCAAGATCCCTAAGAAAATGGACTGCAACAAAAATGTTAGTAAATAACATATTATACCTACAGAGTTCCTTGTAATAAGCTTTATAGATTTCAATGAATAATATTCTATTTTGAAATATGAAATAAAAATGAATGGTCTTATCCAAAGAAGTAAAAAACTTGAAAACTGATGACGCTGTCTTATTATAATATCTATCATCCATGGCAAACGCCAATCCTGGTCATTCGTCGGAGACGATTCGCGCAGTTCTAATAATTTCAATGAACAAAAAAAAATAAAAGGCCAACAATGAACAGATAAGTCGATAAACAGTAATTTTGTACCTCTACAACATTTATTCATATATTTCATTCTGCTCAAGTTAATTTCATAAAATATCTAGATACTATCAGTTCAGAGCGAGATGAAGACGTATGAAGAAATAGCAGTTCCTTATTGATATGGAATCTGTACTCTAGATATGGCACACCTATATTCAACTGAAGAGTCGACATATTCGTAAGTTTGATTACCTATTCTTTAGGGGCTTACATTTACGTTTTAGTCTTAAAATTAATATTTATTGCCACGGACAATCTGCTACTCGGGTGACGTAGATGCATATTTTACATGCTTATAAAATACATAAGCACAGGTGACGACGGCACACGCAGGGCGTAGAATACAATAATAATATATTCATACAATAAATTATAAATTGTTTTGACCATGCCGCACAATTCTTATGTCTCGCAAAATAATAGCTGAAAATTAGTTGAAGTATTTTGAAAATTGCATGGTGTAGGTATATATATAGAAAAAAATAATTGACAAATACATTATGATGAATTTTGTATTACATTTACAAGGTATTTTGAAGCAAACGTATTTTTATTTATATATCTATCGGAAATAAACTGAGGAACTTTAAAATATTCTTGAATAGTTTAAAATCAAAATAAGCGGGTAAGTGGGTGACGCTCTGCTGTACGAAAGGTTACTGCGGGACACTGATTATGATCTAACCTATCAGAGCCGCGAAGTTCTTCTCTATGAATTTTACGGGCATTATAAACATTAAGCCCGCGGGCTCAAAAAAAATTAAGATCACGTTCGATACAATTACCAATGGTAACCTCTGTTTGAATTCTAATATTTTAAAAGAAAATAATTACAATGCTTGCATACCTTCTACGCTTATTCTTTCGTACGGAATAATTAAATTAGATAACACTATCTCGGAATCTGAGTTTTTCGAAGGTGTCAAGTCTCCTGTTACTATTGATGCATTCAAGCGCATTAACATCAAAAAAGATGGAAATATCGTGCAGACTCGTATTGTTGAGCTAAAATTTGTTGCCCCAAAAATCCCATCGGTCATCTCTGTCTTCAACATGATTTTCGAAGTCAAGCCAAGCATCCGGTCCCCTGTCCAATGTAACCGCTGCCTTCGTTTCGGTCATACGCAAAAATATTGTCATAGTGGTCCTAGATGCAGCCATTGCGGTGAAACCAAGCACTCGATTGACTCATGTCCCTACTCTCAAGCCACCGACCCAGTATGTCTTTACTGTAAGCAACCCCATCTTGCCACGGATCGCAGCTGCCAGGAATGGTCTACCCAAAAAGATATCAAAAAAATTATGGCTAACGAAAATATTTCTTATAAAGACGCCACCATCTTCAAGAAAAATAATTGTTATACTACTGCTTTTTCATATTCTGATGTTGTAAATAGCCAGCCTCCTATTTCAGAAATCTTAAAACCAAACACCTCCCTTCATGAAGAAAATTTCCCCAGCTTACACGAAAATCATCATTTTTTTAACTCTGGTAAAACTAAATTTAAACCCCGTCCCCACCAAACAATAAATAAAAAACCACTACCAGTGGAATCATACTATTCCTCCCCGAATGGTAGCTATTTAAACATATCCTCAAACCAGAATCTTACTCCTGCGTGTAACCCAACGGACTTATCCTGGGTTCACACCTTGTCTCTTAAATTATCTGAATCCCTTATAAGTTCACCTTCTCTACTTTCTCCTTTTTCTCCTTCTACCCTTCAAGCCTTAATCGAATCATCCTTAAATTCTCTTCTTAACATCCCAAATTCTAATTTCCCTGCTTAATTTGCTTCACAACCAATAAAATTAATATTTTAATAAAGTTAATAAATAAAAAAAAAAAAAAAAACTAAATAAATAATATTACTACTATGGTTTTTAGTTCAAATAAATATACACCTTGTAACCACAACAAATTTACTAACATAATCCAATGGAATGTGAGAAACCTCCCAGCTCGCTTCCCAACCTTACAACACCTCCTCTTTGAAAATAAATGCTCAGTAGCTCTTCTTTCTGAAACCTGGCTTTTACCCTCACGTTCCCTAACAATTCCGCAGTTCAAAACTTATAGATTTGATCGACCGGATGGGTATGGTGGCGTAGCCATTATTATACACAATTCCCTCAAATCCAAATTGATCCCTATTGACATCTCTACTAGAAACAGATACGTTACTCATAATATTGATATCCTAGGTGTTGAGATTCTCTCAGCAGATTCTTCTTCTCCCTTAAAAGTTTGGTCCTGCTACATCCCCAGTAGTTCCAACGTTCCTACCAACTTGTGGTTGGACATATTCAATCTTGCTTCCCCTAACACATTAATTGGTGGTGATTTCAATGCCTTCATTCCTGCCTGGGGCTCTGGTTCGGTATCCCGTCGTGGTACCCAGATTTATGATACTATTGACTCACTAGGACTTTGTATACTGAATGATGACAATCCTACACACGTCGGTCGTCCTGATTCGGCTATCGACCTATCTTTTTGTTCCCCCGATCTCATATGGTATTTATCATAGCGAACTCTCGGTGAGCCTCATGGTAGCGATCATATTCCTATTATTCTTACAGTCAACTTCAATAATATCACCTACCCTGCGTCATCGAACCTAATTCCTGATAACGTCCCAATCAATGCCAGTCCCTTCAATTTTTATAAGGCTGACTGGTCATCCTTCTCTCTCCAAATTCAGAACGCAATATCCTCTCTTACTGATCCCATACTCCCGTTTAATTATTCTACCCTCACCAGTATCATTAACCAGTCTGCCGAATCTACAATACCAAGGAAAAGATCAAAAACCAACTTTTACCCACCTTCCCCTCCCTGGTGGAATCCTTCCTGCACCGAAGCTGTTAAAAATAGATCATTACTGCTTAAAAATTTTCGACGGTCTGGGTCAATGTCTGACTTTCTTATATATCGTAATGCATGCGCCAATACTACTCGCATACTCAAACAAGAAAAGAACAATAGTTGGAAGAAATTTTGCTCAAATCTAAACCCAACCTATCCTATACAACACCTCTGGACAACAGCCAAACGATACAAAAATTGCATCAACCCCGTCTCCCACCCTGAAAACGATGATTGGTTTGAAACATTTTGCTCCAAAGTAGCTCCCTGTTATGTTCCCTCCGAATCCGAGTCCTGCTCAACTTTTTTCTCCCAAATTTCTCTTCCTCATGTTCTTACTAATATTTTTACAATTTTTGAATTAAATTTAGCTATTTCATCACGTAAATCTACTGCTTCTGGTTTAGACAATATTTCACCACTTATGTTAAAACATCTCCCTTCCAATGCCTTAGACTCTCTTTTGGTCATCCTTAATAATATTCTAATAACTCAGCAAATACCTCCGTCCTGGATTACTTATCGTGTCATCCCCATTCCTAAACCAAACTCCAACACCTCATTTCGACCAAATGCTCTATCCTCCTCTATATGTAAAGTTTTTGAATATATGTTGAAATTCAGGCTTGATTGGTGGCTGGAGTCCAACTCTTTCTTATCAGAAAACTTGTTTGCTTTTAGGAAGGGTGTCGGTACCATGGAATGCCTATCAACGCTTATTGGTAACATTTACCACTCCTTCAACAATAGAGAATTTCTCGTTTCCACGTTCGTAGATTTTCGTAGCGCCTTCGATTCTGTTAATATTCCTACTCTTATTTCCCATCTCCTATCATTGAATGTTCCTTCCAAATTTTGTAATATTTTGTTTTCTCTTTTTAAATTTAGAAAACTTACTTTCTCTTCTCCCTTTGGATCATCTACTACCCGTTCTACCTTCACTGGCCTCCCCCAGGGTAGCTGCCTCAGCCCAATATTATTTAACGTCTATATAAGTATTGTTGACAAGCACCTCTCATCGCTCGGTCATAAATGCCTTATTTATGCTGATGATCTAGTAATTTTCTCTTCCAATAAGTCCCTCAATACTTCCATTGATAACATCAATTCTGCCCTGAAGGATCTAAGGATTATCCTAACCAAATTGTCTTTTGAAGTTGCTCCTGAAAAATGCAAATCTGTTATTTTCACTCGACGCAGATACATTAACCATCTTAACATATATTTTGACAACAATATTATACCTTTTGTACCTATTATTACTTATTTGGTTCTAATTCTGAAACAGCTATCAAAACAATAATTGCCTTTATACAGGAGGCTGGCTTTATTATATAGTATATACCTATAAGTACTTAATTTTTTGTTAATCTCAATTTTATATTGTTTTATTCTTACTATGTAATTGTCAAGCTATCATAGTCTATACTAGCGGCTTTTATAATAAAAAAAAAAAACATTAACTGTGATAATATGATTGGAAATAAAGTAATAAGCAGGGCTGTGAATTAAATGCATTAAATATATGCATGCATTTATTAAAAAACTTAGAAAATAATAAATAATAATAATAATAATGGCTTACAAAAAAATATTATTCGCCTAGGAAGTCTCTTTAGCCACTACAAAGGCCTGTAAAAAGTTATAATGTATAATAATTACGTTGGGAAGCTACAATGGGGCAAAAAAAACCTGCAAATGCATTTGATTCACAGCCCTGGTAATAAGTAATGGTTTATCTGTATAAGGAAAATCGGAGTACAGTGAGGCGCATATTGGTAATGGTGTTATTGATCTCACAAAAAAATACGTACAAAAACTAAATAATTCAAATACAACATTGAAGTGGAATAATTTATGAAAAAACTTATTACTTAAACTATTATTATTATAAATGATATAAAACCATTAACTATGGACCGTATCTTAGTGTGGCCCATGTCTCACTGTACATAATACATATAGGTATTTCTATATTTTTAGCTTCATAATTACTTTTAAGATATTTGGAAAATGTATCAAGTACTGTAAGTGCCAAATTTTACCTTTACCTACTTATAATATCTTCATAACAAATTATCATAAAAGGCTAGGTACCATTATTTCACATATTATAAATAAAGGTACATATTATTGGAGTTTAATTTAACTACTATATTCTAGTTTTGATGAGCCGAGTGTAGTTCACCCTGCAAACATGTTGTTCACCTACTTCTCTTATACAAACTACTATAAAAACTACAAAATACTATTAGTTGGAATTTAATTTATACCTATAGGTACCTATATCCAAATTCTCCAAAAAATATTTTGCTTCAAAATATAGGGGGTCAAGTGGATGTCGCTCCGCTGTACAGTAGGTTACAAGTAGATCACTGTATATATGGATGGTATTTAATTTGAATTCAATGATATAATATCATTGTATACGAAAAACGATTCTGAGCGGAGATGATATGTCAGTCTAGAATATTTTAAATTATATTGATATTGTTATTTTACGGTAGCTGGTAAGTTGAATTAATATTATTCATATTATTTAATTATTAACCTAAAATTATCAGTGATGCTATAAAAATATTATAATATATACTTTTACTTGTTAAAATTGATTTTAATATGTAATTTCGTCCAAATTTGAACTTAAAATGTCTGTAAAAAATAACTGTGTTTATATATTTTTTAGATTTTTTGTTTACAGTATGTACTATTTATTAGAATCTTTATTTTAAATTTTCAATCCTTAGTTATAAAAACTGACCATTTTATAGTTGTTTAATTACAATGATTGATAATTTTCGAGATTTTGATGAATTTTGTCAAAATTCGAACTTTAAATGATTATAAAAAAAATGTGTGCCTATGTATTTTTAATATTTTTCAATTGCTATTGTAACAATATATCAGGAGCCTTGTATTCAATTTTCATTATTTTTGGCCCAACAAATAAAATTTTATTGATATTAATAGAAAAAAAAAACTAAAAAATTTGAAAATTGAAATCGTCCATAAAAAGCTGAAAACAGTCAAAATATATTAAAAATTAGATGTAGTATAGAAATAGCTTATATAAACATTCAGTGAAATTTTCATGCATCTACAGTTATTTGTTTTTGAATTGCAACAAAATAATAAAATCGCTACATGAGAAATGTATTACATTTTTCAAATCTTAGATTTAAAAAGAAAAATTTTTATGAATTTCTAACTCAAAATAAATTGCAAATTTTCGTCATTTTTACGTATTTTGTCAAAATTTGAACTTTGATTACATAAAAATAAAAATTGTGACTACGGATTTTCAATATTTTTCATCTGCCTTTGAAACTATATATTAGAAGCCTACTATTAAATTTTCAAGATTTTTTACCCAACAAATAAATTTTATTGACATTTATAGAAAAAAAAACTAAAAAAATTGGAAACTGAAAATGTCCGTTAACAGCTCAAAATAAGTCAGAATATTTTGAAAATGCTATGGTGTGCAGAAAATGCATATATAAACATTCGGTCAAAATTTCATGTCTCTACAGTAATTTCTTTTAGAGTTATACCAAAAACCAAAATCGATTTTGTCGAAAATTGGTTTTCCAAAATTCCCTGTTTTTCCTGCTAATCATCTGCTCCTTCCGCGCCCGAAAACCACCGGCAACCTTAACTTTTGACCCCCCAAAGTACCAACTAAATTCACTTTCCTATCAGAAAAGGTACTATTGAAGAAAATCGAAGCATTTTTACTGTCCTAAAACGTGATGACAGACACAAAAATAAAAAAAAATAAAAAAATAAAAAAAACACACACAACATTGTAAAATCAATACATTCATCGTCTCAGAATCTAAAAAATATTACAATATATCAATACACAACGATAAACTATCTATAAATCAATTTGTATTATTTTATTTAAATTTGGCGTCCCTGCACAGTAAAGTAAGGCGAAAAAATTATTTAAAAATAGATAGTATTTAATTTTAAATACAGATACGTTCAAAAAAGTATTCAAATACTGTGCACAAGTACTTTTTTCAAATGTATTTAGAATACGTATTTGTGAACTTAAAAAGTATTTGAATACTTTTACTCAAGTACTTTACAAGACTGTCTATGAGTAAGAACTAGCTTGATATTTTTAACTTTGTTAGTTAACGTTATTATGTGTTCAAAAGCCGATAAGTATGTAGTATGTTTATAATTGTATTTATAGTTATTAGAAAACAATTGTAGTGAATGATATATTTTCAGCCTTGGTCTATGATTTGACGCAATTTTAATATATTCTCCCCGAGCGTAAAATATCTTAATTCCGCCTTTGACTGCATATAGTAACGAGGAAGAGGAGCGCGCGTGATTGGACCGAATACCGATGACCATCCTGCCGATATTTTACGCCCTGTGTACATGTTTACGGTAGGTACCTATATGGCATACATCCATAGACGTGAATGGGGAGGGCCTTTAAAGGCTAAGCTCCCTCAAACGCTTTTTAAGCTTATTCAATATAATATAATATGTAGTAGGGATTCAGCCCCCCTACATCTCAAACACTGTGTGCACATACGTATTTACATACAAGACTTATCGGGCTATGAAGTTTGATTCTGAAAAATCTATCACAATATAAATTATAACTGCAATAGGCTGGGTTATTTTTACAGTTTACATTATTCGACCATGAACTTCCATCAATGGATGGTTGGTTTCTTCACTCAAGACTCTTGACTACTTAATTCACCACTTGCGCAGTAAAATAATTGTGTAATATATAAAATAAATTGAATATTAATGATAATAATAAAAACTATATTCAAGGACGTGCGAGTATTTGATGATATTAAATGATATTTTTTCCAGATGCGACGATGTCTTAGTGCAGGGTCGTCATGTGCGAAACAACAGCTTTCCTTGGGCACAATAAATATTATAATGTCATCGTTCGAAATTTACCGAATTCCAATTTCGTGCCAAATAAATCGCTCGGGATGCTGCGCGGCAACGTGCGGCGTCGCGACTCGCTGCGGTATCGGCAACGGTGCCACTCCGCCCGGACAAAGAAAGAAATGCGGCAATCGAGTTCACCGCGTCCGCCGATCGGTGATGGTTATGGGGAGGGGGGCGTTTTATAGTAGTATAATAATATTATACTTCTTATACAATATAATAATAATATACTCTTCTCAGTCTTCTCACGGTTGTATTCGATCACCGACCGCTGCCGACCGCGGCCGAAGATCACGTCCGCGGCCGTTCCCGTTTAGTAGTAGTAGTAGTAGTAGTACTGTAGTAGTAGTAATAGTAGTAGTAGTAGTAATAGTAGTAGTAGCAATAGTAGTAGTATCAGCAGTTGTAGTAATCCACGGGCAATTTCCTCCTTCCCTTTTTCAACCCACACCGCTAATAAACCGTAAAGTCGTTCATATGCAGCAGCTGATCCTACCTGCGAGCGCGTGTTGTTGGTACCTATAAAATAGTTGGTTATTATTTATTTTGTAATTTTTTTTTTTGTCTGCGCTCAATGTTCACTAATCTCATTAGCTACAGACGGTTATAATTATAACGCTTTTGTTCCTCGATTATTTTAAAATTTTGATTTCGCAGTTTCACACGCCGCGTTTTTACTCGTCCGCCACCCGTGTTTCTTGCACGCGCGTGTTCGCGAACTCCCGCCGTCCGACAACAATAAAAACAACAACAACAATAATAATAATAAATAACATGTCTCCTCCATACTCGGTGTCGTACACTCTGATAGTCAGTCTGGTCAGTGGCCTGTTGCAGTGAACGATTATCGCGTACCTATGCAACAATTCAATACGTTTCATTACCATTATTATTACCACCGTAAATGTGTATAGTGTTTACTGTGCTCGTCGTGGCTGTCGTCCATTGCTTTCGATAACGACCGGTGTTTTATTTTCTTCGCCTTGTCGTCGATAATCGGACCTGCCGACGGTGTTGTGCGCTCCTCCCCCCCCCGCTTCACGACCGTACCGGCCACTTCGTATTTGTTCACCCGTGGCCGCCGATCGCGGTGACAAACGCAGCGGCAGTAACGTTCGCGCGCGCAACCAGGCGAAATATGAACAGTGAAAATGTGGTGTTTAGTGAGCCAACCGAACGCAGTCGTTATAGAAGTCAGGCTCGACCATAAGGCAAAAGGTCTGGAGTGCCTGGAGAAGGTAAACCACAATGTATTTACCTAGCTTGTAACTAGTTGTTGTCACTGCTCGACCGACTGTTTCCAAACTCTGGTGTTGATTTTCTTATGTTTTTTTTATCTTTTACACTTCTGCTAGGGCATATTAATAAATATTAAGCGGAGGATCGAGGCAAATGGGGCACCTCAGCTCAAGGTATAATAAGAGAGAAGGAAAGAATAATATTTTAATTTTTAATATTATTTTCCATTTGAACAGTTATTTTATAACATTTAAAAATTTTATATACATTTTTAACTACATTAATACATTTATTCAGAAATGTATGAATATGATAATACCAACGAATGAGATGTAATCATGCTCATTACAGCTGTCGAAATGTCACTCAACGGCCAAAACGTTCACTGCCGTCACTTCCCACCATAAGTGAGAAGTGAAAAGCATTAAGCCCTACCTAGTTAACTGATACAAAAAAAAATATTTTAAAATGAGGCTTATCAAATTGATCCTAATAATATTACCTATAGGTATTAATATTATGTATTAATGGGTATACAATTAGCATTCTAAATATTCTGATTAAGTTTTGTACTTTATAACTACTATTATAAAATAATATAAGTTATTTATAATCAAGTATGTAGTTAATAGTTATGAGAACATCTTTGTACTCCCAGAAATTTTTAAAATATCTGCTTTGCCACTTATAAGATTCATGAGCTGTCTCTGAATTACTATTGTTTTTTTGCTCTATTCTAATTCCGATTGCTCCATGACTATAATACAACACAAACACCTATAATTTGACCTATTTGTTACTACTTACCAAAATTGTGTATACCATACAAATTGAAAGTTTTTTTTTGTTGATGTGTGAAAGCCAAGTAAAATCAAGAGTAATTTACTGTTATTTCATTTGAAAATGTTCTTGCAATTGATAGTAATTTCTTAGAATACAATTTTAATATTTATAGTTAATGTAGGTAAGTAAAGACTAAATAGTAATGTAATCAGAGGCTACCTGTGTGCAGACCACCTCATTTTCTTAAATAATAAATTAAAGTACCAATTGTGTACCAATATAATATGCGGGATATTATATTATTGTTTTTTAGTTCTGATCTTCCAGAGTTGTTTCATGAAGTACAAATTTAAAATATTGTTGTATTTAGTGAATGAACAAAAGTTTTTAAAACTTTTCTGAAAATAACTGAATAGTAATGATTTCAATAAAGAAAAAAAGCTTTATCTTTTAGAACATATTATTTTGTGGTTTGTGTGATTTTCTTACCTACATTCTTAATTAATTTTTATGGCATGAATTATTGTATAGTTTAAATGTTTAATGTCAGGTTTACCTGATACATTTAAGGTATTGTGATGTGTTATGTGTACCTAATGCTTCATATTATGCTTATATATAGGTTGGTAGTTATGTAATAACATGAATAAAAGGTTTACAGTGTAGTTTTATTGCAAAACATTGTATTTAATATTTGAATGTAAATATGTAATACAATTAAAAACAACCTACACATCTTCTGAGATATTTCATTTTATCTATGCCCACGGTTGGAATTCTTAGACTAGCTGTATCTATCAACTGAACAAGGTATAAAGGGTTTTGTGTATTTAATATGAATACCTTTTCCTTAGTATAATTTTTACGATTTAAAGCTGGTGGTAATGTAGTAGGTATACATTTAAACTCTAATTTAACTTTCATTTTGTTGCTATTGTTGTATATTTATTTTGTATTTTAATTTTCTTAGTGTATTTCAAATATATAGACAAACTATTAAAATTCTACTGAACGATAATAACAATACTTGTAGGTACTTACCTATATATGTGCATGAAGTAGGAGCCTATTGTTGTTTAGCCTATTATTAAATTTAAAGTCTACCTCATTCAGCCTCAAACTAGCAAACAATAATATTATAATGTAAATAGGGACCCCAATTTTTAAATATACGATAGAAGATTTTACATAATACATTTGTTTCATTGTTTGTACTTACAGGTGCCTATCTAAAATTTGATTCTGACAACATAAGTAATTGGTTAAATAAATAAATGGGTTAATTTAAGTTTTTTCAACAACAATCATCCTTATTACCTATATTTAAAATAATAATTATATGTAGGTGGGTGTATAGGTAATAGCCAATAGGTATACAGTTGAATTATTTAAATATATATTTATTGTAAAGTTTTCAGTTGGTAGATATTATATAAAATGGTATAGATTAATACTACAAAAGTTGAATTAGTAATTAATATTTTATATTAAATATATCTATATATGCATTTACTCGCATACCTATATGTATTTAAAGTTATTGAATGATAATTTGTTTGGTATGTAGGTAATTTTAAAAAATGTTTAAGTTAAAAAAAACTAGAGAAATAATGAAAATTAAATGTAGACTGTAATTTATGTTTATCAATTTTTAATGACTAACCGATATAATATTTTATAATTTTTTTAAATAAAATTAGGTAACAATTAGCCAAGATATTAAAAACTGTTCATGTCCAATAGGTATGTGAATGTTTGGGCATCAACAAAGAATGTGATTACTTTGGATTACAGTACAAAACTGTCAAAGGGCAAGATGTTTGGTTGAATCTAAGAAATTTGATTGAACATCAAGTAGCTGGAGTTCATCCTTATCGTTTTGCACTCAGAGTCAAATTTTGGGTACCACCGCATTTATTATTACAAGAATCTACCCGGTAAGTTCTCATAAGAAATACTACTATATCACAGAATTTTATAATAATATACTTATATAATAATGTAAGACATTACTAAAGAAATTATCATTTCTTTAATAGGTACTTTCTATTTACTACTGGGATATTCTCAAATCTGATTAAATATTAACAAATAACAATTCCTTAAATAGTTATAGAAAAACTTAAAATCAAAATAGAAACTTACGATTAAGTAGGTAATTTATAATTAGAGGTGTTTATACTAAGTATTCAGACTTAACTTCAAAACTTATCTAAGTGTATACTATTATGTCCAAATGTATTAATTTAACTTCTCTGATACAAAAAATTATTTAATGTCTATATTTTGTGCTTAAATATATTGAATATTATACATTATAAATAATTTTTTAAATGTAAAACGTACAATTATTGATTATAAATACCTACTATTTTAGTATTACAATTGTATTTATAATTAATGGTACAATCAAAAAATTAAGTTATTTAAACCAATTTTTAATATGGTGACATGAATATGTCATGGATTATATTCTATTGATATTTGATACTATGTACTTAAAAAAAAAAAAATTACAAAAGCCAAACCCCAAAAAAATGGGAATTTATCATAGGTAAATCACCTTAACATATTTAATTAATATCATAAGCATATCTTGAAACTTGAATCTTCATTGTTATAGTTATGATTGTTAATTATAAAATAAAACCATTTGTTTACATTTTATTTTATCTTTATCTCTCAGTTGTTATTATTTCTTTTTTGATTGGGATTTTATAATCAATTTTTGAAAATGTACAGTTTTAGTTTTAAGAATGGTTTATTAAATTCTAAAGTTTCAGTTATGGATTTTTAAATAATTTAAAAGTTATACCTAAATTATTTTTTTAAATACATTTCAATGAAATTAATAAAATAGGTGAATATTATAAATTATTATAAATTATTTATTTCTATAGTTTTGGTTACCATAACATTTTGAACTACATAACATTTCTGCTGCATTGCAAGCACATTTTTTAGTGCCACAACCAGTTTTACAGTTGTAACGATTGAAGCCTTGATTACCGGCTATTCCTTGCTCTGCGGCTTTGCGTAATTTTATTTCCCTAACTTTATATTTTTTTCATGGCTTCATCTAGTTTAAGGAATTTTTCTTCCCATGGGGAAATTTGTGCTCATGTATATTTGAGTTTCAACACGCCATATTCTATACCTAGTTCAAACATTCGGGTATTTATTTTATTTGAAATTAAATAAATATTATCAAATTAAAATTGGATTTCATAATTTATACATGTCAACTTCACAAAAAATAATAACAGCAAGTAAATTACGCAGAGAACCTCGAACTCTATCAACATCTGGTATTGGGACATGAACAGTTGTACCGACTTCGAGCTTTGAAAATTTTTCGTTAGTCAATCTCAAAATTTTCGACACTTGTTTTCGAGACAGAGAACAGATTTTTTTCGTTGGTCTTTGATTTTTTCAATCATTTTACCTTTAAAAAACGATGTGTGATGATTACTATTTTGTTAATTACATTAAGAAATAATAATTACCTATGTTTTTAGTATTTCTTAATGCATTTTCAGTCTCCGAGTTACTTCATTTTCAAGATCTCCTACACTAGCTAATTCATTTTCCACTGTATTAACATGATTCGAGTTTATCTATCTACTTCCGTCATGATATTTTTAACTAATGAAGCTTATTTGCATACCTACAAAACTTGTATATCACACCTACATCAATGATCGTTCACACCGACATAAAATGTATTGAACATCATTCTCTAACTAAACTGGGAATTGACGACAATAACAGGGGAATGTCTACATTTACAACATTTACTAATTTTTAGGTAAATTATGTCATTTACCGGGGAGTGACGATATTTACTATGTTTTCATCATTCACCGTAACATATATAAGTTATGGGAGTTATATGATTAAAAATAAATAAAACCGGCTCCATTTAAGTGTTTTGTATGAACAATACAATAAAATAAATATAATATACCTATTAACTATTAACTAATAAATAAAATTCAATATTACATTATTCAGTGTTGTCAACTTAAACAGTATTAAAAACTAAATCAATTTTGACTTCATGTCTTAATTAGTAATAATTTGGTATAAGTTAAAACCTGTAGTTTAGAACCTTGTGCACATTTTTATGTTCAGAGTCAAACCGAGTACCTATTTCTATTTATTTGCCAGAAATACTAATAACAATATATTTCATATTATTTAAATATTTATCTTATAGGAATAGGAATTTTGATAAGCCTTTTTTTTTAGTGAAATTAGTAGTATGTTAGCTGTATTAACTAATAACTATCTATACTATTATATATAGATTTCTACTAAGTTTTGTCTTTATTCTAATCTCGAGTAGTAATGGAACAATATAAACTTGATATTGTGACTTATTCTGTAACATACTACAGAATCACATTACACATTTTTAAGTAACCAACAAGTACTATGCACCATTAGTTTGGATACTTAATACCTATTTATTTGATTAAAGGTTTTAAGTTGTTTTTGAAAATATAAACTGGAGATTTCCAGTTGTCCGCTATAGTCACTTAGAATTTTATCAATTAATGTTAATTTTGAAAATTTTAGTTTTACTAGAATAACTTTATAATTAAAATATATTAATTTGCAATATATTTTCTATTTTATAATATTCTGTCCTAAGATTTTTAACATTTAATTTAAGTATCATTTTTAATTGTGTTGCATAATTTCCTTTGACTTTTATGTCAAATTTATTTAAATTTAACAACTACCTAATAAAAATATAATAAGTAATACTTTAGTATTACTATTAAATAAGGATTGTATTCTACGAAAATTTATGAATTGCATTGTATGCAAGAAAAATGTGATAATCTGATTGTAAAATATTATAAAATGAATATTAGGTACCTACTTAATTAGTTAACTATCTAATTACATCTAATGTACATTTATTTTTTGTTATGATCGCTATTTATAATTACATACTCCTGGTAATTTTTGTAAAGAATAATATATATTTTCCCAATAATGATTAAAGCAAAGTCAATGATTGGTCTGTTGTTTTTACCAGGTCTAGCATAGTCTAGCATGGCAGAAACCTACGAGTGCCCAATTAAAAATTTTGCCAAATAGACATCCAAACTATGCCTTCAAGCTTACTCCCAGACTCTACAAAAAAAATTTAAAAAAAATTAATAGTCATTCTATAAGAAATAAAATGTGTCCGTATATAGTTAGCAACATTAGTTGACCTTAGATAGAAGAAACAACTAAAAAAAATGACTTTATGTTAGATAAAAATTATTAAGAAACTACATTTGTGTTGTATTAAAAACTATTTGTGGATAATGGGTACCTATGAAGTATGAATTATCGTAGCTTATGATAGTACAATCATTGAACAAATTAACTGTACAAATGATATACTTATTATTTATAGGTGTAACAGTATATGTATGTATACTACTTTATAGTACTACTTAAAAGTTAAATTTAAGAGGATACTTATCTGCGCACTATTTGTTTTTTCTTTCTGGCCCATGTGCAACATGACAAATTTTTGTTCAGCAGAACCAATCTTGTGTTCTTAGTTTTAATATTATACTGAATTACATTATAAATAACAATGGAAAGAGAAAGTTTTCAAAAAATTATCATCCACATCATTAATATTATTTTATCATATAATTTACGTGATATGTTTTACATCAGGGCCGTCAAAATTATGTTTTATTTGTACTAATATATATGAAAAAAAAATGTTGGCCTTGTAGTTCCCTTATTTATTTATAAAGTATTATGAACAATTGTTCCCTAAATTTTGTAATTTGGATTTAATGCCACTCACAATGTATTATTAATTGTTATTTAGTTAGTTATACTTAGTGGTTATTGACCTTGTACACAATCATTGATTTAAGTAATAATCATAAGATTTCTCCGGTTTGTATTTATCATATTAGATAGCGTGTTAAACATGATTAATTTAGTTTTATTTCCTGGATGCATCAATATTTTATATTATTCTTATCAGTTACGTATATTTAGGAAGAAGGTATCACATGTATTATCGTTTTCGCTCATATTGGTGATTTGTCCTTGCACTTGCACTTTTACTCTTATCGACAATATACTGTTATATTGGCAGATATGGGTTGATGATCTATATTCTATAGTATATAATAAAATAATTCTACATTTTTAACAAATTTATTATCGTTCTTAATCTTTTAACTTTTGTATTTAAGTAAATACATTGGATGGTCTATGGATGCGTTTAGTGCTACCTACCTTTTTCATAACATTGTTACATACATTACATTAATTTTATTTTTCTGCGATTTTTTTGTATCTTAAACTAAATTGTACAAATAAACCCATAGAACACAAATGGCCGAGAAAGATTCCATGAAATATCCAATTTTGCTCTCAATTTTATTGACAATAATGCTCACAATAACACATTACTCGTGTAGCATAAATATTAACTTGCAACAATGAAACAAATGTGTTCAACCTCAAGAGGTATAATGGTTATATTTATTATAATTTATAACATTATATAAGACTAATTTGTTTTTATGATACCAAAAAGTACTTATTTATATTTTACAATAATTGTACATAAAGTAAGTTTATGGATGGTAAGTTGTTGTTAAAGTACAATTTAGTGTAAAACAATAAAATTCTAAAATCAATCCCAACAGATGTATTTAATGTTTTTTACATTGTCACCTATGCCATAAGTCCTATGGTATGATGAAACATGTTATATATCTATCTATCTATAATCTATATGAGCTATATCAGTAAACTGAGATGCAATAGTCTTAAAAATGATTATTCCGTGTGTGTATCATACAAAACTATCAGTTTATTATGGTTTATGACAGAGTAATAAGAGATTTAAATGTTAAGTAAAATATTTAATGTTCATTGTAAAGTAGCATCTATAGCTACTAAGTATATCTAACTTATATTCAACTTATGAAGCTCTTTTTCTCTAAAAATGACTCAACATTTTAAAACCATAAAACATATTTGGCTTTGATTAATCGATCAAAACTTAAAACAATAAAACTAAATTACTTTATCCAAGTACAGGTTTTTAAATGGTCTATGGAAAATAATTACCTACTCGATTTTATATTTTCTATATGATGGTTTAATAAAATAGGTACAAGTTACAAAATATAAAATTAATAGAGGTCAGTATAATGCTATATTGGTATTTGGTATTATTGTATAATAATTAATTTGTTATATTTTAAAAGACAATTGAAATATGCAGTAAAAAATAAAATTTTAACTAATTAAAAAAAATTATATAAAGATGCAAATTTTAACATTTTTTTTAAAAAAAAACTCCGAGGTAGATTCCTACAAATATGAAAGTTTTAGTAGATTATAAGTAGATTAAAGTGTCTTTTTTCTTCATTATTAAAAGTAATTAGTATTTTAATATTCATGTTTGTAAATTTAAATTGATCAACTAACATCAATATTGAAGTTGTTGGAGTATACTTCAATGAGCTTACTGGGATTTAATATATTTACTGGGATACATTTTGAACCTCTTCGCCTATTAATTTTACATAATATAATAATTAATTTCGTGTTTTTAGAAAAAATATCACATATTTTTCTTTTTAAAGTTACTCTTTTTAGAGCTTGTGACCACCAGGAATAACGTTAATTTTTCTTCTAATTAATTTAAAAAAACATCTATCTAAATCTCTATATCTTAAATGGAATTCTAATAGCTGGTGTATTATTGCTTTGCTCGAAGACTGACTACAATTTGTTTATATAATTTCATTGAAATATACAATAAACAATAATTAATAAATATGGAATTTTATTCATATATTAGTCATGGTCAAATATACAAAAATATATAATATACAATTTTATTAATGAATTCTTAATAGTATGATTCGTAATGATTATTTCTCAAAAATATAATTTTAATTTTAATTTAATGTATGGAATGAAACAAAATATGCAGTTGCATACAAATCCGTGCTCTATAATTATAACACATCCAAAAAAGGTTAGTTATTGATACTGCAGCTGCTAATATTAGTAATACGATTTATTTTTATTTCCATTGATTTTTTTCCGCAATTATTCTTTAAAGGACGCTACACGGTCATTTGTTGTCTCCGTCTTACAAGTGCGTAATGTTAAGAGGACGCCACACCCGCATGTGTTGTCTCCGTCTTACAAATGTACAACATAGCAAAAACCATTTTGCATGGGACAACTTTTCTCGAATCATATTTGTTGTAGAATTCACAAATTTTCACAACACGTTAAGAAGAACTTTATCTGTGCAGCAGCGTGCTCTTTTTAAATAGCACTATCCATTTATGTTATATAAGCAAATCAAAAAACCGAAATGTTTATTTAAGCAAATAACTTTTATTGTATTTATGTTATATAAAATATAGCCACCCCTGTTCATGGATAATTTTCTACCTTATAGTTCAGACATTTTGGAGCCACTACTACAAACACAGAAAGATAAAAGATGTCCCGCGCAAAACAGTTTTTGTTATTTTATCCAATGTACGTTTCAACGTTTGTAAGACGGAGACAACACATGCGGGTGTTGCGTCCTCTTAAGCTCCGATAGCTTAAAAATTATGGTGAATCGACCTGTTATAAAACTTAATGTTTAGAACATTAACCGTGTTTGTATATGGATTATTTACTATAGTTCAATTTTTTAACAAGTTTTGTGTATATAATATAGCTTAAATTAAAAAAGCTCATAATTCATTTCAAAACTGAACTATCGTAAAAAACCCACATTTAAACACGGATAATGTTCTTACCATAATGTTTCATTATAGGTTAATTAACTCTAATTTTTAAACCAACGAAGCTAAACGTCATATGCTGAACGTAAATTTGCTATGTTACGCGCTTGTTAGACGGAAACAACAAATATCTGTGTAGAGTCCTCTTAAATACATTTATTGTTTAGTTGTTAATAATATATTATTTGTATATGTCATATTCTAAAGTTGTACTTTGTATTGGCTATTGCCCGTTTTATTTATGTCAAGACTCAGATGAGTTGAACAACCTCTAAATGTGTAAACTAGACAAGCAAACATACATACACACTAAAAATTTTAGTGTAAAAACATCAGTGATAAATCGTGTATTCGAGTGTAATGTAATTGTTGATTTATACTAATAGCCAATAGGTACCTACCAGTTTAATTTTTTTATAAATTGTTTTTAATAATTACTATTGTTAATGCTTGTATATTAGGTTACAGCAGATAAAACCTCTCATATTGCGTTTTAATGTCAATTGCTTATTCAGAAGCAACCTTCTAACATTTTCATATCACATATATATTATATTATCCGGCTTTCAAATTATCTGTTCACGCTCTGGTGATGTGACTATAATTTTATCACTATTGTCACAGCGAATTTTTGCTTCGGCTTATTATTTTATATTGTGTTAAAATAATAATTGCTCCGAGTAAACAAAACAAAAGCTCCGGGGAACGTTATTCGCGATCATAAAACAAGGGTTCCCTCCCGTGTTTCATTGACTGCCTGTTTCTTTATTGTTAATAAACTGTTGTGCGCTATACTTCCGCCACAGAACATGACTAATTTGTGAATGGTGTCAACATATTGAAAACGCAAATAATTATTATCAACGGTGTCCCATGAAATTCATTCTAAAAATGTCCATAAGTTATGTTTGAAGTTACTTGAAAAGTTAATCTCAGGCTTACAATATTAATTATATCATAATAATTTATAATCATTAATTTTTATTTTAGGTATAGTTCTTCACTCTTTATAGTATACACAATACTGTATACCTAAATCGTATTCATTTTTATTGGAAATGCACGAACAATGAATTAAATTACATTAATAACAATTTATGTTATCCAAATTTCAGTCTCAGTAATGTATTGTTATAATTTTAACTACCTTTGATAAAAAAAAAAAACAGTACAAATAATATAAATTATAAGGTATAGTTTATTTATTATTTGTATAACATCAGTTTTTATTTTACTATATTTTTCTCTAATGACCCAATAATTATTGCCGGTTCTATCATAATATTCTAGTTTTTATTTTACCTACTTAGATTCAACTGTAGTTTTATATAAATTAAATGCAATTTATCAATAATAACATGTACACTAATAACTTTAAATTTTGATGTTAATATACGAAATCAGTTATCAAAATGAGAGATCAATAATTAATGATATATTGTATTTATTTAAATAACGTTTTGAGTTTTCTATAAATTCAATAAAAATCTATTAGCTAACTATTTAAAATGATTATTCATTAATTTTTACATATTTTAGCAACTTAATTGTTTATAGTTTATTCAAGGATTTCAAAATTCTTCGTACAGAATATAATCTATTGACGAAAATACAAAATGTTTGTTTTTTTAATCTTTATTTATTGGACTTTGTAATTACTTACCTACCTCGGTTTATTGTTAGTGATGAATCTTTTATATTTTTTTAATATATTGCTTTTAGATGTATATAATATTAAGAGTATAGCCTGTATAGATATATTTTATTTTTTCGCATAGGAAATTGAGTTACACTCTAGTTATCCTATATCTTCTCTCATGGTAAAATTAGTATTTATACCTACTGTTCACATTGTGGCGCACGTGACGTAGCGCACGGAATCTACGTACATTATACGCATATTATACTATTAACCTCATACAATTATTTTACCTCGGGGATACTGTGATACCGTCAACCGTCAGAACCTTCAGCTTGACACTCATTTAATGAAGTCTTTAGATTTTGTTCTTATATTATTTTACGAGCATAACAATTTATTTACTAATTTATATTATAATAATATGTTTAAAATAAATTCAATTAATGTGGAATATTTTCATTGATCTTTATGTTATAAAATATATAAGAATTTTTATTTTGTTTAAACCTAATTTCGATTCTCATAAAACAGAATGAATTTTTTATAGATGTACTTACTAATTACATTGAAGAATATCATCGAATTTTGCAATTATTTAAATCAATCACGACAATTCATTGTCAATATTACCAACAAAGGTCTTGAAAGGTCATGCTACAATTATTTCGAACGTCATTCCCGGAAATACACACGATATTTTATCGCAGTTTTGATCTACATTCTAATTTCGTAGACCAACTAATTATTTTCTCCGGGTGAATACCAGATTGTCAAATTTAAATAATGAAATGA
This sequence comes from Nasonovia ribisnigri, assembly GCA_027563435.1. Lineage (NCBI taxonomy): Eukaryota > Metazoa > Arthropoda > Insecta > Hemiptera > Aphididae > Nasonovia > Nasonovia ribisnigri. The sequence goes on along the minus strand of JANEHU010000015.1, from coordinate 66,694 downwards.
TTTCCATAATTATAAGTCGATTATAATAAAAGTTAAATAATGAGTTGTATGTTTAAATGTTTTAATAACCTCTTATAATGAAATTATTTTTGTTGATTACGGTTAAGTTATAAACCAATTATTTATAAAAACTGTTGCATAGCAACTCGTTTGCAGCAGTGTAAAATTTTAAATGCGTTTTTATTGATCCTTAGTTATGACTTTGTTATGCGTTAGAACATAGACTACCAATAATTATATAATATACTGTTTAGAACTTACTAGGGTACTAGATAGGTATTTTGAATTTGTTCTTGTTTTTATTTCTATTCAATACATTTTAATGACTACCTAAAATATTTAGTTAGCATTGTCTAATGTTGTTTTTCTTTTGATCTACTTATTATACATACCAAGAAAATAATTTATATGCATTTTTTATATTACACATTTTGATTATTCATGTTTTATCAATTTTCGAATCAATGGTGATTTGCACTGTTTATAATTACGCACATTGAATTACAAATAGGTACATTAATTATTATTTTGACTCTTAAAAGTTGGTAAACAACATCAAAATCCACACAATTAATTTACTAAATACGTTACGTGGCAAGATTTATATTAAATAATTTATTCAAATTTTGAATATACTATGTTATATACTTACCTATATATAAATCATATTATAAGCATATAGCATTTCAAAGCTGTACTGGTAACAAGGGGTATGAAATTATGTTCAATTTCTAAGTTTATGTAATCCGAGAAAGCTCCAAAGGGGAGGAGGGGGTTTAAACCTTAACACCAGCAGGTACGACCAAATTGTAAAATTTAATATACTAGAGTAATTAAATACTTAATTCTTGGAAAATCATCTTTTGGGTACCATATGAATGCCAAATGTCTTTGAAAAGTAAACATCTATATATTATATATATACTAAGATACCCAGTTTTATTTTATTTGACAATTCTATAATTTAATAATTATCAAGAATAAAATATTTCGTCATCGCTATAGTATTCGATCTACATAGGTACTTATAGTATGACGTATGACGTGCTATTTTGTCACAATATTTTCATGCCTTATATAAAGAGTTTATTACCTTTAATTTAATAAGATGGTTGCATTGGACTTAATAATTTTATTGTTATATAACACATCATGAGTGTTTGAAAAAAAGTTCATCAGTACATTTTCGAATTTCAAATTAAAATACTCATTACACTTTTAAATGAAGAAAAGTATCTACCATTACTTTTTACAATGCATTAATTAATATTGATCATATATTGTTAGTTTCCGTATTCACCGGGTGTTACACAAATAAAAATTGTTTCACGGCCATACTTGTGAGTGAGTTAAGGTCAAATAATGTGTCGATGATAAAGTATAATTGCCGCCTATATGATGCTAGTTTGGTTAAAAATAATACTTTTTAATCAAGCCTGGACTAATTTTGAACGAACCATTAAATTCTCAATCGCATATGAATGTAGTTCTTTTGACGTCACTTTAGCTTGTTTAGTTGATTAATTGGTTCCATAATTCAATAAATATATAATTGTTTTGTTTTTCACCTAAAATATGTGCGTGTGTGAGAATTAATTGCTTTCATTATCAAATTTAAAATCCCTACGTAGATAAATGGTACTATTAAATTATAAAAATAATATACAACACAATATTTTTATAAGATTTTAGTTATTATGTTGTGATTTAGAGAGACGTAGTATCTTATAAATAAAATGTTTTGATGAATTTATTGAATCTTATGCATAGCTAATGAGTTGGTATATATGTAATATGGTTAATGACCTACAAACTATAGTTTCTAATATATTAGGTACAAATTCTGGAGTGGTGTCTAACCGCGCAGTATTGCACTCAATGGTACCTAATCCTTTTTTTTTAGAATGCAGTAAATTATTACATAATAGTACCTATTATACTCTGAGAATTGTGAAATATCCAAGTTTTAAATGCCAAAAATATTAATAGAATGCGTATCCATAGTCTTTTAATCACATTTTTCGAGTGAGTACAAAGTATAACAAACAATTTAAATAAAATAATATAATATTTTATAGGTACCTTATGTTGTTTCTTTAATTTTTTTAGTGGACGAATTTTAAATTCTGAACGGAGCGATGTATTGATTTTAAAATGATGTGTGTTTTTTGTCATCACCTTTTGTCCTTTGGGGCTGTAAAAATGCTTCGAGTTTGGATGGGGGTTTCTAGTAGGTAGCTAATTGGTTGTTTGAGGGGTCAAAATTAAAATTGCCCAGTACTACAATATAACCAAGAAAACAAGAATTTTTCACTAAATATTTTTTGTACTTTTATTTCCTATACATGATAAAATTTTCAAAATATTTTGACTGAGCTATTTATAGACAATGTGAAATGCTCATTTTTAAAAAAAGAAAAATTAATATCAATAAAATACAATGTTCCTCATAAGATGTGTGTTATAACTATTTAAAAATATTAAGGATGCAAATACATATTTTTTTTATACTCATTTGAACTCAATTTGAAGTTCAGATTAATTTAAAATTCGTCAAAATCAAGAAAATTTGCCAATAATTTTATAGTGAAAAATTTATAAAATGTTCAATCTCCTTTTCTTCTTTGTTTATTATGTAGACTAGAGTATTGTAATTTTTTTTCAGTTCAGGTTCTGGAAAACGTGTACCAAAGAACCTTTTTTTTTTTTTTTTTTTATTTATTTGAAGAAATCTACAATCTATACAATATGCTTTTTGTACAATAAGTAGGTTTGATATGTGAAGGTAAAATATGGTATGGGTAGTTTGATTAGGGAAATACCCAGTGGTAACACCCTGTAAAAAGAACCTACGTAAAAAGAAATAATATTTTCTTGTATAGACTAAAGACACAAGATAAAATTAAAATGTACCAAGCTAGTAGCTGTGTGCACATATTATACATGTATAAGTTAAAATATAAATAGGTGTTATAATTGGGTATACCATATTCCCATTTAAAATACGCTAAACGTCTGGGTCTTAATATTCAACTTATCAAGCTGCTTTGTGGCTGAATTATAATTTTGAATTCTTCAAAACATATTGTAACTTTGAGTTTGAAGATTCATGCATATTTACCATTTAGGCATTACATAAAATTTGGTAAAACCGGTTTGTGTGTCTTGAAAATAAAAATACCGTTTTTCACAATATGTATTACTATTTGACATTTGTACACTACTACACTGTACACGTCAACACTGCTACTGCTACTGTTGATTACATAATCGAAGTGTTTTTATACCAAAGACAGTTCAAAGTTCTAATAAATTTAAATGGTTTTTTTCTATTTGGTTGGTCGAAAAAAAAACACAATTTAGTGTCCATAAGGCATGAATGGTCGAGTATCAATAATAATATAATTAACTTATAATTTTTAACAGGTGACTAGTGGATTTACCAATTGGTTATCCACAAATACACAAAATATGTTATTCGCATTTTAAACCTAATGCTTATTGACTAGTTTAAAATAAAAAAAAAAAGATATTGGAGTGTATATTTTCTAAAGCTATTACTTGTTAGTTATTACCTGTTATAGGCTTGTCCTTGAAGAACATATATTATTAATAATTATTATTTTTGTTATCATATTCTATAGGTATAATTATTGAATAAAAACAAAAAAATATTAGTCACATCTGGCCACCTATCTGCAATTACCACCGTCCATTAAATGTGTAGATTCTTATCTTGTAATCTTTTAAGCAGTATCATTCTTCAATCCTCATACGTCATAATTAATGTTATTGGGGTCACTGGAATGAAAAAAAGATTGACCTCAATCATTGTAAGATGAATTATTATACCTAAAAAAAATAAGTCTGTATTTTAATTAGAATGTTTCGGTATTAGCACATTCATAATACAATCTTCGCGGCCACCGTTCTGTTGTGAAATAATTTTTTCTTAAATATACCCGCCATTTCTCACAATGAAATAAAACTTCTATGAACTCTGATTATAATAATAATAATGTTTATAGCCTCGAGTGTTATATTTTAAATAATACCAAGCAGACATTATTTTATTATAAGGTATGTATTTGATGTAACACGAACATAAGTAAGTTGAAATATTTTGAAGTTATAATATACAATTGTATTAGATAAGTGTTACCACGTAACTATAAAATATAAATCTGTTTTTATAGTGTTATGTTCAAATTTATCAATTTCATTTTTTTTCAAGGACTTTTAGTACTAACAATTCCGGTGTTTCGGAAAATATTTGCTTAAATGTTAGGTAGAAGTTCAAGTATTATCACAAAATCTAAAATACTCAGGTGTTTAAAATTCCTGGATATATAATGTCTTATGCATAAATTCAATAAGTCGATTATTCTTCTATTTAATCAACGTCTTGTTTTTTTTCTACTGAAGCTAAAGTCAACCATGAAATATAAATTCACCGATCGTACCTAATTATTTTTTGAAGTCCTTAGTAAATAAAACAACCAGTTACCACGTTAATCTCGATTTTTGAATCACGTTGTAACTTGCCATACTTGTCTACTTCTACACCAGTGGCGTAATTGAGAATGTTTCATGGTGGGGAGGGGGGTGTTAAATGAAAATAAATTTCTATTGTAAACTTGTACTGGCACATCCCACCCCACACTTATCTACATTTTATACCTTATCACATGATGTAAAGGTAAAATCAAATTACATTTGTTTTAAATTATTATAATAATTTTTTTAATTCTATTTTTATAATAGACTCATTCAAATGTTTGATAATAACTATGTATGTATTCATAGTCAATGTATATGCGTCACATTAGACATAGTTATCATTTAACTATTAAAAAAATGCTAGTGGATTATTAAACAATTTTTGTCGTTTACCAAGTTAATATTTATAACCTAATAGTATACTAATACAACACATTTTATTTTTTTAGTTTCGTAATAATTTTAGATTCTGAGCGGAGCGATGAATTTATTGATTTTACAATGATTTGTGTTTTTTATTTATTTATTTATTTTTTTTTGTTTCTGTGTATACGATAACTGATAAGTAGTCAAAAAAATGCTTCGATTTTCAACTTCATTATCTTGTTCGATAGGAAAGTGAATCTAGTTGGTGCATTCGGGAAGTAATTTTTTTATATTCCCAATAGTTTTCAATAGCGCAGGGAAAAACAAAAGAAAAATTGACGAAAAACGGGAATTTTTACGCAAAATCGATTTTGGTTTTTGCTGGTATGTTTATTTTATCAATTCCTATACTTGATAAAATTTAAAAAAATATTTTGTTTCATTTTGAGCTTTTTACGGACGTATTCTTTTTACAGTTTTTTTAGTTTTTTTCTTTAAATGTCAATAAAATTTTATTTGTTGGGCAAAAAGCTTGAAAATTGAATACAAGGCTCCTAACATATTGTTACAAAAGTAATTGAAAAATATTAAAAATACATAGGCACTTTTTTTTATAAACATTTATAGTTCGATTTTTGACAACATTTATCAAATTTTTAATTTAAAAATGATTTTGTAGTTAAAAATCTCAAAAATGTTCGACTTTTATAGCTGAGGATTGCAAATTTAGAATAATTTTCCTCGTATGTAGGTTATAATATTATGTAACTAAAAAATCTCAAAAATATAAACACATAGTTTTTTTTTATAGTTATTTTATGATCAAATTTGGACGAAATTACACACATAAAAACCACGAATAACGATTTTAGTTATTTTGTTGTAATTTTATAATATTAACTCGACTTATTGGCTACCGTATTAATAATACAAAATAACAATATGAATATAATATAAAATTTCCACACTGACAAACCGTCTCATCTCAGAATCGTTTTACGTATACAATGATATTATATCATTGAATTCAAATTTAACACCATCCATTATACAGTGACCCACTTGTAACCTACTGTACAGCATAGCGACATCCACTTCCCCTCTTTTATTTTAAGTTTGTATTTGAACTGTTTGTAGGTATAACACAATATATAAATAGTAAATACAGATCATGGGGGGGGGGGGTCTAGCACCCATATCCTTCGCGTAATTACACCCCTACTTAACACATCTTGTAATCTTGTATGAATGCATTTTAATATTTAACATAGATAATAAACGATGCATCTGCGTTTTTTTAACTCATGTAGTTCTTTAGACAGAAAAAAAACCATGAAAAACTAAAATTATAAATTTTGCTAATATTTTATTACTCATTAGTTCTAATAACTTATTTAGATCAATATTAAATATCCAACTCACATTTAAATCTATATAAATAAAAATTAAATTCTGTTTGTTGGTAATTGCATCACTTGAGAACGGCTGGACTGTTTTCAATAAAAGTTATATCAATAGTAGCTTCCATGAGAATTGGAGGGTGATTATAGCTTATTTTTCCAACCTCTTTAGGTAGCTAAAGGGTAGCTCGCAAAGCAACAACCTTTTTTTTTATATCTAACAACATTTTTATTTATGTGTTATTTTATACTTCTATGTTTTTGGAGTAGCTTTTCCGTGTTGGGAATAGAGCTACCATGGAGCAATATACTTGGTACCCTACATCCAGGAGCTATTAAAACTCTTGTTTTAACAACATATTATACTTCATGTATAACACTATATGAATATGTATATATAATACACACTATGTGTGTGTGTCTGTGTAAACAATACTAAAAATGACTGACATTATTATGTACCTGTTATATAGTATATCTTATTATACTATATTTCTAAGTATCGGTACTTTTTATTCTATAGATCTTCTCTAATTTGTATTTGTTATTATTTTTTTTTCACAATTAACAAATATTATAATATTTTTTTTTTATTGTTATTTTGTTATAGCCATCAGTTTTATTTGCATGCCAAGTTAGAGCTATGTGAAGGGCGTTTAAGACCAACAGATAGCCAAGCAATATGTAAAACTATTGCATTATTGGCACAGGCTGAATTTGGCGATTGTGATGACTCTGTTGCACTTGTGCAGTTTTTCGCATATTGGTGTGAACATTTGAACGCACCTAAAGATGACGATGAATTTATCATTGATCATATTCAAAATCTTCAGTCTGAAATGAAAGTATGTGTGATATATTTTTATTTTTATTATTTATTTAACTTTAAACTGTATAAATATATTATTATCTTTTAAGGGTATGAAACAAACAACTGCTGAATATTGGTTGATCAAAGAAGTATCTGGTCTTCAAAACTTTGGTGAAGAGGTATTTGAAGGCAGAACAACAAATGGTTCTTCAGTATTGGTGGGAGTTGGACCACATGGTATTAGTCTGGAGCACCCAGATCAAGCTGATCATGAAAAACAAATGTAAATATTAGTACTGGATATATTAATTGTTTAAAATTATGAGAATATTTATTAGACATTGTTGAATTCAATCCTTCTATTTCAATAAAATTTTTTTTTATTAATATTGTAAAAAATGCATTTTTAGGATTCCTTATACTGCGATTCGCAGTGCTGCCAGCCATCGTCGTGTATTTGAGATGTGGTATTTAGCCGGTGTTGAACATTCCGAAACACTAATTGTATTGAAATTAGAATCTAGTCTAGGTGCAAATACTCTTTATAGAGCACTTACGGAGAAACATGCATTCTATAGTTGTGAAACAGTCAGAGGTGCTGTTACATCACAATATATCAGGGATCTCAAGGTAAATATTATATTATTTTAAGTATGAAAAATGTTCTGTAGATATACAAAGTTAAAAAAGAATTGCATGGTAAATGCCTTTGTTTATATAATATTCTGTACATATTGTCACCTAAATTTGAAACAATGAACAAATTAAATTTTATCAAAGATATTCAAATATTCTTCTACCATATACACCACCACTATCTACCAGCTATTTCCAAATCAGCTGTGACCTATGATAATTTTTAAATGCAATTATGTACTAAAAACTGTTGTTGATGTAATAGTTTTATTTTCAGGGTACAATTATATCTATATTTAATGAAGATTCACCATTAGGGAAGAAATATGTGTTCGATATACAGAGGACCTGTCGTGAAGTGCATGATAATGCACGTCGTGCACTTTATGAAAAGCAAAACAAAGTCACACCATCCAGCTCTACAGTGGTACTGAGTTCGCCTGAACCTGAGCCAACTACTTCTCAGGATAGCTATAAACTGGCCAAGCTTATTGATGCGCTTACGTGTAGAATTTGCATGGATGCCACTATTGATCATGTATTTTTCCCATGTGGTCATGTTATTGCATGTGGAACATGTGTTAAACGATGTGAAACTTGCCCACTGTGTCGAGGTGCTATTGATGAATCCAGGCATGTGTTTATTCCGACTTTAGCTGACTTGCCGGGCCTTCATCATTGATGATGTAACCGAGTAAAGTATGTTCAAGTCATGATGACTAGTAGTGGGCATACTGTCATCAAAATTGACCTCGAAGCATGAATGTCTGTGATAATGCTAATATATCAAAACTTCCTATACTTTCATACTTATTTATTTTTGTTAAATAAAAATTTTTTATAGTATTGATGTGAACAATGGATAGGATATTTCATTTGTATCATTTACATGTTGTTTATAATTCATTTAGTTTAAGGTAATATATTTTTAAGTATAATTTTTATACAAACTCATAAGTAAATTTAGTTTTTGTGTTACCATTAAACTATTAATTTGTATAAGTCAGATAGATGACACAATTGTTTTTTAATACAAACTTATATATACTTAAATGTCAATATTGAAGTTTAAGTACAATTCAAATTATGAGTATATTAAGTTGAATTTTTCTTTATAAATTTTGTTCAAAATATTATTTTATTTTCATTTATTCTATCATTATTATCATTGTGTTATGAAATATATAAAATTATACAATTTTATACATATAAATTGTGTTTGCATATTTCAAGAATCTAATTTTGATAAAAATTCAATAGAGAATTTAGAGATGATAGGATTATCATTTTTAATAATATATTTTTATATAAATGAGATAACAAAAAGCAGGTAGTTTTTTTAAAATTATTTTTGATAAAAAATGTTATGCTTGGTCAAAAAACTTGTAAATGTGTTACAACATTCCTCATAAGTTGTTGTTAGTGAAAATTCAAAAAAAAAGTCGAGCGTAAATATATTATCATTTTAATAAGCATCTGAAGTTAAAATGTTGACAAAATTCATTAAAATCACGAAAATTGGCAAATTATTAAGAGTTAGAAATTCATAAAATATGTTGTATTTACCTATATCTAAGCAGTGAAAGTGTAATCCGCTTAAGTTTTTCAACATTTAACATAAAAAAAAATTTACAGAATAGTCAAATTACTTTTTTACTAGCGTTTGAAGTTTTACATTGGATATTCACCCGCAAATTAACAAATTCTTATTCAACAATTTTCTTATTTTGTTGTAATTCAAAAACTAATAACTGTAGATACTTGAAATGTTCACCAAATGTTTATTTTTTATTTAATAATTTTTTTTTTAATACCTTTTTAAGTTATAGTGTATTTTTTAGTTTTTTGATCATTTTTGCATTTTTTAAGATTTTTGAGGGTATTAAATCTCATCCCTAGTATAATTATAATTTATTATACATAAACAAAGTTTCCATTTAATATAATAATAGTTAGGTAGATATATAGTGAATTATCAATTAACAAAAGTAAAGTAAAGAGGTAAAATTAATTTTAATTATATATAATATGAAATTTGATTGATTGATTGAATCATTGATACGAGTGTCATAAAAACAAAGTTATTATAAATAATAAAAACAGCTCATACATTAACAATATTGATTAATATGATAATTATTTATATAGTTCATTCAGAATTTAATTGTTTCCTGAAGACATTAATATTATATAACAGGGTTATTAAACACACATTTTTGCGAGAAATTAAGAATATAAATTAGATGCCTGTTACGAGTGTTATTATTTGTTATTTCATATAATAAGTTTATCTCTATATTTATTAATTTGAAAATAAATGTACCATACGTAGGTAGTTGATATTTCTGCGTAATTATAGAGATTCTATGTATAGAATATTTATATGCATATACGGACATAAATATATTTTCGTAATCAGTCTGGGGGTTCTTGGTATATTACATTTATACCTTTACAAACGAAGGACTATTTTGAAAAATTTCAAATTTCATATGATTCAAAATTTATACATTCATAATTTAATATTTTGTGTAATGGTGATCAAAACTAAAATAAAATATTTAATTTTGAATAATTGGTGGATATAATACCTAACTTTTTTCTTACGAGTAACCAATTGTTAACAGAAATAAACAAATATGTGGCTGCAATTTTAATCTGCGAGAGTAAAAAATGTGGGTCAATGCAATGGACGGTGCTAAATTTGAATTCAATGATATAGATAATATCATTATAAACGGAAAACGATTCTGAGCGATGACGGTCATTCAGCCTATGATATATTACTAAGTATATTTTATGATATTATTATGAATAAAATAATTTATTTATCTATTTACGTGGAACTTGTTTTAAACTTACAATCTTTAGCTATAAAAGTTGAACATTTTATACATTTTTAACTACAAAATCTTTTTTAAATTTTAAACTTGATAAATGTTGTCAAAAATCAAATTTGCTTTTAAATAAAAAATTGTGCCAGTGTATTTTTAATATTTTTCAACTACTATTTTAACAATATATGCATTATTATCCGCAAATATTCCAATGCAAAAATGACAGAACGAAACGTTTAAACATTTTCTTGAGAAATATACGAATAAAATAATTCCCGATGAGTCCACTTTGAGGAAAGGATATGTTTTTCAGTACTATACAGACACTATTGAGAAAATTAGATCTTACGTAGAAAATAAGAAAATTGGGGTAACTTTAGATCAGTGGTTCTTAACGGGGGCTTTTCGGTCTCTCTGGGGGGTGATAGTTTTGAAGGGGGCGTTGAGGGGACGGTGAGCTTTTTCAAACTCGGAGATTAAAATTAATACAATTTATATAACAACACTACAAATAATTGAACGTGAAATCATTTTCGAAGGTACTTCAACATGAATATAACTCTGTATAGTAAAGTAAAATTTTTTTGTTAAGTGGTGTAAAATATAACCTTTACTATCTAAAATTAAGAGTTTTTACTTTAATTTATAATGTTATAATATAGTGATGTATAAATAAATATATATATATATATATATTTATAAGAAGAAATTTTGATTTTGCTTGAGGGGGGGGCGTTAGCAGTAAGTTATTACGATAAAGGGGGCGCTAAACTAAAAAAGGTTAAGAATCACTGCTTTAGATGAAACTACGGACACTGAAGGGCGCTATGTAGCGAATGTTGTTGTGGGAACTCTAGAGTTGAATGGCTGCGGGAAACATTTCCTAATAAATACAGAAGTCCAAGAAAAGGTATAAATTATAGTAAAATTTCAAAACTGTTCGTTAGATCCCTTCAAATTATTTGGCCCAATTAAACATAATCATGTACTGCTTTTATTGAGTGATACTGTCCCTTATATGGTCAAAGCAGGTAAAGCCATTAGGGTATTTTATTCGAAGATGGAACATGTAACATGCTTACCTCATGCCTTACATAGGGTGACGGAAGAAATCAGAAAAAATTTCCCAACAGTAGTCGATCAACTAATTTCCAACTGCAAAAAAATATTTTTGAAAGCTCCTTCGAGAGTTCAAATTTTTAAAGACCATGCTCCTAATATTCCATTACCCCCACAACCTGTGCTAACTAGGTGGGGAACATGGTTAACGGCAGCCTTTTATTATTGTGAACATTTTGGTACAATTAAAAATATAATCATGAAACTGGACAAAAATGATTCTACTCCCATTGAAAAAGTAATTGATTTGTTCTCCGATCCAGGTTTAGAATTAAATTTAGTTTATATCAAATCAAACTTTGGATCGCTACCAAATTCAATCGATTAGAATCGTCAAAAATATGCCTTGTCGATGCTATACTAGCAGTTGTAGAAGAAGAAAAACATAAAATTCAATTAGCACGAATTATAGTTGGGCGCGAAATTCAACATAAATTTAAAACTATTTTAGAAAAAAATAGTGGTTATAAAACAATGCAGATTATTTCAAAAATATTGGTAGGACAAGAGTCAAGAAGTGACAAAAAAAGGATTGCCAGAAGTGGCAGAAGATTTGAATACAGATGATATCACTTTTTTCAAACACGCGACAATCACATCTGTGGAAGTTAAAAGAAGTTTTTCAAGTTTCAACCTACTAAACTTTAGGTACTATCGGACAATCGCCGATCTTTTTTATTTGAAAATATTAAACACACTTTAATCGTTCAGTGTAACACATTTATTGTTTAATATGTTAATTAGAACTGCGCGAATCGTCTCCGACGAATGACCAGAATTGGCGTTTCCCATAGATGATAGATATTATAATATGACAGCGTCATCAGTTTTCAAGTTTTTTACTTCTTTGGATGAGACCATTCATTTTTATTTCATATTTCAAAATAGAATATTATTCGGAGTATTCAAATCTATAAAACCAATTACAAGAAACTCTGTAGGCAGTGTTGCAAAGATAACCAAAAAATTATCTAGATAAGATAACAGATAATTCATTGAAAAATTATCTAGATAAGATAATAGATAAAACTTAAAATATTTATCTAGATAATAGATAAAAGATAACCATTTTTATCTAGATAAAAAACAGATAATTTTAAAAAGTTTCACAATTTAGCTTGTATTAATTGTAAAATGGCAAATTTTATTAAAATATACTATAATTATCATACAAACATACACCTATATTTAATATAATAGAAATCTATACTTGAATACCACCAAAATTTAAATATCTTTATTTAATACTTACAAGTGAAATACAAAATAACAATTTATTTGATTTGATTTTACACAAACTAACATTTCAAATGTTTTATCACTTAACCGGTTCCTCCTAGGAGCCAAAATCTGACTCCCACTACTAAAAAGACGTTCCACCGGTGCAGAAGAAGGAAGTGTTGTGTTATACTTAAGAAATATCTGTTGTATGTTGTATGAAATACGAATGTATGATACTAAAAATGATTAAGTTGTTATCATGCAGACAGACGGCAGACTATATTTAATAACTTTATTGTATATCGCAGATTACTGTACATATATATTTTATTAATTTAGCTAAATTTATAAAAACATGTTTATGTTCACTAAATACCTACTAAAACTAAATAGTGATAAGTGATTACTAATAAGTAATTATTAGTTATTACTTATTACTGTCGTCTGTTTTCTATTCTTAGTAGTCAGTGGTTGCCGGTTGGTTTTATTATTATTTATTACTTTAATCATGATAATCCAAGTTTACAATTATATATTGTTATTTATGGAACATTTCAGACAGCAAGTTGATAATGTATCATATATTCGTATGTGTTTACTATTTACAATTATAAAACAATAACTATTAATACTTATAGTTAGTAGAATATATATTTTATAAAAAACGAATTTACTGGCCACTACTAAAGGTACGACAACATTTGACGTTAGGTATGAAATATAGTTATAATTTATAGAACACAATAAAGTGATAATAATATTTTGATTTCATAATTCTATTTTAAACGAAAATTACCTATAACGCTTAAAATCTATAATACTCTTGTCTCTTGTAAGTTGTAATGAACAATGAACTACGAAAATAATTTTGAGCGGAAAAACTCAGGTTATATAGTCTATCGAGTAACAATAAATTATACATAAATATAAATTAAATGCACCGCGGCCGTAAAACGACGTCGCGCGTCGCCGTCGACCGCCGTGTGCTACAGCCTACAGTTGAGGGACCAATATTTCCCGCGGTTACACGGGCAATGCGCGTTAAATAGTATGAGACATTGAGACTCATACAGTCAAACTGAAGGTATTTACAAATAGAACTTGTAAGTTAAATTCAATAAAAAAAAGCAGCAATAACAAACTTCAATAATTTAATTCTCACTAAAAAAAAAAAAATTATCTAGATAATTTATCCCAGATAACCATTTTATTTAAATAGATGAGATAAAAAGATAATTAAAATTATTTTTATCTAGATAAGATAAAAAGATAAATATTTTTATCTAGATAATTTATCTAGATAAAATTATCTAGATAATGCACAACACTGTCTGTAGGTATAATATGTTATTTACTACCTAACATTTTTGTTGCGAGTCCATTTTCTTAGGCATCTTGCAACATTGGCAATAATATTGTTTTTAGTTTTAATGGCAAAACTTTAACTTAATATAAAACTTCTCTAGTGCCGGGTTGCACTAATAGTGCACTAGATACTGAGCTAAAGGTCCCTTGTACAATGTTTAGTGGCCCACGATCGGTCCATTAAATTTAATAAATTGTTTATGCAACACCGCATTAGAGCGTTGAGACTCAAGAGAAATTCAAACCTATGCTTTGAAATTTAGGGGAATACAAAAAATGTGCATACTTTTTACTTATTTTAATTTCTATGGAGAAGGATCATCCATAACCGTTCAAATTTAAAAACTTAGATTTTAAATTTTCACAAAAAAAAAAAATGTTACTATAGGAAGAAGATAAAAAGACATATTTCTAGACATTTTCATAATATAATCTGTGCTTCAGCTATTGCTTGTAAGTACCTATATTTTATTTTATTTTGTTTCATAATTCCAACGCATGAAGCCAATTTTACAAAAATTTGAAGTATTTATAAATCGCAATATACAAGTAAATATGAAAGTAATATGGTTTGTAAGTAATACACGTATAAATAATGATATATATAAAAGAAATTAAAGCCAAACATATATGGCTCCCATGTATTATTTTTGAGTATAATACCTATTGTATAATATTGCATAAAATTTCCATTAATTGATTAAAAACTTTCAAACTATTAAAATTAATATTTTGCAAACACTAATTGTGGCCAAAATTAATCAAAAAATAGTTTTGTTCTTTTCTTTAACTATATAATAAATTGTACATTTTGATTTTATGATAAAAATAAATCAATATGGACATTATTTCAAATATATTAGAATTAAGAGGATGTCAGCGCACTATTTGTTTTCTCTCTCTATCCCACGCGCAGCATAGACAAAACGGATTTACGCAAAATCATTTTTTCCATGCTTTTAAGTAATCTTAGAGTAAAATCACCCATCACAAAAAAATATAGAGAATATTATTTTTGAGGGAATGACTTATCGATTTGTCTAAATATTGTCTCAAAACAATTTAAACATCACTTAAATGTACAACGTTTTTTTGTTTATTTTGAAAGTCGAGTACAAAGTTAAATAACTATAAAATATAAAATCGATATGTTATTCCCTCAAAAATATTATTCTCTATCTTTTTTGTAATGGGTGATTTTACTCTAATATTACTTACAAACATAGAAAAAATGATTCTGCGTAAACGCGGTTTGTCCATGTCGCGCGTGGGCCAGAGAGAGAAAACAAATAGTGCGCTGATATCCTCTTAAGCAAATATATTGCAACTTAATTAATTATATACTGATTCATGATTAGGTACCTTATTATTATTAACTATTATATTACGGTTTTAATTTGTACAAAACACGATATATGTATTTAATGTATAACAACATAATATAATAAGTTCATGAGTAAAAATCTTTTGTTTTATTAAACAATATAAAAAATAGTAATAACTAATAATAAAGGTACTTAGGTAGGTTATTGCAATAAGTGAACAATATAGCTGAATTTGTTCAAATATAAATGATTGCATGTACCTCCTATATGTAAATCCTTAATATATTATGATTTATGAATACCTATTAATATCTATTATAGGTACTTATTATTAGGCTCTTAATTACTTATTACCAAATAATTTAACTAAGATAAGTTTATATTATGATAGGTATGACTATACCAAAATAATTAGTAGAACCAAATTGTATTCTAATTATTTAAATTTAACTTTACATATTTTTGTTATAGATATACAGACAAGGAAGTGGAAGATTTTTAGAAAACTTTTTAAGAATATTATGCTATAGAATCTTAATCATTAATATCATGCATAATAGGTTTTGTGCATTCCTTACAATTATGTGTTCTGAGTAGTTTAAAAATGCGCCCATAGCCAGTTGTGTAACTAATGCTAGAAAAGTAATTTTAAAATAAAATATTCTTAATAATTAATTTTTAGAAAAATATACCAAGACTTAGAATCCTGTACCAGGCGGCGCACAGAGGTCGGAAATCCAATTATGGACGGAGAAAGTTATTTTATTATTATTATATGCATTCCCAATGTTGTTTAGTTTAAATTAAAATAATTGTGAAGTTTAAAAAAAAACATCATTTTTGCCAGTTTGTCACTGTCCCTGTCAGACACTATTTTCGTCCACCTCAATATTAGTAGTGCACTGATATCTTTATCCAGTATTTATTGCATTGAGATTCACCTTCAAAAAAAAATTAACAGATGATATGAAATATTCTCTGGTTATTTTCAATATCATAATAAAAGTACAAGACCATAATGTCAATAAGATCTCAGTAGGTAGTAGGTACTGAGTTTTATTTGAGAAATTTCAATAATCTAATATTTATTTATATTTTTTTAATTGGATAGACATACCTAAAAAAAAAACTTGATTTAAAATGACATGCTTTAAATTCACATATTAGAGAACGACTGAATACTGAAGCAAATTATTAAATGTGTCCAAACATTATATTTTTTTATTTTTTGTTCTTTGTCAGGCCTTATTAGTAAAGTATTGGCTTTGTGTGGACCACCAGTAATATAAATTTAATATTTCATTACTATATGTATACTATACTGTGCCTACTTATGACTCTTTTATACTTAGCAATGAGATATCTCGGTTTTATAATACTTCATAAATAATTATGTAAAATAATTAATTTTTTTTTCTTACACAAAAACAGGCACTGGGTTGGGTATAACTGAACTGAAGAAACAAAAAAAAGAGCAAAACCAGGTTGGTTTTCAATATTTAAATTTAGGTATAAACAAGTTTTTTTGTTTTGTTGCTGAAGTATATTGATTTCGTCACTCGAATGTAAGTAAACCAATCAGGACATTAGGATGGATCTTTATAATTGTATGTTTAACAAATATCAATTATAAGTATTATTAACAAACTATATTACCATTGGTTTGTTTTTTGTTATAATGTGATCACAAATATATATATATATTTTTTTAATTTACACTATAAGACACAAAAATATTGATTATCATTAATCATAATTCATTACTTACACATAATAATAAATATTTATTTTTCTAATACTTTCTTAAACATAACAATCTGATATTACCTATGTAGATTTAAATATTATTAAATTGAAATATACTTCTATATAAATACAAATATAATTATGATAGGTACTTGTTATGGTGGGTAACAAAATTATTTTTATTTTCAAGCAATGTGAGGGTAAACTACAACTATACAAATAATAATAACAAAAAAATCAAACGTATAGAACAACACAACCATGGATTAGGAAACTAAATAAATAGCTTTAAAAATTAAAATAAATACTTCAATTGCATCAAACTTTTCCTTCTTTAATAAAATATTCACATTTTCACTAAGATGAAAGCCGGGCCAAGTATTCAAAGATAAATTCATTATTAGCAGTGTTCACAAAATTGAAATTTGTATGGGTGTAAATTATATTTTTAATTGAATGTGTAGTTGTGCGCCTCAAATGCATAGGAAGTTCTTCTTATTTCTACCTTCAATAGTTTTATGGTAGGTATACAACCTAACACAACATAATTGCTGTGCTTTATTAACTAATGGAGTCTTAAAACTAAATGAAATTGTTATAAACATGCATTATTTGATAAGTAGAATAAAATTAATCCAGATATCGGTGAAGATAAATAAATAAATTAAGATCAACCCCAAATAATGCCAGACAGTATATTTGATATTGTCAATTCAGGAACTTTTAATAAACTATATTTTTCAATAATAACATTTTAATTTATAACATATATATTTATTATATTCAGTAATAGGCTTTATAATATATATTAAAAACGCATTATACTTAATATAAATATTTTAGGGAAATAAAATTTTAAAATATCTGAAAAACATTTATCAAGATTTAAATGATGTTCAATCAAATTGACCATATTATTATAAAGTTCAAAAGATATTTGTTAGTACAACTTAAAAATATCTTTCAATACTTTAAATGGGATACTTAGTTTTCAAATGATGTTGAGCAATGAATTATTTTCAGAATTTAGATCTACAATATTGGAAAAAAATTGCTTTCTGTGCAAAAATATATTATTTTTAAGATTTGTATTATTGCCTTTAATACCAATAATTACCTAAGATGTATAAATAAACAGGGACTCAAATTTTCTATATTTTTGTTATTCAAAATTACAATAATCATAGTTTTAACATCACCAAAAAACCTCTACTTATACACCCCCCTGAAAGCATTAGCCAAATAAATGAAATATAAATTCTACACTCATTAATACCTTATGACAAGGAAAAAACAATTAATTAACACCAGTTTAAAACAGATACAATTAAATGATCAATTACTATTCAAAAATGAACAACCGTGACAAAAAATTCATTTCCGCTTAGATGGTATTAATTCAAAACTAATGGTTTTTCCAAAATATAAAGATAGCATTTAAGTGATCAACTGGTTATAATCTATTCAAAATATTTAAATTTTATTAAAAACAAACAATAGGATGAATGGCAATCCTACAAATCTTAAAAATAATTTCAATATTTAGTCAAAATATAAAAAAATTCACATAAGAATATTGAATGGTGACATACATTAATATTGATATTATCATAACTTAAGATCATAAATATAAACTGCAGTACACAGACCCTGCATCAAATGTATTATAATTCAAACGAGCAAATTTATAGTTAAAATTGTTGTTTTTAAATCATTTAAAATGTAGAATTTGCAAGGGTAAATATGTAAATTAATAGAGGAATTTTACAGATTAATAGCTGAATTAATAAAAATTCTTTATTGATTTACTTATGAATCACGGTCATAGATAATCATTAACATTCAATAAAACAGAACTAAAAAATAACAGAATAATTATAATTTTTAACAGTTTTAACATAAACCAGAAAAGTAACATTATAATTAGTTGATTATTTTTGAAGATGATAATTCTATAATTTTGCAATAAAAAAATATTTATGATTAAAATATAAATTTTAAGTGTTGTATCTATTTGGTATCAATTGTGCTTTTTATAACAAAATTAATTTTGAAGAGGAGATTAAAACTGGTCTTCATAATAGAGGAGTTAATATAATAATAATCCTGAAGCTGATTTTGAGACTAAAGATCCATGTAAATATATTAATTTTGTTTAATTTTCTCAATTATAATTCCATCTTGACTACTTTCATAATTCAAAGCAACTATAGTTCACGATAGTTTAGAATAACTGGGTGGTGAAAACTTTTTCCTTAAGAACTTTAGAATGTATAATGGTAAACAGCTAACCAGTGTAATCACAGTGACTTTCCATAGGAATGATTCGGTTTGTATGAAATGAGAATCTAAACAAATGAACAAATGGCCGTGTTAATAATTAAATTACAGTCAAATTCGCTTATAACAATGCCTAATAGAATACAAAAAAGTTTGATTGAACGATTATTAGCAATGTATTTGTTTGGTTTTCTATCTTATGTGCAATCATTTTTTTTGTATTTAATTATCAATAAATGGTTACAATATTCCAGAAATAATGTGTTATTTTCAAATGAAAACTGGTATAATAATCAGTAATCACCTAAAACAATATACAACAGAATACTTAATTTGAAATTAACAACTCAATTGTTTTGATGAATTTCAAATTTCGGTTGCTATAATTTGTAATATATTTTCTTTCTACATCAACATTGATACAATATCAAAATTAATTTATTTGTAATGAATAATTTTTATTTATTATTACTTTCTTGATTGCTATTTAATCGAACACGTTATAGACGTCTCAGTCACCGTGTTAGTTTTTATAAGTTTATGTTGGTAAATTGAATAAAAGACACAATTTTTTTTATGAAAATTGTTTTTGGAAAAATTTGTAGCGAATAAGCAAGTAATCTTGGGCTGGAGCACAATCAACCGAATATGTGTGAACTACAGATTTTAACATATATAATGCTTACAAAACTGAATTGCTAAATCAATCTATTATTAAATTTAAATACATACATAAATAAACAATTTTTTTTTTATGTAATTATCTGATCCTTTAAGTCCTTTGAAGATTATTATAAGCAAATTTGACTATATGTATTTTAAAAGTAGTTAAAAACAATATATACTAACCAAAATAATCTTTGAGTAAGATTAATGATAAAATATAAACAGCTAAACTAAAAAGTTCAGCCAACAGCATTAAATAGTGCCATGTCCGCACTGTCAATGCAACCATGATTAGTTCTGTGAGAATTAAAGCTGTGAAACTAATGGCAACAATATGAATGAATTCATCTTCAAATAGAAACAATGCTCCATACATTATTACACCACCTGCCAAAATACAGAAAATATTTGTTAAACTGTACTAAAGTATTATGTGTAAATTGTATAAGTTTACCTTGATAAATGCTTATTAAAACCCAAATGAAAAATGTTTTATAAGATAACGACCGTCCTTTGCTCAGTTCTTTATAGAGTTCAGGGTAAGTTAATGCAATTTTAGATAGTACATCTTTATCAAGTACCAAGGAAAATACAGGGAACATGGTGTACAGTGTTGCATATCTGAAATCAATAAGACGCTTAATTAATAGATCCGTGTAATTAACTTATAATTCCAGGGCCAATGTTTTTGTTATTTTTGTATTATATACTTTTTAGGACAAAACCAAACAATGTTTTATTTAAATATACTTCATAAATAGTAATTTTTTATTTTTTTAAATAATATTATTACTGCCACATATAAGTTATACATTGTAAATATACATAATAATTCACTGTAATTTTGGATAACCCGTAATAAATTACGCATAACACATAGCGTAGCATACTTCTCACAAAAATAGGCCCTGTACAATTCCAATCTTACCCAATCATAAGGAACCCTTGATACAGTGTTACTGATGAGAAGTAAAATACAGCTGAAAATATTGCTTGCATAGTAGATATGATAAGACCTCTATGGATGACAAATTGGCTAAGTGAGGCAGATCGTTTATAACTGTATCGACCATGTACCATGAGTAGTCTAGAAAGGTGTGAAAATTGTGGTACTGAAAAGTCTGCAGCTAAAGATGCTTGTCGACCTTCTACACCAGCAATACCAATACCTAAAATTAAAAATATTAAATTGTTGCATATATTCTTATAAATTATAACAACAGTTATTAACAAATTATTTTATACCAGTGTCAGCTGCCTGAATCATTGAAACATCATTTCCTCCATCACCAACAGCAGCAGTTCTTTTTCCAGTATGTGCTTTAATTAGAGTGACAATTTGTGCTTTTTGGGTAGGTGAACATCGACAGCAAATTACAGCTGGGCTACGGCACGCAACATCCAATAATTCTGTTTGATAATATTGTAGACATATCTTAAGAACAAAGACGAAAGTTAATATATACCACAAAACTAAAAATTCTTAACTTCTAAACTTCTTATTAATAAACATACTTCTAATGAATCTCCAGTAATGACAAGGGCGCAATCTTGTTTTTTCCTAAAAGCATTTAATTGCTGATGTGCTTCAGTTCTTGTATGTACTGGATTAAAAATAAATAATTCCTGAGTTCTTGAAACAAGACGAGAACTTTTAGCAATACAAGTGGCAGTTTCTTGCTTATCGCCAGTTAGCATCCATATCTAATAAAATATAAATTTATTAAGCAAGCAATTATATTTTATTAAAGTTACACTTACTTTAATTCCTGCATTGCCCAATAGTTCTAAGGTTCTACGAACATTTACTTGAAGTTTATCTTCCACCCCTGTTACACATAATAACTCCATTTCACGTTCTAGAGTGTCCACAACGGTTGCTACTCGTTGAGCACGACCTGTCACAGCTAACCTTGCTGAATTCAAACGGGACTGACAAAAAATAAATAAAAAATAACATTTGGTCATTAGATTATGATTTGGAATTATAAACAAACAATACACACTTCAAATTCCAAGTACTGTTCTTCAGTTAAATTTTTTCGAGCCACTACCAATGTACGTAAACCTTCTCGTGCCATATTTCCACATTCTTCTTCTAACCAGTCAGTGTATTGAACAATAGATGACATAACAACATCCGCTCCTTTTAGATAGAATGTAATATCTCCAGAAGCTACATCTTTAACAATTATTCCCATGCGTTTGGTTTCTGATGTGAATGGAAACATTTGTAATATTGTATAGTTAAGTATATCTCCAGCAGAAGTACGTAATTGAAGTGATGTCAAGTCTCTCTTAATTACGGCTAAACCTACATCTTCAGTCCACTTCACTAATGCAATCTGTGACAAATATAAAGCATTTTTTTAATTAAAAATATAAAATTCTAAGATTTCAACAATTATAAAATATGTATACCTCGTCAGGACTAGAAGCTTGATAAGTACACTGTGAACGAGTTAGTAGACTTTCTTTAATATAATGTTGATCAGCTTCAGACCTGAGTTCGACTGGACTATCAGTACTAAAATCAAACATTTAACATATTTTTTTTAAAATACAAAATTAATTTCAATTATTTATCAAATGCTATCTGTAAAAATAATAAAACTAACATATTGCCCTGAACATTATTTTCAATAACAGGAGTCACATTATGACACAGTGCTATAGCTTTAACAGCATCATGAAGACGAGTTTGCTCAGAGCGTCTTATCTTAAATGATGTTGATCCCTGAGACAAATTACGGTTATGTGTGGGCTCAACTGCTCCACAGAAGGTCATTTTTAGTTGTTCAGCAACCTAACATAATATTAATGGTTAATATGATATCTAAAAACTAATTAAAGAAGTATAAATAAATTTATCATACCTGGTCAAAAGACTCAGCACCATAAGAAACAGTCCCTAAATGAAGTCGTTTAAATACCATCGAATTTTGAGTAAGTGTCCCAGTTTTATCTGAAAATAAGTATGATATCCGTCCCAGTTCTTCTGGAATTGTTGTACATCTAACTACTGTATCTGGCATTTCTTCATCTCTTTGCATAGACCATGAATAAAATGCTTTACCCATGTCCAAATTTACCCTCAAACTATATTAAACAACAAAAACAAGTACATAATTATCATTGTTCATATAAATAAAGTTTTGTAAATTAACCTGATTGGTATAATGTATGAGAATAGTAATACAAATCTGAACATGTAACGATACCATGGACCACTGAAACCTTTTAAGCACATCATTACAAAAGCCAGACCAACTACAGCACAAAAAAGTAGCTGAAAATTAAAATATAATGTGAACATGTGAAAAAATAAAAAATAAACTAATGATGTACTAAAAAAAAATTCCAATAATACCTTAGTTAACTGATTAATTTCTATATCCAAAAGTCCAACTTTACTTCGAGGCTGAGAATTATTCATAACAGATCTGGTTTCAGCACCAGTGTAAACAACAGCACCAAGTGCTGAACCATTAGCTACAACACAGTTAGCCCATAATGTATTTTCTACATCAAGACTCACTTCTTCCCCATTATCTTGCTAAATAATATATTATAAATAATTAATGATTTAATAATTATAGTAAAATAATATATTCTCTTACTCTTCTAAATGTTCCTATAAAACTGTGAATATCTCTTTGGGGTTTTTCAGCAAAAATAGTAGCTGTAATATCAAATAAACGCGCATCACAATCTAATTTCTGAGTGTCTCCAATAGCAAGACGTAGTTTCCAATCAGTTTCACCATCCATTTGATCAGTTCGTACAAAACAAGCACCAGATTTTTCAGTAGTTCTTAATAATACCATATCAGCTGGGACTCTTTGATCTTTTTCTACTAGCACCTAATAATTAAATTTAATAAAACTTAATACATTTTTAGCTATAATTTAATAATAATTACAAAAAACAAAACTTACTAAGTCTCCAACTTTGAGTTTTGATGATGATACATACTCAGTGCCAATATTGTGATCTTTACCACGTATTAGACGTTTGTATTTTTGTGAATTTACTTCTTCATCTCGTTGCCACCTTCGAATATCATCAACACCTTCACGAAATAATGTGACAGCCAATACAAATATCTACAACATTAAATACCACAAGTAAGTATTGATATTTTTTTCTCTTTACATTCTTTTATACCAGTGGTCCCCAATATGTATAGAGGTATCCTAATCTTAGTTCAGGTACAAATTGACTCATAGCCATCAGAAGAAAATAAAGATTCAAAAAGAATTTGAACTGTTGATAGAGCACCTGGAAATATATTTAAACGATTTTTTAAATTTATGTCAGAGTAAAATATCAAAGTATAAAGTTTCAAACCTTTGGAAGGAATGTGATTATGGTGTACTTCTGATTGCGTATGACATTTGGGGAATACTTTTCGGTGCTTTGTTTCCCAATGACAATAGTACGTGAAGTAAGTTCCTTCTTGCGGAAACATTTTTGCCAAATCCATTGGCAAAATCTGTTAAAAAATGTATATCTAACAATACTCTACTTGTATATATATATAATACAATAATATAAAATATCCATTCATATTTCAATAAACATATTTTACAGTTTAAGACAATCATTCAGGCATTGATGATAATAACTGGTCAGTATCTTAATTGTCTAGATAAGTTAATCATTAACAATAAAAACTATTCCTTATAAATTCTGACTAATAACTCTAAATGTTGAACTTATGTATAGTAAATAAATATTAGTAGGTAAATTGGATTTGTTCTTTGATAGTAATTTTTAGGCCACTTTTTAAAAATTCTTTAAAATTCAAAATTAAATGGAATGATAAAGCTAAAAGCTTACTGTTTATAGTATGAAAAGAATAATATTTAACATTTAATTTAGACCAAGACATGTTAGTTGATTGCCTACAAATAAATAAAGAAATTAACAAAATATTATTTTGGTGTAATGCAATTAAAAGGTGGTTTATAAAATAAGATTATCAGTATTGCAATATAAATAATTTCAAAAACAGCATTAATTAATAATGGCCTAATATTAACATTGATTTAATTATAAACCAATACTATATTTTATTATCAATAATGAATAATGACCAATTATTATCACTGTTATTTATTTATTTTATATTGACATTTATTAAAATCTCAATATGAAACTATTAGAAACTGTCAAAATTAAAAAATTATAATTATAAAAATTATTTTTACCATTATTTTAGAAAGTTAAAAGTTAAAATAAGATAAAATATTTATTCTGTATAATTATGGTATAAGAAAAATGAATTATAATCCCAAATATCATCTTAAATATTTAATACAGTAAAACCAAAAATTAATAAAAAGTAGGTACAAAATAAAAAAATATATTACTAACATAAGTTCATTATGTAAATGATCCTACAACTGAAAATTTCTAGTATATATAGATAGGTATGATGTATGAAATGTACTTTACGCATGATACGTTCTTAAGTATTTTGTTACTAGTCCTATTATTAGTATTACTTTGATTCTTGATAAATTTTATTTTAACATGCAAATAATATAAAATTACCCATTTAAAAACAAAACAATACATGCAAGAAGCTAATTTATGTAAAAAGCTAAGCAATTTAAATATTCTTAAGTTAGTAGAGGTTTAATAAAAAAATAAGCAAATAAATCTTACATAAATATTAAAAACAAATCACTACATTGATAATATACTAACTAACTATAAGCTTTGATGTGTTATAGTTAAAAACACGCTATCACTTCAATCATAAAATTAAATTAAAAACATGTAGTAATAATTAATTTCATTGTAGCAATTTTTCTTTTTAAAATTTAAATTTAAAATGTATGTAATTTTTGGTGTTAGTCGTGTTTAATACGAAATTAGGTTAGGTTCACCTAACCTTAAACAGCCGACTACAAAACCAAAAAATTAAAAAAGGGTGAGCTATAATTTTTTTTGAATAATCTAATCAAAATTTAAACTGTAGAAATCTAAACTCAAACATTTTAATGTTTTCATCAATTAAACTTACAAAAAAATATAAAAAATTTTAATTATACTAACAGGTAGAAAAACAGTTTAATGATAAATTATTGTTAAGGGTCATAATTTAATAATATGGTTGGCAATGTTTATAACATACATAATAGGTAATATATTAAAAATATGTAATAATCATAAAATGAAAAAATAAATACTTATAGAATTTATTTAATATGAATATGTACAATTTTTAATCTACAAATAACACTATTATATAGTATAAAATAGTACATATTTTGAATACATATATCAATCAAAAATTCAACTTTTAAATTACATCCTATCTCTAAAAGAAATATAGGTTCTTATTATATAAATGAAAATTTAAAAATAAATACAAATTCTACTGTTCAGGATTATCTGAAGACAGAATTCATCTATATGGGTTATAAATTTAAATATTATAAAGTTTAACAATATAGGAAATATTATCATTCTTAATTTTTGCTCACCCTTTTTGATATTTGTTAGCCCAGCTAGGTCTTGACATACCTAACTTAAAATTTATAGTTAGGCTATTATAATATTATATTAGTAAAAATACCAAATTGGGATCCTACCTTAATTTACTTTTTTTCTCTTCTGTCATGACTGTAAAAATATAAACAGGCAGGAGAATGTGTCACAATCTGAAATAATAGGACACAAACTCCATGAAATACGAAAAACTTGTCAAAGCACTGTTATGGCTTTGGTACTTTTGTCAAACTTTTAAAATAATAAGGAAAACAAATTCATTTAATGGATTTTTGGTGATTTATCAGGTACTTAAAAAAAATCAATAATTTATCTAAAAATTCTTTTAACTTAATAGAAATAAGTTGGAAATTGAAACTGTAATTTTGTAACCTTAATAAATTATTATCATGTTCAATGAAAATATTTTTATTAATTTATTACTAATTGTAGATTTTAAAGTGTTGAATATCAAGCTTTCAGGTGAGGTCTCATTTGAAATAAGACAACACACAATAATATAATATATATAACTCATGCGGCATAACTTTTTTATTTATTTTTTATAATAAATACCAAGTTGACTAATTTATAAAATGTAACCAGGTAAAAGGAAACATGCAACAACATTTGCAGGGTCACTCAGGAAAAAAAATTTTTTAAGAGCTAAAATTAAAACTATCAAATAAGTAACTTTTTCTTGCCTATTAATAATAAGATTTGTGTGCTTGTCATAAAATCAAAAAACAAATATCATAATGAAATGTATTTAAATGCCAAAATAAGAGTTTATGTAAATGAAACAAAATGCCATAATTTCTCATACTTTTATTTCCTGTTTTAAGATATTTACCTATACTTTATTTGTAAATATCTAAATGATTTTTTTCTATTGGTCTGGTAAGATTAACAGCAATGTGATTCTTTACATAAAAATAAATTATCAATATGATTACATTGATGCATTTATCATTATGTTATATATACGAGGTTACTATAAATATAAATAGATAATATCATTTTGTAGATGTTTCTATTAAGAGGACAAAACTGCATGGGTTGTTTCCTCCTTACTAATGCATACAGCTTGGTAAATTTTATTTTAAGAAGAATCAGTTTAGCTCTGTTATTATTATCATAGGCGTGCACAGATTTTATTCGCAGGTTATGCAATTAGAAAAATAGGACCCTCACAAATAAATTTTCTAATCTCTCCTTAATGTATTCTAAAAAACAATTCTAAACCGTTAAACATTTTCTTTCAACACATATAGGATTCAATTTACAATCTAAGTTTTTGCAAATATACTACTTAGCTTCTTTGTTTCCTTCAGAATCTAAAATCACACATAGTTTTACAGTAGAATATTAAACAACGCACTTTAGAAATAAGTAGTTTGAAATTTGAATTATATTTTATTAAAAGAAAATTTATTATTTCTTTAAGATCAAGTGTATACTATATTGAATGCTTTTGAATAATTTTAACATATTTATAATGTTGTTATTTTATGGAGAGTACTTAAAATCTAAAGTTCATGTCTTCTTTTTATCGGCACACATGCTTCGAATTCATCTATTACTTCTTCAATATTGATTTCTGATGCCATCAGGGCCGGATTTAGAATAGTTGCCGCCCTAGGCCTTTTTAAATATGCCACCCTTACCCCAAGAAAAAAAAAATGTTGTACTTATTTCTAATGTTTTTACTTCTATGTTATATATATATATATATATTAAATATTATATAATATTAATTTACACAATTACATAAATGCATAAAATATTTATATGATTTTTTTTCCATTTTTTACGAAATTTGCCGCCCTAGGCCCGGGCCTCTCGGGCCTATGCGTAAATCCGGCGCTGGATGCCATATTTTGTTTGATAAATATTAACATCAGTGAATCAAGACGTTCTTGTAACATAGTGTTTCTAAGTTTAGACTTCACAATAGATAATTTGGAAAAAGCCCTCTCACACACACGAGCAGCTTGTCACAGGTATTGTTGCAAATTGTGTTAAAGCTTTATTGAAGTTTGAAAATATATTGATAAATATATGACATATTTTTGATGAGCTTAATTTCAGACTCAAATGTAGTATCTAAATTAAATTTTTCCTTCAACATTGAAATATCATTGACATTTTTTTTTTTAATACTATAGAAGATAATATCAAAAATGCTTTCATATAATTAACATGGGCCCCTCACATAAAGCCGCAGACTATGCAGTGGCATACCCTGCATACCCCGTGCGCACGCCTATGATTATTATGATCTATGATAGTGAATTGATCACATTTAAAGGTGAGCTTATAACCTAGAGCCCCTCATATAAATGAGTATACTTTCATTTTGAAGCAAGTTATGAGCTTTTTAAAATGGTAAACGTCTTGTACATTTTAAATTAATTAAAACTTACTTCAAAATTAAAATATAAAAAAAAACTAACCTAACCTAACCTAACCAATGAGGGAGCCTAGACAATATTCATAACTGTAAACTTGATTATAGATCAATTAATTTTAATATTAAAAATAACTGAGTAAAATTGATTCTTTTTAACGTAAAATTGACCATGTCATGCGAATTAGTCAGATGGATATAACACATGCAGATAAAATGTCCTGTAAATAAATTTGATTTAAATGTTTATACATTTTGTCAATTACTTGATGTTCACTCAACTCTATTCCATTCAAGAATAAACTGAGCAACTGATAAAAACTTGTCTTGGTTTGCACAATCCTAATTACTAACAATAATAGCTACCCAAAAGCACCCAGAATTCCAGATTTTATTGTTCATGCACATAGATTTATTATTATTTGAAATGGAGTATATTATAATGTACCTAGTATTATTTTATACCAATTAGATTTCTTAAATAAGTTTAATTATATATAGTATCTGAGTTCTTAACTTTGGACAAATTGAATTTCCTCACTATAATGACAACCTACTTTTGTGTATACTGTGGTGTGTCCTACAACAGGAAAAAACATACGTTTTTGAATTTTTTTTTTATATAATGTTGTATACTATGACATTATTCTTACATTTCAATATGACATTTAAAATTATTTTATAATACATTTTCTAGGATCATAAATGTACTAATATACCTAATATTCATTAACTAATGCAAGAAATAACTATCAAGTTCAAATTTAATATTTTTTAGTAGGTAGGTATAACATAATAAATATTAATAATTAGGTAATTTAATATGTTTTATGTAGGTAAATATTATTATTTATAATCATAAGTAAATACCTATGGTACCTATATAATATTAATGCTATAGAATACTAAGTATTCTTCGAGGTATTCTTGTTTAATTTACATAAAGTAAAGACAAGTACCAGACATAATAACCAGTTAAAATAAGACCAGGTACCAGGTACCTATAATGCTAGTTTACTGTTAAAACCAATAATATTGTAATATTAAATAGCAGGCAAAAAAATATTAAAATTTAAGAATTTATATTTTATTTTGTATATATTTTCAATAAATTAATATGAACTATGATTCAGTTTGAGTAACTAGAAAAATATAAGGGGCCATATAAATAATACAATGTACCTATGCCACATAAAAATTATAAAAATAAGAACATATTTTGATTCCTATTTTGATTTTTTTTCTGTAACATTATCCAAGTAGGTATATATATATAGGTAGATAAGAAGGTACCTATTAAAATTATAATTTTATCAAATTGTCTTATTTTAAATATTAAAATAAATATATATTATATGTATGGAGAACAAGATTCAAATAATGAACAGGTAAAAATCAAAATCAGATGCATAGAAATAAAGTTATACTTATATTATGATACCTGCAAAATATATTAAAATAATTGTATGAACAGTAAGAATTGATAAATGTCATTTCAATATAACCTAAATGATTTAATTCATTATAAACTTTGCATAACTAATAATATTAAATAAGAAATAAGTCGGTAGATACATTAGCTTGTTTTGCTTATGACAGTTATGACAGAAAAATTAGGCCATTATTTGAACATATAAAAAATATAATTATTATGATTTACTTACAAGTTACGACTAGCATAGAATATGCTAATTATTTTATATCATAAAGATAAAGAACCAATAGGCAATATTGATAGTCACATACGAGTCACATATGACTGTTTATTGTATAGCATAGAGGTATGAGTCTAGTAATGAGTGTATGACACACTCATCATATCTTCCCCTTCCTAAATTTAAATAAATATATAACCACCTGATAGAAAAATTATAGCTTAATTTTGTAAATATTATAACAAATCAACATATTTAGTAGACATAAGTATCTAATCATTACATAAGTACTTGAAAATCAATATTATTATCAAGAATACAAACTTTATGTGCTGAGGTATCATTAAAATATGCATTTTTATTTTTATTATTATACATTTTAAAAATACAATAAAAAATAACTAAAATAAATGTCAATGAATTTAAAACATTTAGGTTTATTTAATATACCTACATTGTTACTTTAAGTACAATTTTTTGGTACCTATTTACTGAGATATTTAAGGATGATTATTGACTATATAATGTAGTAAAATATTATGTGATGTAGTATGGAGATACAGATTGAACACTACAGGAGTACATTTTTACCAAAATGAATGATATTTGATGTACCTACCTATAATTTATAACATAATTTTATTGATACCATAATATGAATAATACATCAGAGGATATTATATCATTTAATAGAAATATAAAACAATAAACTTGAATCTAGGATCAAAGATAATTGTAGGCACCTAAGGTATGTAATTATATGAAATAAATGTGGTTCATTGAGCAGATACCTAATTGATAAGTCATAATATGCAGTAGGCTGTATAATTGTTTTTTATACCATAAACAATAAGCACATTTTTTTAATTTATTATTTTTTTATCCTTTTATACCTTAGTACATTTATATTTGAACTGTATTTAAAATTGTTCGAAAATATGTTATTAGAACTACAAATAAGTTAAATAAGTCCCGAGACTTAATAGTTATTATGATTATCAAAGTATAAAGAATAAAACAAAGAATTCAATTTAAAAACTATGTTGGTAGTGACTTGTGGTCAAGAAGTTGAAAGTAAATTTGTTATAATTATTGAAAGTAATTTAGATACCTGTACCTACTTAATAAATTAATATGTATGCATAACATATGGTATGGTTAGTAATTAGTAAGTCCTTAATACCTATCAAATATAATCCCTTCAATAATTACAATAACTAATAAGTGACTTCCAGGCATGAAAGATTTGTTGGATTAATTAATAAAAGATATAGGTATATTCAATTTCATTAATTGTTTTAATCATCAAAGCATAAGTTAAATAATTAGAATTTCACAGTTAATTGACATATATACAGATACCTATAGTTAATGATATTAGCCTAATAGTTTGAAAAATCTTGCCACGTGAAGCAATGTTACTGTTATTTCCAGGATACCCGCAGCGTTATAAAAATGCAGAAAATACGAGAAAATAAAAACTGCAAAGCCTATTCATGCCCCTTATCCACTTTCATATATCCAGATATATGTCCACATATAATAAGTGTATATAGAAACTATGTTGTTGCGGCGATAGACATTAATTTTCATTAATATGCCTGAAGAAGATTGAGCCTGATGAACGGGAAAAATAAAAAGCAAGTGATACTAACAGTGAATACATATCAACACCACTGAAGTTTAACTGATCATTACTGCATAAAACCCAAATAGTAATTAGTCAAATTAAAAAAGTCAATAAATTGTTAAGTAGGTGCCTACCTAATTATTATATTGATAAAAATATTGTGAGGATGGTAAATTAAATTAGTAATTTTAAACTGTAATACCTATTACCTGTTTGCCTCAAATTATTGTAGGTATAAATAATACCTAGAAACTATTTTATCTTTTATACAATGTATTAGGTAATCATACCTATAATTTAGTTTGAACATGTGGCCAATTAATTAGGTGGGTACAGGTAGATATGACAAATAAATAATAATATGTATACCTAATGAATGGGAATAATTTAGATAAAATATAAAAACGATCTAAAATGAAAAATTCTAAATTTTTAAGTGTACCTATAATTAATTATTATTAGGAACAATATTTATGAATATTTAAAGGCTTTGAAGTCAAATCGGTTTGAATGAACTTGACATTTTACAAGACAAATAATTGAAGAAAAAACTATTAAAGGTATGATTGTGAGTGTATAACTGTTAAATTATCACGATTGACTAGTAGAGATGCCACCTATATGACAAACGCTGCAGCATACAATAGGTAGGTTGAAAAATAAAGCTAAATATGCAGAAGAACAGTTAATATTATAATTGCTGTAAAATCAATAAGAGGCTGTGAAGACTGTATAAACGTTTTTCTTCACAGGATGATGTAGCTGACAGATATTTTCAGGGGTATTTTCCAAATACAACTGGGTCGAAATAAATAAGAGATCAACGAATGGGGTAGATAGGTACATACAAAATATTTATTTGTTAAATTATTTATAAAATGCAAATAGATATTAATTAATAATTATTATCATTTATAATTATTAATTGCGAAATATGGACAATGGGCGATTTTTATGAGTGGGTGGCAGAGAGAGGTGTTTCAGTGTTTGAGTCAAACCTGTTGAAGACGTTATTGGTTTCCCGAGGCTTGTTCAAAAGCGGAATGTCCTCTTTGACGGTCAGAGTGGTCGTGGATGAAGACGAGTTCATTTCCACCAAACAGACACCTGCACCGGCGGGCGAATCCATAAAATCAATCACATAATTCTGCGATTGCGCCCGTTATAGACGACGGCGGCGATGACGACCTACACAAAGCTTTACGCGGTGCACGTCAGAAACTATTATAACAATATGAGATCTTACACGCACCAAGGAGGACAACAGGAAAAGTATCGCAATCGCTGCTTTTTACGTCACAGATATTAATTTATTTTTCGGTTGACGCGCAGATCGTTTTCAAAACGTTCACAAAGAATCGTCGTACGATACGATATGGTGGGACAAACGAGTGCGCTAAACGAGAACGACGTGCTCGACCGCAGATCGGACGGCCACTGAACGGTGAACTAGTAACTACCTGAACCGCAGCTTAGCGGCGACGCCGCGACGGCCGACGAGTGCCGAGTAGTTTTGGCGGGGAAGGAGAAGTGATCGGAGGGGCAGTAGGACGTGGCGGCGGCAACATATCACTACGGAGTACGTACACGGTCCCGTTCTTGTTCTTCGGCGCAGGCGAATCACCGACCGAACGACCGACGAGTCGATATTATCAACGCGCGCGAATGTCAAGGTTCAATATTCATGGCGTGAACGCGTTACGCCATTTCATTATCACTGCCGCCGGTTCTTCCATGACGGACGCCGTCGTTACCGTGATAAAAAGAAATACGTCCACGACACTGACTGTCCAGACAATTTACCCATATTTATTCAAGGCGGATTGATCAATTATAGACTCATAGTTTAATCATAAGAGTGATAGGAAAATGGTAATGTTCCGAGAACAGCCAATATAAAAAGCTTTAACAGCGCCCGAATCTCGTAATAAGGTCCACCTAGAGAGCTTTTATACATATTTATTATCAAGGCCTTCTAGCTCCTATTATACATCTCATACTTAAGGTCTATCCGTGTGTTCCTTGAATAATTTTAAAATTCAGATGGACAATCTGATTGCTCTCCGTGTATATTCAATCCGAATCCATGGCAAACCCACTAAATAAGGACGTGGTGCACTGGTGCGGCAGGCGATGTCATGACGTCAGTTCTATTGTTCTGTGGCCATGATGAGATAAATTTATCATACATATCACACATGACTACAAGTGCCTGATAAGATATATATAAAACTGTTCCTATATTATAAATCCATGACGCTTCATCAGAATATTATGGAAATCTAGATACCTAAATAATCATAATTAATAAGGAATACGCTACACGGGGAATCATTTATTGATATCGTTTATAATATTAAATTAACATTTTAGGATAATTTTGCTCATCAATAAAATGTCCGAGTTTCGTCGAGCGTCGTGTTTATTATTTTTAATATAGTAATAGGTATAAATATAAATAACAGGTGCATATTCACAGTAATGCGATTATATCATCTCCAGAGCCTGGCTTCCGTGCTTCACCTTTTAATAGTTGCGAAATGTAAAGAGAATTTTTTCTTAAAACCTATCATTATCACTGCAGAAATACTTATATTTAAAATCAAAACAAAAATACTATACTATTCAAATATCAATTGTATTATTACAATATTTTGGATTTAGGTCTATGATATTATAAATTATGATATAATGAATATATATATATTATATAACTAACTATAATATAATAACTTATTATATAGTTAATAACCGCGATTCGAACAGGGATACGCAGTCGATGATGCCGGGCTGTATAAAAATTGATTAATTTATTTAATGGTTCACTAATATCATGGGCCAATAAATCATGTTTTAGGGACCATTAGCTTTAGTTCAGTATTGATTCATTAAATAATGTTTAATGATTGTTTGTGCAATTGTCAAAACTAGAGATTATTGAGATGAAATGTAGGAGGTAAATTATGTTATAATTAGATACGTTATTTCAGGTGGGATCCGTTTTTTAAATCACAACAAAACGAGTAAACTGGGTCTTAATTGTTTTTATTTTTGAGAATTCATTCGCTTAAATATTTGTAATAATTTATCTAATAATGTGTCATTATCCAGAGAGAATCGCAATAAAAAAAAAACGGAGAAAATGTTTCTTAACAATATCAATATGCATAATTATGCACAACTTCGAGTTACATATATTATTATTAATTATTACAAATCCATAATATGTAATTACTTTATTTAGAATGAATGTAAATAAATAAATAACGCATAGTAATATTTTTCACGAGTTTTTGATTAACCGATTACAAAACACAAGTGAAATTATTCAAACTTTAAAAACAATTATTCCAACGGGATTCCAATAATAAAAAAGTAATTCAAGAAAGGTGTACGCAACGATAGGTAATACTCTAGTGTATTACTGGTATCATTAAATATGCGAATGATTGAGAATTGAGATATTTTTTTGATTCCCTGTAATATAGACTATAAAGAATTTCGTGATATTTCAAATTTCATTACCTAATTATAATAATTATATACTCGTAAGTATTGTTGCTAGCTGGTTGTCACATCGATAACAATAAAATTAATAATTAACAATAAAGATACATGAGTGATTACTGATTAGTGAATTTTTCCCATCCGTTATCACAAACTAAAATAATAAACCTATTAAATGAATCGTTATATATAATAGTTTCCTTTATGGTTTATAGTGGACCACGATAAAAATAACACTGACATATTATTCTTTAACCATAACAAGTAAAGTCGTAAAGACGTCAATACGTAATCATGTAATAAAGAAAAAAAACTATTTTAAATTCAGTTAATAATAATATGAACACATGGTCAGTGGCCAGTGGTGTAAGTTGAGCCAAATTTAGGGGGTTGCAAGTTCTCAAAATATCTCAGATCCGTTGGTGGAATTTCCACTCCCCTCCTAATACAACCAACAATTTTTTACCGATTTGCCTAAATTAATAATATATTTAATAAAAATTGTAATTTATTTAATTTATGAGTTATAATAAATACATACAAAGAGTTAATTCATTTCAGAAATGTCTGGGGTCGCAATAGAATACCTTTGCAACCTCCAGTTTCCACCACTGAACATGGTTATACTAACGAATAATGTATTTTTGTAGATATCTAATACAATTTTTGATGTCCTGAACTCCTGAACAGCTGAACCTACTAACCTAGAAGTCTTAAGGAAGAGTCTAGTTTGCAGTTGCTACTTACTATATTACTATGCTTAATGCTATTTCTACTTTTCTACTTCTAGGTATTTCTAATATTATTACTCATGTCTCATAATTCATAAACTTAATAATGTTTATTATTTCAATCAATATTAGTATATTACTACTCACTAGTTACAACTACTGTTTTGTTCATTCCTTAATTAAAAGTCCACTTTTGTTAATTAGAATTTACCATTTTTATTTAATAGTAAACTCCAATTATATAGTAATATAAATAGAGGCTATAGATAATTTATAATTTAATAACTGATGTAAAATTGTACATATGTATACATTGCTTATTATTTTTGAAATTTAAAATTACAACTTACCTATTAAGTATTTTGAATATTGTATATGTATGAGCTTTATTAATACTTCATACCCTAAATATACTCAAATATTATAACAAAATACACCCATTAGATTGGCAGTAAAGTTAATGTTTCCAAGCCAAACTAAACACACTGCAAAACACTCGTAAAAATCCACCAATGTTCATTGCTATAATATTTTAATTTGTGAAATACTTACCCACAGAATAGGAGCGAAGAGACCCTAGCCCATCTGCTTTTGTAGTAGACGTTATGCTTCTTAAATGGCGTCATGTCATCACTAGACAAAAAGCAATCGGAGTCATCTCCATCGAACTGTCTCTCCGCTTGGCTTAATAACAATGGTATACTCTCTGTTTGCAGACTTTTTTTCACCTAAATGCGGTAGACAAAAATTCATATTTAAACTGGAGTTGACAATACCAGAGGACTCGCAAATGTATACTTATGGTTAAATTAATGTTTATTATGTCTTCAATATACTCACTCGTTTCATTTGAGTACGATGTTGTCAATTTGTCAAAAATCGAAATAAACATTTTAATGAATATTTCAATGAACGGAGTGCCGGCTGTCCATTTCACGGGAAATGTATACTGTATAGTAAAGGTCTCGTACAATAAAATGTAAGTGCAAAAAATTACAACTAAAATCAGTCGTCTAACGTTTTTATTTGTATCATTTATTACAAATTCAAAGCACTAAAGTCAGAAAAAAATTATAATAACTAATAATCCGATATGTATACAGGTATACAACTTACTGTTTGGCTGAAAAGAGTTAGATATCTGATACTCTGATTAGTGATTAGAGATATCACGTTAAGCCGCTGAACTCGTTGCTGAACTTAAAACATTAAACTCCAATCGACCGGCTAGAAAAACGTCACCACCTTCATATTGATATTTTTCGGCCAGCCAACTTGCTATATATAACCAGCTGTATTTTTTTTTTTATAGATACCATTGATTATAAATACTATATATAAATACTAGTATTTATAATCAATGTAGATACTAAACTCAATAGATAATAGATTCAATCATGAATTAAATACATTAATGGCCCATGCCCCAAGGCCCAAGGACTACGATACTAAATAAGTTTAAAAATTAGAAACACTACAACAGACTATATAGACTGACACTACCACGATTTAATATTATTTATGATAATATAGGTACTATCTTAAATCGTGTTCACTACAACTTACCACTGACTATACTATATAGATTATAATTGTATTTACTGTATAATATTTAACAATTATAAGTTATAACAGAAGTCACAAAGTTATGAATTTGAATTATTGAAAATTGAAGTACCATACTAAATAGTAAATACTAATATAATACTATTGTCTAAATATAATATATTATACTACTACGGGGATATAACACGTATATCACATGCCACAATATGGTACATGACATTGTTAATTTATATCACGATTAAAGATATATACTTTGAAAGATATAGGTATATATTATTGTATATCTTTAACCGTGATTTATATTGAATAATAATAAATATAATAACATAATTCGTTTGG
The DNA here is from genome assembly GCA_027563435.1 of Nasonovia ribisnigri. Taxonomy (NCBI): domain Eukaryota; kingdom Metazoa; phylum Arthropoda; class Insecta; order Hemiptera; family Aphididae; genus Nasonovia; species Nasonovia ribisnigri. The sequence continues at coordinate 28,083 of JANEHU010000015.1, read as the reverse complement.
ATTTTGATTGATTGTTTCTTAATTTGTAATAGGTAATAAACAAAAATCATTACAATACTAAATAGGTAGGTACTAATATAATCCGTCAACGTGTAAGTATAAACAGTCTTCAAATATCGTTACAGATTATATTTTTACTTTGTCACGACAGCGATAATGTATACCTAATTATTTTGTAGAGTAATGTCATTGATTATAAATACTTAAGTATAATATACTATAGTATTTATAATCAATGGTAATGTCATGATGAGACATTCAAGTTCAAACGACTACACTGCAATAGATGAATCCCAAAAAAAAATTACATAGCATTTTTTTGGACTTTCACAATAGATACCTAATTCATTGTAATTTGTAGTCGAATATATTACCATGATCTCTGAAATATGAAAAATGTGAAAAATGTATATGCAAGTAGTTCAAACTCTTTGAACAAACCCACAAAAAATAAGACACGAGAGCCTACAAAAACGATTGTATATTAGTAGATAGATATTTTTATTTAAGAAGTATAAAATAGCATTATATTTCTGCAAATTAATTTGCAATATTGAATATTATCTGCATCTATAATTGTATAATACTATTGGATAGGTACTTAAATCTTTCTCGATGTGTACAACTGTTAAAGATAAATATGAGAAAAGGTGGGGAAGTGGGTTGGGGATATACCAATTTATATTTTTTAAAATTGGGACATTTTAAATCATGCCTATACTTGTAATTTACATTAGATGTATTCAGGAGAGTGGTTGAGGGGGTAGTAGCTCACACTTAAAAAGTTATAATCCAACCATATAAAAGCTTTTTTTTTGTACCTACATTATAGGTTTCAAGTACCTACCCGGCTACCCTACCTACAAATATTTTAAATCACAATGAAGTAACTAAAACTGTAACTTTAAACGTCCATAAAATTTAATTTGATTTTCTGATCAACTTTTTTTATTTAAGTTAGGCCAAATTATGAGGATTTTTGTATTAGATCTTAAATTTAAAAATCATAATTATTGTGAATTTTTAACTCAACATTAAGTAATTTACAAATTGTTGTGATTTTGACGTATTTTGTCAAAATTCTAACTTCACACTTGTAAAAAATTATTGAAAATCTAAACTCAAATTTTTTTAAAGTAAACTAATAACAACTTATGAGGAACCTTGAATGAATATGTTAAGTTTATTTGATAGAGTAAAAATTTTTTATTGACAGTAATTTCTAATGCCTATAAATAGCTGGAAGAGTTAAAATTATTTTAAAATTTTATCATGTACAGAAAATGATAATATAACATTTGGTAAAACTTAATGTATGTAAGGTTTTTTTTTTGTTATGCCAAAAAACAAAATTGATCTTGTTTAAAACTAATTTTGTGTAAAAATTCCAGTTTTTCTTAAGTTTAATTTTTTTTGTTGTTTTTCCTAAGGTATAACTACTGGGAATATTTCAATTTTGACCTCTCAAAAGAACCTAGATTCAATTTCCCACCAGAAAAGATACTTAAGTTTAAAATCAAAGCATTATTTTGTCTACTTTTCCTGTAAACACACAAAAAGTAACCAGATATTGTAAGGTCAATATATTCATCACTCTGCTCAGGACCTAATACAAGGCCATTGGGTTAATTTTTTGAAAAAAAATTATGAATGTGCTACCTTTAATATAAGAACAACAATTAATTTAATCTGTTATAGGTAGTATATTAGTATAGAATTAATTAAATCTCCTACTTGGTCATATATTATATTTATCATTATCTATTATTAATCTATTTAATTCTATGGTACCAAGTTAATAAGAACTTGATTTATAATGAATAATGATTAAGGAGTAACTATTTGTGAGAATGGCTGTGATCAAGATGTAGACAAAATGTTGATAGTGACAAATTGTGACCATATTCAACATTGTAATTTGTATTATTTTGGTAACAATTAACCTCAGGTCATATACTATATGATCTAAGCAATTAATATTGTATAGTTTGATAATAATATAATTTAATATTTGGCACAGGTAATACAACTTGGTGCACTTAAAATAATGTGTGTGGAAATAGTTTGTCTGTAGTTTATACTGACTTTAATGATATAAAAATCTTAACTTCCAGACTTGATATAAAATTTAAAACTAAGTTTCAAAATCATATAGTGAAGAAGAGAAGGTATTTTTAAAATTTAAAAATGCTGTATTGATTTTTTTCTATTTTTTTCATCCATCATACTTAATATCACTAGTCATTAATAAATTGTACAGAATCAATTCTTATACAACTACAGGTAAAATGTATACTTCAATATTTTTTTTTTATAAAAAGTTACAAACAAATATTGCATTTTGATGACAATAATTAGTGATTTTATGACCACACTATTAGTGGAAAATGCTCAACTGTTTTTGTGGGCCAAATATTTGTTTTGCATAACCTACCAAAAAATTTTGGTAATGATTTTGTATAAGTTTATTATTTTGGTACAACAGACTATTATGATGGGTGAGATCTTAATGAAAGTTAATTTTATTCTTAGTGGCTTCAGAAAACAATTTTGCAAATGCTTAGGTGTCAACAGTAAAGTTATACTGTAGAGTACATTGGTGAAAAGAAACATAAGCTATAGTTGTAACAGATCATGAATTATGAAAGAATTTTAAATTCAAATAAATTAAGAAACAATAAATAAGATTGATGAATTTTGTATTTTTTTATGTAAACACTATAAAATATCAAATGAAAACTTATTTTTTTATTTTTTCTTTGTCTTTGTCACCTTCTTCATCTTCATCTTCATCATCGTCGTCGTCGTCATCATCATCATCTTCTGAAGAGTAATCATCATCGTCATCATCACTATATTCAGCTATAAAAATAAAATTTTAAAATATATGTTTGTTCCTAAATTTAAATATAAATTAATATTGTTTATGTTAAATACCTTCATCATAAGTATATCCTCCATAGTTCGCTCCAGAACTACCAGCTCCGTAGGCATATGAATCATCATCATCATCATCACCTTCCTCATATGTTTGTCGGCCATATTTATGATTACGAGCTATAAGCATAAATATTTAAAGTTATGAAAAATACCTAATATTATAAATCATATAATATAAAGAAAATTGGGTTATAACTCATAAGCAGGGTTTGGGTCAAATAACACCTGACTAAAACTATCAAAATAATAAAATTAAATAAAATCAATATCAAAAATTGTATCCCCACGTTTTATCATTATAAATTTATAAATTACATTAATACATGGACATAAACACTGTTGAAACAATACAACAAACATTGCTGCCAAGAATGGACAAATCAAACATTATCATGTTATCACACCGACTTAAATCGGCTATTGTCACTAATAGTAATCAGCATCATCACAAAGAAGAAAATATATATAAAAAAAAAACATAAAAATTTAGAAAAAAATCAAAAATACTACTAAATGAAGCCCAAAAAGCACTTTCATATTTCATATTTTAAATCATAGTAACATAACAAAAATGTCCATAGCAATTTGCTAGACTTTAAGTTAAGCATAAAAAAAGCAACTGTTTCATGTCAGGAACTTAGCTCATAAGTCATAAGTAGAGCTTGGATGTATATAACTGCATATTTTATATTTTTTTTCGAGCAACCAGAATTCTACCCAGGTAACATATAAATTTGATTCATGAAGTACAGATTACAAATATGCAAACTTATTTTGCATACTTTTACACATTTTCATTTGTAAGCATATATTTCTAGATTAATTAGCATAGATTTTATAAATTATAAGTATAATATTAAAAATGTTCCATAATATTATCAATTATCATTGTTAATTGTGTTATTGGGTAAGACCTGTAGAAAATTAGGAGATCAAATATATATCAAACACAGTGTAAGATAGTTAAAGGTCTTTCAAGTTTAGAAAAATTAGCAAAATAATTGTTATACAGTGTAATCTTTATAGGTACTTTGTGCTTAACATATGTAAAATTTAACTCTTTAATGATCAGCCATTAAAATTTTATTTTCATATTTAACAGCTGTGTTTTGTATAATAAAGTAATTTTAAATACTCATTTGAAAGTGTATATAATTTTTATTAAATTAATATAAAGCCTTAAAAAAACCGTTAAGAAAAACAAAAATAAAGTGAAATAGTGGTGATTTTTAAAAAAAATTGATTTTATTTTTTTGGCGAACTCAAAAATGAATAACTATAGAAGCTTAAAATTGTCACCAAATATTTAGATTTTACATAAATGGTAACACTTTTTTAGCTAGTTATAGCCTTAAGAACTTTTTCGAATTTTGTAATTTTTTTTAAAATTATTCTAGATAAAAACATTTTCACTTAGTAAAAAAACTTAAAAATTAAATGCAGTTGCAATTAAATGTTCCTTATAAATTTCATTAATGTAATTTAAAAAATATTAAATATACGTAGGCTCAATAATATTTTATATGCATTTAAAGTTCAAATTTTGACATCATTTCAAAATTTGTTCAGACTATTTTTCAGTTGGAAATTTAAAAGTTTTCCCTTATGTTATGACTAACATAAAAAAAATTTGATAGAAAATTCCTCACAAATTATTCTACCTTAAACAAACAAACAAAAGTTTACTGGAAAAGTGGAAAGTAATGTTAATTTTTTATGAGCATTTGAATTTAAAATTTTTACGATATTGGATTTTCATCGGTAAATTAACAAATTTTCACCTATACATTCTTGTTATTTTGTTTTAATTCAAAAACGAATAATCCTAGATTCTTGAAATTTTCATAAAATGTTAAAATGACAATTTTTGATACACAGTACAAATTTGAAACAATTTTGACTCTTTTTGAGCTATTTATAAGCATGGTACATTTTTGAAATTATTTTTCGGTTAAAAATAAATCAAAGTTTTTCTTATCATAACAAAAATTAGACATTTTAATAGAAGGTTCTCAACAAGTTTTACTACTCCTATCAAAAAGAAAAATTATACTGGAAAGTTACGCTATATAAATCCATGAAATATTTTGATTTTTAAACTATTATCATTTACACCTATTAATTTTATTATTTATGTAGGACAAGCTGACAGAACGTCTCCGCTCTGAATCGTTTTTTGTATACAATGATTTATCATTGAACTCAAAAATAAAAATCCATAACAACGACATGTTCGACAACTACTGTACAACAGAGAGGTATGCCACTAGACCACATTTTTTTGAATATATTTGCTGAAAAAATAGGTATATTTAATATATTTTAAGGCATATAATTACAAATGTGGACATTTTTAAATACGTATTTTAATGGAATTTAGTTCATTAACATACAAACTATCGTCACAAGTAATGAATAGTATCAGATTAGTTTTTTATAATGGAGTAATATATTATATTAATTAGATTGTAGATTATAAAACTATCAATTGATTCATTATTTTAAATTTATATTGAAAAGTATTCAGTATTTATAAATAATTAAATATAAAATGTAAAACATCTACCAATAATAATTCCAATTTTATTTATTCTAAAAAAAGGCAGTTCAGTGATGGTTGGTAATAATTTATAGTTTAGATTTGGCAGTATTAACAACTTAAGAAATATACCATTATGATTTTTTTATAAATTATATTCTAAAATATGATAAATAAGATAAGTAACTAATATTCTTTTAACCCTTAAATATTCTCAAATATACAAAATAATATTTTATTCTAAAAATTTTTTAATTAACAAATCATTCAAATTGTTAACCCTCCATTGAGCTGCTATAAGCCTTATAAATATATGTAAAAATCTAAAAATCTGCTCTTTATTAATTACCAAAATAATAACATCATATAGACTATTTTTGATATAAAAATAAAGATAACATAATGCAGTGTTTTAATTCAGTTGATTTATAAAACATTTAGAAGTACTTGATAGTTGTTACAATTACAAATACTGTTTTTAATAAGAACTCAAATGTTTTTCAAATTAAGTATCTGTATCTGTACTTGAATAGAGTATCTTTTACAAGACTGATTAAGTTAATAAATAAACTTAACCAACTATAACATAGTATATTAGATTGGTTTGTTTGGTTTACGATTTTAGAAAATTTCTTTATATAATAGCTTCGACTGTTTCGAGTTTGATATGTATTGGTTTAAAATATTCAAAATATGGTAAAATAATACATTTTAATTTACTGTTCCCAAATGATTGTACATTTTTAATATTATTAATTGAATCAATATGTTTTAAGCTAATAAACAAAATAATTTCAAATATTAATTGTGATTTAGATGTAAGTAATTATTAATTATACTAGAAACAAACTGTAACTAACCAATGAAAACAAAATACATATTAGTATACTCACAAGATAATGATAGATCACTGACTTCAGCTGTTGGATAAGAACACTTTGGACATGGATAATTTCTATCTTTTTCACAATACTTGAAACGTTTACATCTAATGTGTTCATCACAGAAACATACCTTACACTTCAAACAACTGTACTGTCCTAATTTATTGCATGATTGACCTGTAATTTATTTTAAATAATAATTACTCTAACCTTTTAAAATTTAAAGGTATAAAGAAAATAATTCATTAAAGCCACCATTCAAATTAAGGACACATATTCAATTTTAAGGAGTATGAAATAGGAAATTTTAAATTTTAAGTACTAATTCAAAGTAACTTATAAGTGGTAGGTACGGTATGGTATGGTAGTTGTTGTTTAATCATTAAATTACATATAAAAACTATAATGCACTAGAAAGAACCATGGCTACAGGTATGGCAAGAAAACTGAAAAAAATAAATAGGTATATCATCAACAATGCGAGTTTTGATCCAGCTGACACATGCCACCATCCCCAACCATAGTCGTGGTTTAACTAATTTTTTTGGCGGTAAAATTATCTCCGAAAAGACAATCCTACATATTTATATATATATATATATATATATATTATCATATATTCTACCATTGATTATAAAATCAATTATAACTTTGACAACAAATCTGCCATATTTAAGGGATGTGGAGTGGTTGGCGAACACAGTGACAGTGTATATTGCTTATTAGTTATCATTAAGTTGCTGACATGCCTATTTACTTTATCATGGTAAAAAACCAAATCTTCAGCATAAAAAGAGGAGAACTTCTATAGTGCAATATTTTTTTTATTTTTTTTTGTAACATACTGAAAAGATAAAAATAATTTCATATCGTAAAAAATTCTTCTTGTTATATGGGCAAAATGTTGGTTTTTTTTTAGGAAAGTGAGTCATACAGCCAAGCTCGAAACAATTAACATGGTGTCTACTTAAGAGGGCGCTACACCTGTATGCATTCTTTCTTACAAACACAGAAAATTGTACGCTTAGCAGATCACGTTTAGCTGAATTCATTTAAAAACTAGAGTGAATTGATCTCTTATAAAATTTAAAGAAAAGATTAATATTTTATGAACGTCATAGGTTTTTTTAGAATTTAATTTTAAAGCAAGTTATTTTTAAATGCACAAACACGTTTGTAAGACAGAGAGAGAGCATGGAGAGTAGCGCCTTCTTAATGAACCACTCAAAATTTTAGTTGAATACATTACATTTATAATTTTCTGAATCCAAAACTTGACATGAAGCTTGGTGCTCAAATTGATCATCTTCACAAAGATATGCTGAACAATAAGAGCACATGAATATACGACCACCATGATCCCATGTTCCACGTTCACATTCAGCACAATTTGCATCTTGTAAGGGACAAACACAGGCATGAGTTGTAAGGCATTTCCGACCATGACATACCCACGCTTCACAAAAATCACAAATAGCACCCTAAATGTAGAATACATAATTATTATAAATATAATTGTATTTATCGTATTTATGTTATTCATACCACTAGTCCCATTCCTGTTGTATAAACACCAGGGTGTTTAACAACACAATCTCCTGACTTCATAAGACATTTTATTTTACCACAACTAGCACATTGAGGCAAACGCTGTAAATTTTGACAAAAATAACAAAAAGCCCGATTTTTTTGTTTCCTGAAGTAAAAATAATAGAAATCCAATTATTTTTTATGATTATAATTTTTGTATTGATAATTGATATAACTTTATTCATAGTATAATTTTTAGTTATTATTCATAAAATATAGTAAAAGAAAAGAGATTCAAAAGCTAATTTAACAATTATATAACAATTAAATTCAATAAAAATTAAAAATAAACACGCTATATTATTATTTATAATTTTCTAAAACAAATCTGAAATCAATCATATACCTGACATTAATTAAATACATATTGCATATGATTAATTAGTATTATCATAGAAATTTGAACAAGTAAAAATTTTTTAAAGTTATTTTTATGTCATTCAAATTGAATACTTATTTGTAAAACTTACTTCTTGCATTTATCACATTCCTGAAAATAAAAATTTGATATTAAATTTTTTTTAGTTTAAATACAAACAGAAGTCAGTTATATTTTTTAGATTTTAGATCAATAAGAAAAAAGTCAAAAATAAATTAAAATCTATTATATTAGTTGTTAGTGTAATAATTATATCAGCTAAATTGTATTTTAAAACTCTAGTTAAAAACACTTAGTTAAAACTGTTTGAAATATTTACCTATTCAATACAACTTTAAAATATACACGACACACAAACAATGGTTACACAAAAACTAAATATTATTTTCTTAATTTTGAAAAATTTTAATTTTAAAAACATAGGTATTGTTTATAAAAAAAAAATTTAATAATAAAAAAGAACGTAATAGGTATGTACCTATTTAAATTAAATATATTTTACTGATTATTATAGAAACTTAATTGATAGCACAAAATAAATTAATAAAAATACCTGTATGACAGTATGACAGATAATTTATAGCATAAAATATAGATAAAATTATTGAAATTCATGAAAGTTGTACACTTGTATTTCTAATAGGGTTTAAACCTCAATGGATTGTTCTGTATGATGTATTTACATTCATTTTTTATGTTTATACATTGGACAATAGTTTAGTACAATCATTTTTTAAGAAAAAGGTAAAAAAAATTATATTTTTAACATTAACACAACCTACGAATTATTTTAAATTATCATTTAATTGTATAGAATTGCTAGGTAAATTACTTTCACTAAAATTACATTGGTTTAATTTACCTATCAGTATAACATTTTTTTAATTTTAGGCATATAATAATAATTTCCATCAAAAAGTTTGCTATAACATAATAATATATATATATAATAAGCAAAGATTATTTATTAATTTATTTACCATTGTCGCATTGCAAGGATGTTTAGCCAAAGACAAATTGTCCTTTGCAGACCTAATTCCTTTTTGTCGGGCCCTCATCTTCTCTGCTTTCTTTCTCTGTCCAGTTTTCTTTTTTGGCATATTTATTGTATAAGACGTACCCTATAATATATTATTTTAATTATTAATACATGCGAACAAATAAATACTAAAGATAATATCAAATTGAAGACTGTAATACCTGAATTCAATTATTGGAAGTGACCAACTGGCAACTTGTAAGTACTTGTAATTTACCAAGAATCTTTGTATAATAGCCACATAAAATTCATAAGAGACTTAACATGTCACGAGTTCATAAAAAAAAATAAAATGATAACATTATCTACCAAAGATTATTTTCTGATAATAATTAAGAACAAATATCAGGCTGACAACTTGATACATAATGTAACATGGTTATTATGTATTATTCTATTCCGTGGTATTACCATTAAGAAAATGTATTATAAATGATAGTAATATATTTAGTACAAAATTGAAAATATAAATATTATTAATATAAAATAGGTAATGTTAAATGTATGTTTTAGTTTCTATATTGTACATATTACATATGTTATAAGTTATAATTAATAGGTAACTAATAAGTGTATACGAATAAGAATATTATAATATTGATGTCGCAACAGGAAAAGAACTAAGGAGTAAGTGCCCGATATGTTATTAATAGGAAGGTAGGTACCTACCTAATACTTAATTATTTTGAAATTGGACAATTTTATTAATTTTTGGTGGTACCAAGAACCCTAATATAGTTTGTACCTATACGGTATTCTTAAATAACTTATGACTTATACGTTTTATAATTAGGTATATAAGTCGTATAATGTATAAAGCAATTGGCATAAATCCAACCAACCAATCGACCTATCGATTTTTTAAATTTTTTTTTTTTTGTTAAAGTGTTTTTTGCATGCTTTATAATAATGTAAAGAAAAAATAGCTAGGACAAACTTCGCTTGATGTTATCAGTGAAAAACTTCAAAAATTACCGTTTTTCCGCACCTAACTGCGTATCGGTAATCATCGGCAATCATCTGCTGATTGTGCGTCCTACAACCTAAAAGTCGTATTTGACGAGATAATATTATGACACCAAAAAACTCGGCTAGTAGAAGATTAAGTAGGTACTCGATTAGTTTAAAACAGTCTGAGCGAGCGCACCAAGAATCCTGCCACGTATTCCTGCATTGTCGTACCTATAAACGAATACCATGCAAAACATTTTTAAATTTAAATGTTCACATATTCTCATTTTCTTTTGTCCCTGTTACCTACTTGAGGTGGTTTTGCATATCAAGTTGAGGGATATTTTCGATTTGCAGAGCGAAGCGACGGCCCCGAGGAGCGTATAGTGACGAGTATGCCAAAACGCGCGTAGTGCCACCACTGTCGGTTTTTCACCGATAACTTTAAAACCAATAGTTTTTCCGACCTTATTTTTACATTAATTTACTAAGAATGCAAAAGAACACTTTTAAAAAAAAATTATAGGTTTTTAAACTTGAATTGTCAACCTAGAGATAATAGGTATAAGATATAATTTAAATCAATCCGTTTTTGTAGATTTACAAAACATTGACAATTTGGAACTGGGATATTGTACTGCAGCAAACAATTTTAGAAAAATTAACTACTCTTGTACTTCTTTTGAATCATGTAAGTAAAGATTTACAGTGAATAGTGATAGAGTGTTTCGAATTTCAAATTAATTTACGTGAATAAATTATAAAACACAATCTTATATAATGTAGTCGGAGTTATATATAAAAATATGTACCTAAACATGCCTTAACAAGCAAAACTGCACAACCACTTGTAATTAGATACATAACAATTATTTTTTTAGCCCAAAATTAAATTATAAATTCAAAGAATGAAAATATTATGTATTACCTATGTATTTGGCTGTATATAGTGTTTATGAAATGTGATAATTATAACTGCGACTATATACTATATACTGGATATCTGAGTCAAAATTAATTTCGAACCTCCATAAGAATTACTTGAATACCCATCATTCAAGTAGATACATAAAATTCACATTATTACCAGATAAAATGTTTTATTTTTATATAGATATTAATTGATAGGTAATAATGATAATTCTGGAGCCCGCACCCTTGATAGTTTTGCCTATTTGCAGTGTTTCTTTAAGGTAACATAAATGAGTAAAATTCAAATTTGTTATTTAGGATTTTTACTATTTTAATAATACAATGGCAATATTTATTTCAAATAAAAATTCAGACACTGAATATTTTTGAAAATGTTATTACTTGTAAATATGGAAACAAAAATAATCATCAATCATTTTTAACCTATTCCTTCAACATCGATTAAGAAGATGCGTGTATAAGTGTATAATCGACGTCTATATAGTAGGTATGTAGTTAGTGGTATACTGGTATGTACCTATCTTATTATAATAATATATAAACTATAGTTGATAGTTGTCACTATATAGCTGATTGTTGCAAAATAGTGTATTATTATCAATTATGAATACCCTACGACTTATGTAATTAATAATTATATATTTATATGGGTAGATATACCTACTATCAAATCAAAGTTACATTTAAATGTCCCCGTAAGTATTAAACAAATGTATATGCCAAATGCTAATAACCGTCAAAAATAATTGTTCATACATCGCGTTCGTGGTGTAGGTAAATAAATTGTTATTTTATCTATATTACACAACGAGATTTTTCAAACAAATATTTAAAACAGGATTTGATATAATATAATATTAAACCGTATAACGCGAATATAATAAAGTATAAATGGATTTTAGGTTGTAACATGAAACAAATAGCTGTAAGTCAAATACTGTCGTCTGTCATTGTTGTGTCGGCGTGTATAGGTAACTACTCATAAATATATATATAACACAATGCGAATGTGATAAAAAAATATGCATGTATGGGCAATAAATTCTGAATAATTGCAATGTTATATTTTTAACGTAGTAGTATTACTAGTATTAGTACATTAACTTGCACACTTGTTCAAAAATATATCGAACTTTGCATATGTAATAATCTTTGTCAAATAGTTTTTTTACAGTGTACCTAGTACCCAATGCTATTGAAAAATTTTGTTGGCATGCAAATGAGTTAGGTATTTATATGAATTTAAAATTATGTACTAATGTGTGAACCCTATAATACATTATACAGTTTACCTACTAATAAGTAATATAATATGAATGCTTAAAACTTTTCTGAGAATAACAGTTACAATTTATGTTATGAAACTGTTTTGTTTTAAACATTCAAAAAATAATTATTTTACTCATAAAAGTAAATCAAAACTAACATTTAGACGCCGTCGAATAATTTAGGTTATTTAGTTACTTTAATTACTATACTGCTGTCAAGTTCGAATACCTTACAGATATAATAATCATACTAAGAATAATAAATTATTTATTAAATATTTATTAATGTTCCTTGTGTTATTTTATTTTCCTTTTTTTGTCAATAAAATTATAATAGTGCGTATACATGTTTGGATATTACCTCTATTTAATGTTCAGATCGTCTATTTTTCTACATAATTAGACTTTTAATTAAAAACGTTAGAACCAATAATATATCACATTGTAGTTTAAAAATATTATTTTGGGTTAGATATTTCAGGGGTGGCGTTTAGGGGGGTTAGGGGTCATGTCCACCTTGACATCATAAACTACCTATAAATAATAACTTTCAGAAATGTGTATAGAAGTATCTAACTCTGAATTTCAAAGTGTTTATACATAATAATTGTAACCTACAAATTGTACAATTGGATACATGTTTTGCCCTCTGCATAGGACTGTAACGCTGTATCCTACGTAAATTCAGCGAGTCCGATGATTTTTTTTATAATCATGCTGTAGTACGATGCGACCGATGATACGAAATACAAATGGTTTTGTTTTTCGTCGCATTTTTCGGTTTTACGTAGGACACGGGGTAAGTGGGTAAATAGTTAAAAGTAGAACTTTTGGACCAAAAGGATGTTTGCCCCCTTTTCAGAAGACGAATCAAATCTGATACTGAGTACTTGAAAATTGAAACTTTTAAAGAATATTATTATATTGTATACAGTATATACACACAATGACAAAAATTAATTCAACCTATGACTGTATTAATAATAATTTCTAATAGTTGTAAAATAAATTACATTGGTATCAATAAAATATACTAAGTAATATAGGCTGACACTCGATAGACCGTCTTCGCTCAGAAGCGTTTTTCGTATAAAATTATTTTATATCTCGATATTAATGATCATTGAATTCAAATTTAACTCATCCATTAAACAGTGACCCCTCTAAACATCAGCTATTATTTAATAGAACGTGGCACTATATTTATAATTCATAAATAAATTAAAATAAAATATTTTTTAATATATTTTTAATATATTATTAATTTAGACAAAAAGTATACAAATCGGTAAAAAATGTTGGTCGTATGGGGCTCAGGGCGGAAGGGCATGGATCTGAGATATTTTGCAATCCCTAAAATTTGGCTCAACTTACATCAATGGGCATTGATTATGTGTTTATATTATTATTTACTGAATTCAAAATGGTTTTTATTTTTATATTCCATCATAATTACGTATTTACGTCTTATATAATTGGTATCCATTTGCTTATCTTTTTTTATGCTGAAAACGATGATGTTTAATGAGAATTCAACACATCAGAGAACGATTGCAGAGAATCAGTGATGGATTTTCAAGATTTTTCTGGGGTAGAGGGGGAGTAAAGTATTACTGTACCCCTTCCCCGTAAATCCACCACTGAGCAATGATAGACGATAATAACTACATAAAATTAATAAATTCCGACTTACGGCAACGGAAATACCTACATCATGCACTATGCTTATGGTTATCGCTATTCAATTTCCAGTCTACCAGCCGATACAATTGTCAAGTAGCCCGAATATTTACCTCTATTAATTATTATTATACGTATGTATTAGTGTGTTACACGTTATTAGTTTATTAATGTTATAATGTGTATGTATAATACTATAATAATATTATTCATATTATGAACCTATGTATCAATAAAGATTACAATTTTCTTTGATGAAAATAAAAATGTAATAACAAAATATGAGTTGAAAATTAATGGCACATTTTTATTCAATAGTTTATTTTTGATTAAAATAAAATCCCCTCTACCTAGATCAGTAGTGGTTACTAAACTACTCTCGGGAAAAAGTTAGAAAAAATGGATCTCTATCGAATAATATGATTCCAGAGGTCTCCACGTAGCTAAATCCGTCCCTATATTGTATAAAATATATAAATTAAAAACTCACGTAGCTATATACAATTAATAACTAATAACTGATAATGATAAACTATAAATATATTTATACTAATTATTGTTGGTTATGTTAAAGACTATAAAGACGTATTATAGCTTTTTTGTATATTAACTAACACAAACGAGAAATAATCTTTGAAATAGTATCTAGTGGGGCTTCTGGGGCTTCAGCCTCTATATCCCCATTCACAAAGGTATTCGTGAGATACTTCGCGCAAGATGTTCTTCACAGACATTTTTCGCAATGAAAATTACTAGTGGGTTATACATAGTAATACGCGTTTATAACCTGCAGAGATTAAAATGTATAATATTATTTTAAATTAAGATATTTTCTTTAGAGTTAGTTGAGTTGTAATGTGTAGCTTTTATTTCTAGTAGGTACCTAGTATATGGCCTATTTATACCTTGTCATAAAAATTATAAATCAGCCTCTGACAAATATAGACATATGTTAGAAAACGAAATAGGTACATATTAAGTTTTAATTGTTTTTAAATATAATGATTAGAATTTAGGTGTATTATAAAATGTTATATACGATACACCTATGATACAATTATTACATACTGTATAAAACATTTATTGCACAACAAATAAATGCCAACCGTTAACAAATATTGTTTATTAAAAATGTTAATACTAATATATATGAACTTATATACATAATACTATACGTAGACTACCACAACTTAAGATATATTTAATATAAGCATTCCAGTAAGTGTACAAAAATATTATTTTTATGTTAAAATAATGAATTAATTAATATATTAAGAGTACCTATACATTTTTAACTTTTTAGTTTTTATCATATACAAACGGCCTTCTCGATACCTTGACTTATTGAGAATAGCTCAATGATTTCGTTTTGAAAGATGTTAGGTTAGTTAGGTTGTAAGTAAAAGTGGCCTCGCTAACTTAAATTATACTAATTTACGTAACGTGTTAGCTAAATAAATGTTATCATATTATATAGAACAATCGAACAAAAATCCTCATATAAAACGAGAAGTAATTTTACTTAATTACCTATTCGTCTTAGATTCTAAAAATGACTCAAATCATCTAAATCACACAATATTACATATATTTAAAATTCCACACTTACAACTTTGAACTTATACTAAATACTTAATTAATACCTAACATAAAAATAACTATTTTTCAATGTTTGATAGTTCAAAGTTAGTAACTACCTAACCTAGTAGGTATATATATATTATATACTATTACTATATTTATAATATGTAGATTTTAGGTAGGTACAAATTTGATTACAACATGTTTGTACAATAATTTAATAATAAATACATCATTACTCAACTTTTTTATACAATACCTACTTTAAGAGATAGAAAATTAAGTTTAAATGGTACTTTGAAAAAGTCAATAGTATATATATTCAGATACTTATAATATATAATATATTACTAGCTATATATACGTTATACAATATAATATATAGTTTATGAAGAGAACGAGGAAAGATGAGAATCCCAATACCTTTATAATCTGTATATGCACCTATATAGCTATACCTATAGTATATAATGATATGATGTATCTTAACCTGCCAGGATTTTTTTTTAGATTTTTATATTTTTTTTTTTGTTGTAAATATAGATAGTTATTATTCATTTGATTTTTGTATTCATTCATGTACATTGTACAATAACAGGAGAACCTGTAGGGTGCTTGGGAACTATTCCAGGGGAGGATCTCCGCGTCTTCCTAATATCTACGACGATATTTAAATACATTTGTTCAAAAAGTAACTCTATGTGCTTACATACAAATACATTATATATTATATATATTTTTAGATGAATTATCGATGAAGGTTATTTAAAATTATTAAGTTCAGTATTGTTCAGTATCTTCATTCTAATTTGAATGTAAATATAACCTTCAGGGCTTCAGCTATATTTGCATGTATAATTTAATATATATTAATCATCTAAAGCACAATTCTAATAAATAATTGTTTATACCAAAATGCTAAAAAGAAAAACTTAATTTTATACAAATATACAAAAGTACAAAACTAATAATCTAAATTTTAATATAGGTACCGCGTGTCTTCGAAAATTGGGTACACTCTATGTCTCTATAACTCCGTTACCTACATTACTCAGTAGTCAGTATCCTGTACATATTTTAGGATTCTAAATAACTCTGTCTGCGGGAGATTGATGATCCAATATTCCAGTTTCATTTAATCATGTCGCTCAAACAGATTTAAAAAATATGTATAGCCCGTTTGGGTAGATACTGAGTAATAAGGGTAATTTAATTATAGAGTGAACCATGTTTTTGAGGACACGTCGTTTATATTATATTGTTAGTAAACTATTATCAAAAATAACATAAACAATAATTTATAATTAATTAATGAATACGGCCTGAAATTTAAATAGGTACCTATTTTACTCATTAAATATTCTAGCAATCTAAGGTTTATTTTATTTGTTCTAGTAAGATTAAAAGATATATTTTATTCAAACTTAGTTCATTTTCTTAGGATATAATATTATCTTACCCAATAAATAACAAAACAAGGGGACTCTAATAAACAGTAAACGACTAAACATTGTAACACATCGCTAGACATGAATTTCTCTTTTGGTAATATTTAATTTAAATTTGTGACAGTTTAAATATTGTAATTAATATACGCTCCGATGCTCGGAAAATGTTAATAACTTTATTAGTATAGAATAAATAAAATATTATTCTTAAATGTAATTTAGAATATTTTTTATCAAGTAGTTACTTGCACTACCTACCTATACCTATATCTATGTATTATAATTATATATAAAAAAGTATTTGAAAATCGTTTTTTTATGAGAAACATTTATGTAAATAAATATATTTAGGTAGATAATTACACTGTACATATACCTATAGTAAACATAGATTAGTATCTAAGTTTTACCTATTTATTTTTCATGCTATTTACTTATTTATATAAATTAATATTTCTTAATTTCACACATAGATTTTAAAATTATATGTACTCGTAAAGGCATTTTGGGACGTCATTTATCACTAAGATTATATGAATTTTACGCTAAACTATTACGGAAGTTTCAATTCAATATTGTCTGTTGTATGGAAAAAGTTATATCCGAATAACTATCTATATTATACCTACATGTGTACACTTTGTTTGAAAAATATTGTTTGTATACTGTATAACCATTATAAAGGTACATATATATATTATATTGTCATTGATTATAAATATTTTAAGCATTTAAGAATTAATCAAATGATTTTAGTATCTAGTAATAACATTTACTTTTTAGGTACCTACTGTTTTTTTTTACTTTAATAGGTTCCTATATACCATACAGATAATAACCTGCATGTAGACACAACCATGTAACAATATATAAGGAAACTACCTATTAATTTTTTCATTTAATAGCTGTTTTGTAATATGTTTTTACTCTTTTTCTTTAATTCAAATAAACATATACTATAGGAAATTTAATACAATGCGACGGGCGCATCCTATATAAGTATACAACATACGGGGAAAGTTTCTCGTGCACTCACAAACGATTGTACAAAATTTCACGTAAGGTACACACTATCCATTCTCCGTAACTATAATATATATATAATGCGATGTGTGGAATACGAAAATTAGTTTATAACCTGTGCTGTGGTCTGTGTTCCATAAAAGCGATGGAATGGTGTTATTATTCCTCAAAATAGTTTTTCTTTCTAAATCTGCCATACCCTTGGTATCATAATAATACAAATACACCATACAATTTGATTAAAAGTTACTTCAAATTGACCGAGAAAACATTTTTTATATGAATATTAGATTTTCTCTTATATACCATTTTAGCTTGAAAGTGATATCTGATGTGATTTATAATGATAATATACTATTTTTATATTTTTTGTTATAACAAATGATGTATATAGGTATCTACTTAGCGCGTTGGTATATTATACCTACGACGTGTATAATTCATTATACATTATTATTTTATCATATTTTATGAATATTTAATTATATGGATTTTGCAATGTGTTTGATGGTACACTAAGTACGTACCTATAACGAACACGTTAAAAACGATTTTTCAAGGTTATTCAGATTATTACGATCATGTAGGTATACCTCTATATACTATTGTATAATATAAATAATATAAAACTTATATATTATTATACCTAACATTTATAATGTGTTATGATGAAATAGTTTTGTATTTGTCATTTTTTAATTGGGTGGGCACACATTGGTTCTATAAAAGTTGTGCTGAAATATGCATAATTCATTCAATTTATATGATATAAATAATATAATTATTATGGTTTCGATTTATTATGTACAGCCGCAATGTAGGTATAGTATGCTTGCAGGTTCACGAGCAGGGCACGTTCGTTGTTGAAAACTCATTTAGTGGTAAATATACAAATGTAATTTGTCATTGTATAAAAAATTACGTAAACGGTTGCTTAAAACAACACATAGATATCAATATTAAAAAACAGGAGGATCAAGTGGATGTCGTTCCGCTGTACAGTAGGTTACAAGTAGATCACTGTATAATGGATGGTATTAAATTTGAATTCATTGATATAATATCATTGTATACGAAAAACGATTCTGAGCGGAGACGGTATGTCAGTCTAGGATATTTTAAATTATATTGATATTGTTATTATACGATAGCTGGTAAGTTGAATTAATATTATTCATATTATTTAATTATTAACCTAAAATTATCAGTGATGCTGGAAAAATATTATAATATATACTTTTACTCGTTAAAAATTTTAATTGATTTAATTAATTTTAATATGTAATTTCGTCCAAATTTGAACTTAAAATATCTGTAAAAAATAACTGTGTTTATATATTTTTTAGATTTTTTGATTACAGTATGTAGTATTTCTTAGAATCTATGTTTTAAATTTTCAATCCTTAGTTATAAAAACTGACCATTTTATAATTGTTTAATTACAATGATTGATAATTTTCGAGATTTTGATGAATTTTGTCAAAATTCGAACTTCAAATGCTTATAAAATAAATGTGTGCCTATGTATTTTTAATATTTTTCAATTGCTATTGTAACAATATATCAGGAGCCTTGTATTACATTTTCATGATTTTTGGCTCAACAAATAAAAATTTATTGGTATTTATATAAAAAAAAACTAAAAAAAAATTGAAAATTGAAATGGTCCGTAAAAAGCTCAGAAAACGGTCAAAATATTTTGAAAATGCTAATATATACATTCAGTGAAATTTTCATGCATCTACAGTTATTCGTTTTTGAATTGCAACAAAATAAGAAAATCGCTACATGAGAAATCGAGTGAATATATAATCTTATAAAAGTTTGAATTTAAAATGCTCATAAAAATTTATTTTGACTTGCTTATAAACATTTTTGTATTGATAAAATTAGGCAAACTTATGAGGAATCTTAAATTACATTTTCAAACCTTAGATTTAAAAAAAAAATTTTTAATGAATTTTTAACTCAAAATAAATTGCACATTTTCGTCATTTTTACGTATTTTGTAAAAATTTGAACTTTGATTACCTATAAAAAAAAATTGTGACTACGGATTTTTAATATTTTTCATCTGCCTTTGAAAATATATATTAGAAGCCTACTATTAAATTTTCAAGATTTTTTACCGAACAAATAAAATTTTATTGACATTTATAGAAAAAAAAACTAAAAAAATTGGAAACTGAAAATGTCCGTTAACAACTCAAAATAAGTAAGAATATTTTCAAAATGCTATGGTGTGTAGAAAAATGCTTATATAAACATTCAGTCAGAATTTCATGTATCTACGGTCATTTCTTTTAGAGTTATACCAATAACCAAAATCGATATTGTCGAATATTGGTTTTCTGTAAAAATTCCCGGTTTTTCCTTAATTTTTCATTTGTTTTTCACGGCACTTTTGACCCCCCAAAGTACCAACTAGATTCACTTTCCTATCAGAAAAGGTACTATTGAAGAAAATCGATGCATTTTTTTGTCCTAAAAGGTGATGACAGACACAAAAAAAAAAAAAACACTCATTATTGTAAAATCAATACATTCATCGCTCCGCTCAGAATCTAAAATACTGAAAATGAAAAATGATAAATCCGATAAAAATGTTTTTTAAAAAATTAAAAACTTGTCAATTTGTAAATCTGGTTTTTAGACAAATTTTGATTGTTAAAACATTTATTTAAGTCACGCAGGTAGTTTATTTTTACAATTTTTGAAATTTTATTATTTTTTGTTAAGTAAAGTTGATCGAGTCGTAAAAAACCTTTTTAATTCAAAAAGTGACTATAAACTTTGTTTTAATGTTTTATGACAATTTTTAAATAGGTAATTGTTTAAATCTAAATATGCTTTTAAAAAGTTATTACCTACTTATCAAGGTAAAAATGAGTTTTACTTAAAAAAAGACTTTTAAAAAAATCATAATAAATAAACCACTTTATTTATATCATTTGTTTTTCAATCAGAAGTTTTTCAAAAACCAGAATTACAAATTAGATGTCAAGTTAGTTGGAATTCTGGAAAAACCAGATTTATAAATTTTTACTTAAATCAATTATTAATATTACCTATACCTATGTAAAATAAGTAGTTCCAATAATATACTTTTATATTTATAAGAAAAAAAAATTTTAAATGTCCGTAATCATCTAGAAAAGAGTTAAAGTAGTTTGAAAATTTTATTAAGTAGAGGAATCGATAAAATATACATATATGGTGTAAATTTCAAGTTTCTACAGTTATTCATTTTTTAATTACAACAAAATGATAAATTTGCTACATGAGAAATCGAGTGTACCATACCTAACCATAGAATAAAAACTAAAAAAATAGGAAACTGAAAATGTCCGTAAACAGCTCAAAACAAGTCAAATAAATTTCAAAATTTTATGGTGTAAAAAAAATTATGGTATAAAATTGAATAAAAAGTCATGTATTTATGGTAATATGTCATAGAGTTAAACCAAAAACCAAAATCAATTTGTCCGAAAACAAAAATTTGTACAAACAATTTTTTGAATAAAAATTCCTGTTTTCCTTAAAAATGTTTTTATTTTTTTCTGTCGCTAATGAAAACTCTGGAAATTTTAAATGTTGACCACCTCAATGCAATAACTAACTTTCCCATTAAAGTTGAATTTGAAGCATTATTATTTCGACTAATTATCGTGTACACAGACAAAAAAAAGTTAAAATTAAAAAATTTACATCTTTGTAAAATTGATACATTCATCGCACCGCTGGGAATCTAAAATACAAATGCACGATTTTGTTTATAAGCATTCGAAGTTTAAAGTTCGACAAAATTTTTCAAATTATTTTTGTACTTAATGTATTTTTTATTCTAAGGTGGTGGAGATGAAAACATTTATTTAAATCAAAAAACCGTATTTTATACATTATACTATAGATTTTTCCCTTGAAATTTACTCTTAAATTATTACTATCATTGATTATAAATAGTAGGTATTTATAACTAATGTTAGTAATTCAGTAGTTTAATACCACTTCTGGCACTACTCTGCACTTAGGTAGTCATTAGCAGCTGTCTGCTATTTCGTACTATTTTACTAATAAAATAAAGATAAAACCATTCAAAACACAAAAATTCAAACACTATTTTGTTAAGAGTTCAGAAATTGTAATATTAATATATTCATACAATATTATCATTTAAACTTTAAAGACATATGATACCTCAATTCAAAGATTTTTAAAATAAATATAAACCCACATTTAATACTTATATATAGGTAGGTACCTATATACATATAAGACATAGGTGGTATATTATAAGTATAATGGATTTATAGTTATTATGGTTATAACTATTTTTAATAGTTCAAAAACCATCTATATATGTTTACTAATTATTAGTTATAACTTATTACTTATTATAAATTACTCTAGTTACTAGTTAGTACCTATATAAGTATGATGCTCTTAGAACACTGCTTGCAGTATTATACTCAATAAGGAAATGAGATAAAAAATGGTTAAAAATTTTCGTTTTCGAATAAAATATTTAAGTGTAAACTTACATATTGATATTAATCCATAATAACTATATTTTTGAATGGTTAAGCAATTTGTTTAAATTTATAAAGCATAATAATTAGTGTTTAGCACCTCATGCATTTTAAAAATAAATTATATTTTACACTAATTTCTTTAACACGTTAAGTAAAATTAATATAGAAAAAGGTGGGCAAATGTATAGGTATTAGGTACCACACTTTAGTAGGTGTTGAGTGGGTAATAGATGTGTTAAATTTGAATTAAACTATACATCATTGCTTACGATAAATGATTTTAAGTGTAACAAGCGTATAAAATGATTTGTCAGCTTATGTCAAGTAAATTTCATGATTTATTTTTTGATATGCTATAAAATTAACTTATTTCACTGTTTGTATAACGGAAGGTTGATTACATTTTTTCTTAAAATATTGCATTTATTGTATTAATTATTATTTAATTATTATAATAGTCTACATATTTCTTTCCTATTATATTTATTCATTTGAGTCAACACCACATTACCGAAGAACAGTGTGAATACGTTTATGGAATACCTACCTACATAGGTTATAGCTTATATTAATCTAAATATTTCGAAAATGTCATTGCGTGTAAAATTTATAATTTTATAGTGTTGTACTATCGATATTAAAATCTTAGGTATTAATTGTTTTCTGAGCTTTTTACGGACCATTTCAATTTTCAATTTTTTTTAGTTTTTTTTTATATAAATACCAATAAATTTTTATTTGTTGAGCCAAAAATCATGAAAATGTAATACAAGGCTCCTGATATATTGTTACAATAGCAATTGAAAAATATTAAAAATACATAGGCACACATTTATTTTATAAGCATTTGAAGTTCGAATTTTGACAAAATTCATCAAAATCTCGAAAATTATCAATCATTGTAATTAAACAATTATAAAATGGTCAGTTTTTATAACTAAGGATTGAAAATTTAAAACATAGATTCTATGAAATAGTACATACTGTAATCAAAAAATCTAAAAAATATATAAACACAGTTATTTTTTACAGATATTTTAAGTTCAAATTTGGACGAAATTACATATTAAAATTAATTAAATCAATTAAAATTTTTTAACGAGTAAAAGTATATATTATTATAATATTTTTCTAGCATCACTGATAATTTTAGGTTAATAATTAAATAATATGAATAATATTAATTCAACTTACCAGCTATCGTATAATAACAATATCAATATAATTTAAAATATCCTAGACTGACATACCGTCTCCGCTCAGAATCGTTTTTCGTATACAATGATATTATATCAATGAATTCAAATTTAATACCATCCATTATACAGTGATCTACTTGTAACCTACTGTACAGCGGAACGACATCCACTTGATCCTCCTGTTTTTTAATATTGATATCTATGTGTTGTTTTAAGCAACCGTTTACGTAATTTTTTATACAATGACAAATGACATTTGTATATTTACCACTAAATGAGTTTTCAACAACGAACGTGCCCTGCTCGTGAACCTGCAAGCATACTATACCTACATTGCGGCTGTACATAATTTTTAAAATTAAAAATGTTATACTATACTTGTAACTTGAGTCTTTAGATGATAAAACAAATTTAAATATTGTATAGATTAAAAGTTATTTCTTTTGTCAGGTTTTCCTGTTACACCCTATGTTATTATATTCATCCATATGCTTACGATTAACTATTTATTCTTCCCTAACCTAAGAGCTAAAGTTACAAGAATGTACTGTAAAAATTATTAGTAGGTAGACAATTTAGATTTTAGTTGGTATAACATGGGCTCATATTGTAGTATAAATTAAAATTAAATTCCGATTTCTCATATACAAAATATAAATGAAATTTTACAGTAGTTGTTATAACTAGTCTTAACTACAGTAGTTAATAACATAAACTACTTGTATGTACATTATCTTAACGTAAACATACTTCATTCTACCACAGCTCACCTGCACACGTACACATAAATGTGTTTATTTTAGTTGGAATAATATTTATCGTTGGATTTAGTCCGTATAATAATGTAGATATTGTAAGAAAAAAACCTTAACTTTAATTTTGATAAGACTATAATGAAGAATTTAATTTGTGAAAAATATTATGACGTACCTACTTATTGTTATTCTTTTTTTCAAACGCAGTTTCATTTCAATTATCAGACATTCAAACTTATGAAATTGTTTGACGTATTTTAATGGTATTAGGTTACAGTGTTACGTAGGTCTTATAACCTTTCTAAACCAACATATAAATAAAGTATAAATATATTATATATATTTGAGTTCGAAACCAGTTTGAAAATGATTTACGTATCTATATTTTATAATATTCTAAAGAACAGTTTTCTGTTAAAAAAAAAACAGTTAGCAACGGGCTAACCTAACCTATTATAACATATAGAATCAACAGGTTAATATACATTGTACAATAACATTTCAAATCATATTTTTATCTTATTTAATCCACAATAACCATAAAACAACAAAAACGTATCGGGATTATATAAATTCGCAATTTGTTGCAGTTTAACGACACGAACGGAACAATTTGTATTGATAAATAGTGATGAGTGTTCCTATCATAAGCACAATTATCCAAATTTTTTGTAGGGACCAAGTCCCCTCCCCCCCCAAGGCCCCATCCCCATCTACTTGCGCCAATGGACTATATTTTGAAATCCATAAAAGTTTTGTATTTATATAAATATATTGCAATGGTATATAATTGGGGGCGGGGAGGTTAAGTAAAGTTTATAAATGTAAAAAATAAATATTAATTAATTAATAATTATACATTAATTATTTTAGAACTAAAATATCAAGGGTTTTATAAAAATATTTTATCGCAGATTTTCTATTTAAGATTCTGAGTGGTGCAATGGTTTTTACAATGATGCGTGTTCTTTTAATGTTTATTTATTTTTGCGTTTGAACTTTGAAGATGCTTTTTTTCTACCAAAAAAAAATGTTACAATATTCAACTTCGATCGAGTTTTCTTGTAGCGAATTGGATCTAGTTTGTACTTTGTGGTGTCAAAAGTAGAAATGTCGGCATGTCGCAGTACTTTAAAAGATAATGTGGTTAAAATTAATAAAAAAAAGAATATCTACGACATTTATGCAAAACCAATTTTATTTTTTGTTCTACCTATACCGGCTATACTTCATTCAAAAACGAATGATCGTAGATTTTAATTTTACAAAAATATTTGCTTTAATATTTTCTAGACGTGATAATATTTTAAAAATATTTTAGTTTTTTTTTTGGATATTTATAGACATTTGAAATGTTCAGCTTTTATTAGTTTTTATTCGAAAAAGCATAACAATATAATAAAAGGTTCCTTCTTCCTTATATAAGTTGTTCTAATGGTTACAAATATATCAGATTAGTCAGTAATTTTTTGTTATGAGCGCTTGGATTTCAAATTGGGACTTAATCGTTAAAATCTGTAAAATTCATAAACCATTTTCTACTTAGTTAAAAATGCATTAAAATATTTAATTTATATAGGTAGGTATAGGTTAGGTTATAAGATATTTATAGACATTTGAAATGTTCAGCTTTTATTAGTTTTTATTCGAAAAAGCATAACAATATAATAAAAGGTTCCTTCTTCCTTATATAAGTTGTTCTAATGGTTACAAATATATCAGATTAGTCAGTAATTTTTTGTTATGAGCGCTTGGATTTCAAATTGGGACTTAATCGTTAAAATCTGTAAAATTCATAAACCATTTTCTACTTAGTTAAAAATGCATTAAAATATTTAATTTATATAGGTAGGTATAGGTTAGGTTATAAGATTTGAACATTTAAATATTTAATACAAGTTTTTCTTAAAACAATTTAAAAAAAAAAAGGTTAGAGTAAAATAACACTACTTTTTTACGATAGTTTGAATTTCAAATTTTAACAAAATTTGTCAAATCACGAATTATTTTGTAGGCTTGCATAATATAAGAATCGTTATTCAATGACGAGGTACACTCGACACTCACTGTAAAGTAAACAGGTCAATGTTAAAGTATAAGGGCAAAGGGAGATTTTTATTTCAATTATTTATCCCCACACTCCGCCTCACCCGCTTTCCGCGCCCCACCCGACGATTAAAAACCGTAAGACATACGCCACTGCAGCAGCTGATGTGTAGCAGTTGATAATTAAATATTAGTCATATACTCATATCGGTTAGGTTAGGCATAGTAAAGTTACGCACGCACTGATGATTACGATACCAAAATATAATAATATCATTATTATACAATAATAATATTATCCTATTGAATATACATAACGAAAAATGTTAATGGTCGTGGCGGCGGCCGCGGCGTGCATGCAAATTGAAACGTCGCGCGAAATTTCGCAGCTACGATATAGGCATCCGTGTCGGGTGGTAGGGGGGGATGAAGGGGAGCGGTTGGCGACGACTCCACACCGGCGGATATCGATAGCCGCCGTCGCATTTTCCCACTCGTACGCGCGTACGCTGCCGTCACCGCTCGACTTCAGCCTGCAGCAGCCTTGTAGCGGGCGGGCGGGCCACCGACGGCCGACGACGTCGCGACCGCGGCGCATATGATAATACCGTCACGCGGTCGACGCTCGTGTGCCCGTCGCGCGTATTTTCGACGTCGTCGTACGCGTCACGCGCGCAGTCTGCGACGCGTCGTCACTGCCGCCGCCGCCGCCGTCCGTTTTTTTTTTCTGATTTTCTTTCGCTTTCGTGCGATCACGACGTGTGTTGAGGGCGCGCGCTCGCCCGCTTGGCGTTTATACGCGTGTTTGTTTACGTGCTCGCGCACAGTGTGTGCAGTGGTATCATTGCGCGTTATTACAAGTGGTACCTATCATACTAGATATTATATTATAATATTAAGTACATATGATATATGATACACGGGGTGCAGGGTTTTTTTTTTCAAATCCATAATTGCACAATCTATTGCATATTTGCATAATATATAGGTACAGTTAAGTGAATATAGGGCAACCACGGTTGCGGTTTTCCCTGCTGTGCGGTGACGTCACGGGGCTACTGTACAAGGTCGCAAAATTCACTGTGGTAATCCACTATATAATATTAATCATCGACTAATAATTACTAAAGAAATTATTGGCGTACCGCGCGACACTGAATCTAACACTTTTAGACTTTAGTGCTCGGTAACTAAACCGTTTTGTGAACGAAAACTCAGACATAGTTACGACACTCCTCCACACTTTAATATACCTACTATAAGTGCCTGTAGTACTCTGCTAAAGATATAGACTTA